>OZ053299.1:37433347-37781807 GCA_964056655.1 Arabis hirsuta
GCATAATAACTATTCTAAATATCATATCTTATCAGAGCTCGCTAGAGTCGTCCTTGCGATTCAGGTTTCTTCTGTTGCTTCAGAATCAGCTTTTAGTACTAGTGGTCGGGTATTGGATCCTTATAGAAGTTGTTTGACACCGTACATGATTAAGCTTTAATATGTCATCAACAATGGTTGCGAAATTCGGTTCAGTCTTAAGCAAAGCTTGCTTCCCTAGTGAAAATGTTTGAAGAACTTGATTTCCATGAATCGCTTAGTAAATGTACAACAAACATAGTCTTTTCGTGTTTCTCTCTGTTTTTGAATTTCTTCATGCTTTGTTGCTCACTAATATATTTTGTTTTTGAATTTGCAGAAGCTGAAACTAGTATTTGATGCATAGAGATTACAGAAGAAATGAGTATTTGATTCAGCTTTCATTATGAACTTTTGGTATCTCTTCCTCTCACTCTTTTGATTTTTGATGATTTCATGCCATCAACTGTTTGACTCTTGGATGAATTAAGTTTCTTATCTTTTTGTATGATATTATGATGGATGTGATGTGTTCTTCTTTTAGTTTCTGATATTTGTGTAATCATGTATTAGAGATGTTTGAAAGATGTTTTTATTGTAGTTTAACTCACGTTAATGTTCAAAACTTTGAATTTTGTTTTAAGTTTTGTAATTTTTTCGAATTTCATTTGACCCATTTAATCAAATTGGCCCATTTATAAACCAAACTGATAAACCGAACTAACCGAAGATAACCCATATTATTTGAATTTTTCTAAATTTGAATCTCAAATTCATAAACTTCGGTTCAATTCGGTAAGAAATTTTGAAACCCGAAATAACCGAACCCGAACCGAAATTATTATAATCCGAATTAACTAAATACCCGAATTAACCGAAATCGCAGGCCTAATAGAAGCCATTCATAATCGTTTTTAAACTCAAATCTCAAAAATATTTTTTTTCAAAATATTAACATCTACGCCTAAAATCTTTTGAATTTTAAATTGTAGTTTAAATTCAAAAAGTTAAACATGTATTAGTTTTAGCTATGATCAGGCACGATTTTTCATAACTTCAACTTCAATTGATTTCTCATACCTTCAACTTCAAGTTAAACATGTATTAGTTTTAGGTATGATCAGGTCACGATTTCTCATAACTTTAACTTCAATTGTATCTAATTTATTTTAGGTAGAGCACCTCCATCGATAGTATTTTCAATGGAAATCTTTCTTTAAAAAATAAATAAAATAGTAATGTAATAATGAGCGGGTATTCTAAAAAAATGGCAATACAAGATGTTAATGCAGCTTCAGAATGTGGGAAACTATTGGCGGAAATAGTGCAGTTCTTTTTGCGATGAGTATTCATCAAATGGATGTAGAAGTCGATCATGAAAAATGAGATAAATAGATTTGATATTTTTTTGTGAGTGAAATTTATTAAGAAAGGATTGTGTATATTTGTGACTTACATAAATAGATTTTATTATATAATTGTAAATGTATCTCTAATATTTTATAATGATGTTGTAAACTCTAGTTCTGTCAATAGAAGTATAATAATGGGTTGTCACCTTGAGAAACAATCACCGCTGTTAGATTAGATTTAGGGTGATGGCGGCCGGCTCCTCTAACATCGGATGCCAGTTATTCTTGTTTGTTTATTCTCGTTTTTAACTAAAATTTTTCGGTTTAATCTTCTCATTGTGGACAGTTGCTGGTGTATTTCAAGCAGATGATAAAAAAAATTTGTAAACTCGACGGTAGTCAGTCAAACGAAAGTGGAGATATCGATACTTAAAGGTCGACAGTATTGCATCAATGACAAACATTTCTTCTTTTCGTTTGCTAGATTCAATTTCGTAGAGATTGATGGGTCTCTACGATGGTTGCAGCTATCCTTCCTAATGATGGTTGCAGCAGAGCCGTTCCTATTAATTAGGAGACTTTAAACAATTAACAGAATTATAGTCTATTTTTATCACTATTTCTAATATAAGATTTTGTAGAACAATTTGAAATTTTGTTGACACACCAAAAAGTTTGATGCTTTATGTACTCTAAACATATAAAAGAATATGTGTAATCTTTTAGTTAATAAAACACTATTCAGTCTATTAGAAACATGTGTTTGAAAAAAAATCTACCAAAAGCGCAAGTTAAATAGGAAAGTTGCATACAAAAAAAAATAGAAAGTAAAAAAAATATATATATTCAACCATGAGGTCCATGTAAACTATAATTAATCATCAAAATTCAAATCATTATTAGATGGATATCACCATAGTCAATTATCACTACTACAATATGTCTCTCAATGTTTTACGTAAGACGACGCCGTAGACGAATGTTTAAATTTTAACATGGTGGGCACGGCCTTGGATTACGGCTATGTCTCTAGTCGGCTATGGTTTTACCATATTTGAGTTTGAAGGTTTAAGGGTCGACGAATTCGGTCTGAAACATGGGTTTGATTTGATCGTGTCTATTGATATTTTGTCTTGTTTGCTTTGCTTTTATGGTTCTTGAGATGGTCTTTTAGTTATCTTTTCAGTTTCAATTTTTGGTCGGTTTTCCTAATTTTAGTGGTATTTGGATCGAGGTGGTTCGATTCTTTTTTTGTGGTTATCATTCTAACTGAAGTTTTTCAATTTAAATTTGTTTAATGGTGGCTTCACGGAAACTAACTCGGAACAAAATTGACAAAGACAATAAAAAAGTAGACTTATCTAAATTAAGAGAACTATTGTCGTGTTATCGTAAAAAATATTAGAATTGCAACTGTCAGTGTGGATACGAGAAAACTTAATTGTTACCTTAGTCTCGAAACAAAACCGTCGTGGTATCACTAATGTGTTATCAACGATATTTGCTTTCACTTTCTGGTGTGAAAAAAATCATTTGTTTCTCTTTTTATATTATTTGTCGAATTTCGTCTATGATAAAATATATTTTAAATCAGTTTCAGTAAAGAAAATGTTTTAACCAAAAAAAATAATTGACATTACAATTACACAATTTTGATATTACAAATTTAAACAAAAATCGATTTGGAAACTCCCTTAACCCAATGGTTGATCAAAGGTTCAATAAGAGTTCTACACAAGAAGGTCTGGGTTCGAATCCCAAGAGATGCGATTTATTAATATTTATACAGATTAATGGATGCTAGTTTACAAGAGATCTTCAGCGTGGAGTAAGATAGAATCGTCTGACATGGATCAAGATGAAAACTTGTTTGTTGTAAAATCGTCGATGTAACAATCCTCGTAGTTTGTAATAGAACACTAATAAAACTAATAAAATTGCAACTTTAAAAAAAAAAATTGATATGATTTATCAATTAATGTTCTTTATTTCTTTATATGAGGAAATCATGCCGGTACACACTCCACTTATGTCTGGTTTCAGTTTCATAAAATTTGATATAAATTAGGAATATAAAGATTAAAATTAAGTAATGTTAATCTTTGGTATTACATGGCGATGATATTACAAATTATTAAAATAAGAACGTAAAAAATGATTAGCAATCAATGTTCTGACATTAGTTGACAAATGACTTTATTATTCGTCATATAAACAATAAACCAAATATGAACAGAATAAGGCACTTTATCTATTAGGTTAATGGACATAAGAATATGGACGCTGGACGACTTTGCAAACGACTCGAGCCGACTAATAAATGTGATTTTTATAGTATAATTGTGAGAAACAAATATTTCGTGGATGTAGGTGAAATATTTCATGTTTTCCTTTTTTTTTCAAAATAATTTTAAGACCATAGACGTTAAATAATAGGGGTTTTATGAAAAATACATCAATTATGTTTCAGAATTTGAAAAATATACTTTGTTTTTCTGTTTTGGAAAAATACCTCTTTCAATAGTTAAAAAGTATGTTTAGTCCTTATTTGATTTAACAATTAATTAATTCGTAAATATAATTATAATTATTATTAATTATCTTTTTAATTGAGATAAAGTTGCATTATTGATTTAAAAATTAATTAATTGTAAATATAATTATTGTTAATATTATTTTCCTTTTTATTTGAGATAAAATTGTGTTATTGATTTTAAAAACTAATTCGTAAATATAATTATTATTAATATTTTTATTTGAGATAAAGGTTTTTTGTTGATTTAAAATTTAAAATTTACTACTAGATATAAAGAAGATAAATTTCTTATTATATATGACGTTTATCTTCAATATTTATTATATTATAAACTCTTTAATATAACCCTCTAGGTTTCTTATATAAAGAGGAGTATCAAGTTTTTGAAACAAAGTCAAAAAAACTTATAATGTTAGATACGACATTTCATAAAATATCTTTTTGGACTTCTTTTATTTTATATAAAACTTCTATCGGGTCGTTTGAGGAAATATTTTATGGCATATTAATAGTAAAAATTTTTTTTGTAAAATTATAATTTTAGATAAATGTTATATAAGATTGTCTATAATCTCAAACCAAATATACAATAAATCTTGTAAGAGATATGAACAATACTAAAAATTTAAGCTTAATATATATATATATATATATATATATATATATATATATCACAACAAATTATATTTGTTTAAAATATATAATTTTTTGTTCAGATTTTATGAGGATATTTTAGTAATTTTAAATCCAATAAAATGTATTTTTCAAGACTAAAAAAAAGATATTTTTCAAATTAATAAAATATTTTTCTAAATTTCTTTTAAATAGTACTCCATAAATACTAGAGACTAACAAGTACCAACAAAATATAGTAGTATGCCAAAGCACATGTAGTGCATAGGTAATAACCACTCTCTTGGCACCAATAAAATAGGGGTTCGATCCCTCTCTCTTACGTGAGAAAAAATAAGCTAGTGGGTCGATTTTGTGGCTCACATAGACGATGATAGGAAAAAAAAACAAAAAACAAAAAGATAAGAGAGTAGTATAAGACTTTGACGTGCAAATTCCTAACCAACAAAATAAAAGTCGCTAAAATCGAAAACCTGACTGGGTAACCAACCTTATGTATTGATTGCAATTTGCAAATGTGTCGACCCCTCTGCTCTTTAATTTTGCATTTAATCTCGATTTCAACTTATTTTTTATATTTTAATATACAGAATGGAAATATTTAGAATACGTACATAATTAGTTTTTTCCGTCTGTATATTACATTATCAGTCGTCATAAATTTAGTATCAAATGTTTGCATAAATATATATATATATATATTTTTTAAATCGCAATCTTCGATTATCAAATATGAAAGGTGGTGTAATAACAATATATTTCTCATATTAACACAAAATATTACAAAAACATTTGATTGAATACACCTTCACATAGAAAGTTATTTAGAAAACTATACATAGTTTCTTTTTCTTTTTTTGCTAAACAAAAGAATATACATAGTTGACATCATGCAAATATGAAGCTTAGGTTTGAGACCATAATCTTTATATCGAAACCATAATAGATAAGAGAACATATGGCTCAACGCACACTCTATTTTAAAATATGTTATTTTTTATGTGTCATTTTCAAAAATGACATATTTTCAAAAAGTTTGCAAAAATATCATTTTTCAAAAAAAAAATTTATTATATTATTTATGTTTAGGTTAACTATGTTGTATTAAGATTTAGTTTTGAAGGTTTAAAGAGTTTTAAGGATCAAAACATTTTTTAGAATTTATAATTTTAAGATTTAGGGTTTTAAAAATCCATAATTAGTGATATTTTTACAAATAGACATTCTTAAATGGCATTCTTGCAAATATACTTACCAAAAATGGTATTTTTTGTAATTGCCCATAATTTATATTGCAATATAGCGAAACATTTTAAAAAACTTACACCAATAATTTGTAATAATCGTATATTTTGAAAATCAAACCTTATACTTGCTATTAGTTTAACATGGCACCATCAATATTTTTCAAATAAATAAAAATTTTGTATTTTTAAAAATTACCGTTCTATTTAAGCCTATATTTTAAGAAATTAAACGTATTTAGATTTGTGTGTTAATATCTTAATATTAAAATGAAACTTCAACTGAAAAAGCTGAATTTTCATACTGAAAAGTGTTATTCTATATGTAGAGATTTCTTCTCACCGTCAATTGATTTTTTTTTATATATAAACCGTGGGAGTTTTGAACCTTTGATTCATAATCTGTTCGGTATCCGAAAATAGTCTTTGGATATTTCGATTTAAAGAATAACTTTCCATCCCAAAAAAGATTTAAATCCGGGATACAAAAGAATTAATCCATTTATGTTATCATTAGGCCATCATCCTTTTAGTGTTAATTGAAATTTGGTTGTGAATCTTGTGGTAGGATATCAACTATGAGCCGGCCAAATTATATTCTTTTTTTTTTCTTTTGCTAAAGCCAAAATATATTTTGATGACCGGAGAACGAAGATCCATAATATGCTCCGTATTTTTTGCTCTTTCACCCAAATCTCCCGTTTTACCCAATGTATTCCCCTATTTTGAAGATTTATTTTCTACACTTTTTTGTAATTTAGGGTTTCAAATAAAAACGTTAACGTACAAACAAAAACTAAGGTAAAATTAAACCCTTTTAAATATGTTCATAATGTTCTTTCGAGATTCCATTTTCAGATTTAAATATGATTCTTTATTAAACGTAAAAGATATACAAGATAAGCTTAAATACAAGTCAAGATATTAAACCAAACCTAACCAAAACTAATAACCAACTGACGTGTGTCTAGTTTTACTTCGGACTAGACAAAGACCAACCGCAAGTACACTGCGATCAAAGTAGTACTTGAGGGTCGAATGCACTGAGGACTGAGAGGGCACTCTAAGTTTACACGATTCAAGTTAAGCTAGAGCAAATATGGATTGGAAAGAGTTTTGGATCACTAAAATTGGAATGCAAACAGTGAAATCAAATAAAATAATCGTTGGGCTTCAGGGAATTCTTTGGGGTTCACGCATTAAATTATCCAGGAACGAGGAAAATAGCTCTTTTTAAGTAAGCAATCCAGTCAGACATCAATTATTACACTCTCATATCAATGATTAAACATGACTAACAGTATGAAGGTGAAAAGGTAAGCATGCATGCCGCAGAAGTTGATACAAAGCTAATCCAATACTAGTTCATATAGATCTAATCAAGTTGTCAACAAGACTAAACCAATGTATAACAAATCACTAAGGTTGTCAATCAAAACAATCATGTAATAAACATAGATAAATTCTAAATCCTAATCAAGTTCCCATCTGTCAAGCCATGAAATCCCCTTTGAAAACCCTTTTAACCCAACAAAAAATCTACTCAGACATGATAGCAAAAACTAAGGCAATAGCAAGGGAATTCATTATCATAATCATAAATAGAAAAGTGTTCAGAATAACTTCTTTTGTGGTTAACAAGAGGTGAGATCTTCTCCCTTATCGAACAAATATGTAGAAGCAATCGAACAAACAAATAACTAAGAGACTTTTGTGTGAAGCTTTAGAAGCAACGTGGTTGGCTCTCTTGAGGCTGATGAGTCTCCTTTTATAGGTATAGAAGTCGGCTATAGCTTATCCCAAAAGATTTAGAGGATATTCTCCAAAAAAAGAAGATTTTCTCTTTTTCGGGGATGGGTGATCGGTCGATCACCTTGATAAGTTGTATCGGCATGAAAAACAGTGAGTTGATGATTGGTCGATCACCATACACGATCGGTCGATCACCAATGCATCTTCTGTGCTGGCTTTTCCTTCGAGACTGCACGATCGGTCTTCGGTAAATTGAGCATATCTTGAGATATAATCGTTGGATTTCCACTATAGAATATTCTTTGTGCAGCTAAGATCCTCGTCTATTAGCTTGATCCAATGGTGGGAGCATCTTCATCTGGAGCGAAAAATCTGTCCTTCCTTGAAAAGACTTGTTTTCACTTTTTTTAGGTATAAAATGCTCCAATTTTCTGTATTGACTTCAAAACCCACGAAAACACTAAAAGTAGCATATAAAGTCCAAATGTTATTCATTTATTTATTAAAAACCTATTGAAAATATAAGAAAAAATGGTAAAATATCGTATGTATCACCAACTAAACCAACACTAAATCATAATCTATGTACTCTAATACACCCCCCCCCCTCAAGATGGAAGTATTCCATCTTGGATATGATGAATTGATGAGCCGAGAAGTGCTTTGATGATCTCTCTTTATCCTTATCAAAGAGGGTAGATAGAACCTTGTGAACTTGAGAGATCGTATGTGAAATGAGTGACTTGAATCCGTGATGAGATTGAGAAAGTGCTGAGTAGCACAAGTAGAGAAGAAAAACAGCTCAATGGGCCTTGGATTCGTCATGTCTTTGTGGCCGAGTAACACAAAGAACCAACCATAGAAGTAGCAAGCTGTGTGCACTCACATTCTTGTTCATGTGGTCGGGGTAATGAGAAATAGAGAAACTCAAGAGTGGATCTGAATCAACCAGGACAAGCCACAATTGTATGCCCTTGAAAGCCAAAAGCTTGGCTCTTTCCTCGTAGAAGAATCGGACAAGCAAAGAAGGATCTCATCCTGTCCTATCTTCTGCATCACCTTGTTCATGAAGCTTCGGTTGTAATTGTGATCGCAGAACTGAAGATAAGAGGGAATTCAAAGGCATTGCCTCCAAATGAAACATTTTCTCAAGGAAAAATTGGCAACAAGGAAGAGGGAAGAACTGTTGAAATGCAGTGCCATCAATAACCAGAAGAAAAGACTGAACTTGTTCCACAACAGCAGCATCAATAAAAAAAAGATACCTCTGAATTTTTCTTGTCAATCTGGGAAACAAACATAGCAGTCCTGGGGGTAACAAAAACATCATCAATTCCACTAGTCAAAGCATCCATACTAGTGATTCGACTTGGCCATATCTCCCCCTGACTTTGTAATTTCGGACTCAGCAAGAACTCATGTAGCAGCAGCAAAAACTGATAGCCATATAATATGTTCTGAGGAGTAGAAAGACCTACGTCAAGTTTGAGAAAGGTTGCTCGAACTAGTGACTTGTAGTATCGATTGCATAGCAATGACATTGCCTCGGTAATTTCATGACGTCTCCATCAGAAATCAGTATCACCATAATGTGATCCACAAATGTAAGTAATAGAGGCAGTTGGTCCATTCTTTGAAATCCAATAACAAAAGAATGGTTCACTTGATCAAGTGACTGCAAAACATATTGCATAATCTTTGCAGCCATCGCATTGACATGTAAACCATCCATATGAGGAGATATCACTTGCAATCCTCCAAAGTTTATCAAGAGCATGGCAACAACAACACAGCAGAATGTAGGAAGATCAATCACACCAATATCAGAATGTATGATCTACTTAAAATTGGCTAACCATAGCTCCTCCTTTCTATGAGCATATCTACTTGCCAAAGTGTACCAACCAACAACATCACCAATAATGCAATTACATTATAAGTTGTGGTTCCACATAACAACCGAGCAAGTGAAGTAGGCTAGACCTGAGGGATTTTGGAGAATCACGCAAGTAGAAGCTGCCATGATATCATGAAAAAGCAACATCGATTGGATAACAGAACCGATGCACAAGCTTGAAAGCAGCATATTAATGAAGCGACGCCTTGAAAGCAAGGCAAAATAAATCTCCGGTGGTGGCGATAGAGATCCATAGATGTAACCATCAGAACTTATCGATTGAACGAAATCATTAGCTGGAATGATCACCAGCTTAGTAGACGGAGTCATCAACGGAATTGCAACAATACCAAATCGGAGAACAAGATGAATCGATCGGAATGAAACGCGATGAATGAATTAAAAAACTCAATCGATATAGTTGTATCGATTGGAAGAATCTGAAATCACAGATCCTGAAGAAATAGCCGCGTCCGACTATACAAAGCGCGATCAATTTATGATCGGGAAGCGCAATCGATTAGCTAGATTGATTGGAAGATAAGAAGAGTCGAATCGCCAGAATCGAAGTGATATCAATCTTCGCCGGAGAAGACGTAACAGAAACGCGATCTATGTGGTTGAATCACAGCAAAAACAATTTGAATCCATAAAACTAAAGCTCAATTCGAGGAAAAAAAAGTGAAGAAACACGATGGATTGACTGGAAATATCAATCGATCGGAAAAACAAACCGCAATCAAATCAGAATCGGTTGTAACAACATAAATCTAACGGAATTAGATAAAACAGCGGAAGAAATCAACAATGGTGGAAGTTGGAAAGTAGAAGATGATGAAGATGATTGAAGAATATGTTAAGAGCTATGATACCATTTCAGATTTAAGGATAATTCTTCATTAAACGTAAAAAATGTACAAGATAAGCTTAAATACAAGTCAAGATACTAAACCAAAGCTTACCAAAACTAATAATCAACTAAACCATATAAACCAACACTAAATCATAATCTATGTACTCTAATATCCATCTTCCTGTCGATCTCATAAGAACACATGCGATCGTTATGTGTGTGTGTATATATATATATGTTCATAAAGGAATATTCAACAAATTCATATACAAATAATGAAATTATGTATGTATTATAAATACTATAATAGGATCCGCGTTAATACGCGAATAAATACTATAAAAATTAATGAAATAACTATTTAAATTTTAATTAGTAGCCTGTTAAATTTTAAAATGCTATTTAACGTGGATCCTAAAACCAGTAGAAATCAATTTATATCATAATTCTCATATTCTAATACATATCATACAAATCCAAAAATATATATTATCGAAATTTAAATCATATTCTTAATAACAGAGAAACTATATATTTTAACCAATTATGAATATTTATGATTATGTGATAAAAAATAAAAACAACTAAAATATTATACAGCTAAATCAAAAAAGAGTATATTTTATGTTAGTAACCTCATAAAAACTATAAATAATGTTGTCAACCCTCACATAAGTACATGATTGATGATTGTATTTTATTAATATCATCGTCGCCCTAACCATCCAACAGCTATTCCATCCCCATTATCCATTGAACAATTCTATCATTTGTTTGACAACTTAAACTAGGCTTCATTTTAGATAGGTTTTCGGGGTCTTAATCATTTCTCATAGAGATTTATACTCGCCAAACTTTATACCGTAGTAAATTAATAGTAAATATAATATTATTATTTTTTAACTTGTATAATTTTCAATATATACACTTGAAGAGTACCAATGACGTCATAGGTAAAAAAAATTTCATTTTCTTTATGACATTCTGTAACTTTATATTGATAAAATAAGTATTCTTATAGATTTTATTTTTATTTTATTTTTGCATGGTTGTGTATATTTTTTAACTTTTAAATTGAGGTTTATATAACCTTTCTAAAAAAAATTCCAATTTATATACTTTTTTTTATGATTCGTCTTTTTATTTATTTTAATTGAGATTTTTATTGTATATGTATTATTTTTTTATTTTATGGCTTATGTCATGTCTTTATTTCATCTTAAACTTGTTTCTTAATTATTACTAATAATATTAGAAATTTTACTTATTATTATTTGATTAGTAACTTAAAAATTACTTTTCATTTTAATTTTTATTTGTCTTAATTAATTTTAAGTTTTAACACATTCTTCATCTGATCAATATTAAATACATATCGCGATCTCGTGAGTTATAATTTTGATTACGTGTCATGCTGATATAAAAATGCATTGCGGTAAATATTTTTGATTTTAAAGTTTATTACGCCTATAATTTGACAAATGTAATTATATTCTAAATTACGACTCGCACAAAAATTTAATATTTCTTTTATTATTATATTTTATTAAATAGTCAATTTATTATATTTATCTCATACTAAAATTATTTCATACACGTTATTATATTAGCAAAATCACACTTATAAATATGACATTTCCTTTTGTCTTTATCTATTTAGATAATTGGGACAATTGCAAAAATGTCACTTTTGGTGTGTAAATTTGCAAAAATGCCACTTCGAGGTGTCTATTTGCAAAAATGCTACTAATTATGAATTTTTAAAGCCTAAATCTTAAAATTATAAACCCTAAAAAATAACCCCTTAAACCCTCAAAACTAAACTTTCATATAGCATAATTAACCCAAACATAAATGATTTAATGAATTTTGTTTTTGAAAAAATGACATTTTTGAAAAGTGGCATTTTAAAAAAAAAAATTCTAGATAATTTATAGTGGAACGAATGTATTTTTTGTGATAAAAATTTAGAATTATTATATATTTTAGTAGAACGATTTTTTTTTAATTAGTCCATAATTCTTGTTTATAATATATTTCTTATTTTGTTAATATTAACACATGTCACAATCTAAATTAACAATTACACATGTTATGATCTTGTGAATAAGAATTTTGCTTACATGTCGCGTTTTCACCGTGCGCATCCTCATTTATATAATAAGAAACTGTTGACCACTACATAATAAATATAAAAATGTTAGTTTTTGAAATTTTATTTAAAATCTAATTGTTTGGCTGTATGTATAGAGAAAAGAGATCATCGATGAATAGTAATGTTTTGGGTAATAATGTTTTTAATTCGGATTTTGAAAAAAAAGTTTTACATCATAAATACTAGAATTAACTATGAAATTTTGTTGCAACTGTTTTCTTTCATTTTTTTTTTTATTATTGCCCTTCATTTCCATTTAATATTACCATTTTTTGTGTAACCTTATATGATATTCCATACTAGATTGAGAATCCATTATTATAACCTAACTCAATTTCAGTCGAATTAAGTGGTGTGATTAATTTTGAGGGGTAGACAAACCTATCAAAAAAGTTTTGTCTATCAAATTCTCAACTGAAAAATCCAAAGACAAAAATTTTTATGTTGGAACCGAATACCAAGCCATCAGCTCTGACTACCAAAACACGCCATAATTTTGTTTCCATTATTAGAACCTAACTCAATTTCAGTCGAATTAAGTCGTGTGATTAATTGTTAGGGGTAGACAAACCTATTGAAAAAGTTATGTCTATCAAATTCTCAACTGAAGAGTCCAAAGATTAAAAATTTATGTTGGAACCGAATAACAAGCCATTAGCACTAACTACCAGAACGCGCCATAATTTTGTTTCCATTAGCATAATCTGTTAACATCAACTTCAATATGCGAGTCGATTTATTAAAAAAAGGACTTGGCAACACCAACCAATATATGTTCCAATAGTAGCTAGTGTATGTTTTAGCCCATGAGTTCCCAAGTGCAAACACGCTTTATTTGTGTGTACTATTTGTTCAACGCATTCACTTCATAGCTAAAATTAACTCCCAACTAGATACGAAAACATAAAAAAACATGCATGGAAATTAACAACAACAACTAGTACAAAAAGAAATTTAAACGTTGAATTAATTTATTTAGGTACCAATGCATTAAATACAGAGGCTGGTTACAGATTAATGACATCATTCTTGACCAAACTTAAGATTTGTTTTGTTATGTTCAAGGCATATGAAGCTTTGATACCTAAACCCTATACATTTGGTATAGTACCACTATTGTACCTAATGTGACATGAATGCGGATTAATTTGTGAGTTGAAACCACATAAATAGATACTCATAAAATATATGTGAATGTAAAACAAAATTAGAAGAAAAGGACAAATTAAATAGAAAAAATGATAAGAGTATATGAAGAAGCCACCCAGAAGTGTAACCATCGCTGCTTCAACTGTAAACCGAACATTAAATGCGTGAGAGAGAAAGTCCAGCTGTGAGAGCTACATGTCCATTCCATCAAATTGGTTATATGTCGTAAATTGTTTTAAAATATTGATTTTTTTATGATTAATTAGGATTTAGGACCGTCATACTCAAGAATTATGAGTATGATTTTTTTTTCTTTTTGTGTGCCTATTCAAACTAATAAGACATTTCCTAATTTCCATCAAATTTTGTTATTATTCCTCTCATATTTATTTCTCTATTCTTTAGTAACTAACGCGGTTAAAATTAAATTCTGAATTCTAAATAAACTCCAAATTAGAAGTAGAAAGAAAAACATCTACTACTCACCAAAATAAATGTTGATATGTATGTAGTACAACTGATAGAGTCAAAATTAATTACTACTACTGAATAGAGTCAGATTCTAATTTAATTGTTGTAAAGTTTTTTTTTCAGGCGAAAATGAGTTGGTTGTTTTTTAAAAAAATTTATATTTGAGACTTTAAAAATGAGATTTCTTCATTTTTTTTTAATTGTTTGAATTTCGTTATACAGATAAAGGACACATTTGGGTTTAGTTGGCCCTCCTAGTTTCAATGCTTATATAAGTAAACAGAGCTCGAGGCTCTCAATAATGTCACATAAACACAACAAGGCTTTTGTAACTTTCTGTGGTTTTAATTCATTCACCCAACTAAAATCTCAACTAAAAATCTCCCATACCATTTCTTGAGATTTCAGAGAAACACCATTGTTAATTCTCTCTCTCTCTCTCTCTCTCTCTCTCTCTCATTCTCTCTCTTCTTTTTTGACTTCCACAAGAAGAATGCAACATCTTTTTTTCAGGATTGCTTGAAAACTAGATAAATATTTGAGGTTTATAGACCAGTAAGACGAAGAGCGAGAGATATCTAGTCATTAAAAAAGACAGAAGTTCTCGAATTTCGAAGAGGTACCGATAAGGATTTGAGAGAAGAACAAGAACAAGAATGGTTGCTGCTTTATCTACATGGCCATGGGGAAACCTTGGCAATCTCAAGGTTTGTGTTTTCTCTAAAGGCAAAAATCAGTTTTGATCTGATGGGTTTGGTTTGCTCATCTGAATCTCTAATGGGTTTTGTGTGTTTCTTCTATTTGTGAAGTATCTTCTCTACGCTCCATTAGCTGCACAAGTAGTGTACTCGTATTCCTACGAAGAAGATTACTCGAGAGCTCTTTGGTGTCTTCATATTCTCATAATCTGTGGACTCAAAGGACTCGTTCATGTCTTATGGAGCACTTACAACAACATGCTTTTCTTGACTCGAACTTTAAGGATTAACCCTAAAGGTGTCGACTTTAAGCAGATTGATCACGAATGGCACTGGTAAAACAAGAGCTTTTTTTCCCCCCTGTTTCTCCTCTCTGTTTTGGGTATTGTCTTAATAAAACCATGAAAGATACTAATTTGATATGTGGGTTCTTGTGTTCAGGGACAATTACATACTTCTGCAAGCAATAATAGCAAGCATGATCTGTTACATGGCTCCACCATTGATGATGATGAACAGTCTTCCTCTATGGAACACCAAAGGACTCATCGCATTAATTGTTCTACATGTGACTTTCTCAGAGCCTTTATACTATTTTCTTCATAGATTTTTCCATCGCAACAACTACTTCTTCACGCATTTTCACTCTTACCACCACTTATCTCCTGTTCCACATCCCATGACCGGTAACTAATTTTGATCCCATCAAACCAAAATCACTTCTTGTTGGATTGTAGTAAACATCTTTTGATTGGGTTTTGCAGCTGGAAACGCAACGTTATTGGAGAATATAATCCTTTGTATCGTAGCTGGAGTTCCTTTGATTGGTTCTTGCTTGTTAGGAGTTGGATCATTGAGTTTGATCTACGGATACGCTATTATGTTCGATTTCCTAAGATGTTTAGGACATTGTAACGTTGAGATCTTCTCTCACAAGCTATTTGAGACTCTTCCAATCTTACGATATCTCATCTACACTCCAACGTATGTTAACTTACTCTTTACTACATAGTTTTTTTTTAATTTATTTCACATGTCAATTGTTTTGCTATTTTTGGACTTGGTTTTAGATCTATTTTACTCCATTCGTTTGGTAATAAAGACACTCTAACTTTATTCATTGAATTAGGAAACACAAACGTGACCATGTCATATTTTTACTTTAAGAAGCTGATTTGCTAAGTTTGTATATCCTGACAAACATGCTTTACAAAGTAATTTGGGTTGTTTTTTTTTTTATCATTTACTGCATATAAGCTCAAAAATGAAATGATTTTAAAGTTTTGATTTTGTTGTTGGGATTATGCAGGTACCATAGTTTGCATCACCAAGAAATGGGGACCAACTTTTGTCTATTTATGCCTCTCTTTGATGTTTTGGGTAACACACTTAACCCAAACTCATGGGAACTCCAAAAGAAGATTCGTTTGGGTAAAGGTAATTAGCAAAAATTGGTACATAAACTTTTCAGTTTTGCAAATATAATTCAACGCAAAACCAGAACACACAAAAGCTATTATTAGTTGAATGTTTTGGTTGGTACAACTTTATGAATCATTAACCATGAATACCAAACAGTTTAGGCTAATTAATGAGGATAATAGTGTGTAACCCAAGTAGGTAAGACAGGCTTTTCTATTTATGGTCAAAGTCAACCCTATAGTTTTCCAAAAAGTAGTAAACTAAAATGACATTATTACCCCTTAATCGACCTCAAAATTACTGTTTTTTTTCACCTTGCTTCGGACCAAACTGATGCAGGGGAAAGGAAGAGAGTGCCGGAGTTTGTGTTCTTGGCTCATGGAGTTGATGTTATGTCGGCGATGCACGCGCCTTTCGTGTTCAGATCGTTTGCTTCGATCCCTTACTCGACGAGGATCTTCTTGTTGCCGATGTGGCCGTTCACGTTGATGGTGATGTTTGGCATGTGGGTTTGGTCAAAGACGTTTCTTTTCAGCTTCTATACTCTCAGGAACAATCTTTGTCAGACTTGGGGAGTTCCCAGATTCGGATTCCAAGTATGTCTCTTTATATTCACTTTTTGCCCTAATTGAAAACAGAGAGAACAGAGGGTTTTATAGTCTTTGTCCTCTTTATTTTGCAGTACTTCTTACCGTTTGCTAAGAAAGGAATTAATGATCATATCGAGAACGCGATTCTTACAGCTGATAAGATTGGAGTTAAAGTCATAAGCTTGGCTGCTCTCAACAAGGTTTGTGTGAAACCTCAAAAAAAAGTCTGCAACTTTTGAGTGAGTGTGTATCACTAAAAGAGTTTTTATGGTTTGGGTTTTGATTAGAACGAAGCTCTAAATGGTGGTGGAACTCTGTTTGTGAACAAGCATCCTAACCTTAGAGTTCGTGTGGTTCATGGGAACACATTAACCGCAGCTGTGATTCTCAATGAAATCCCAAAAGATGTGAAAGAGGTTTTCTTGACAGGAGCCACTTCTAAGCTTGGAAGAGCCATTGCGCTTTACCTATGTCGCCGTGGAGTCAGAGTTCTCGTAAGCTCTTACTAATCACTTACACTAACTGTTGTTTCAAAGAAAATGGTTTACTATAGCATCCCCCAAAAGGCTAATTGATTGTTGGAACAAATTGACAGATGTTGACATTGTCGGTGGAACGGTTCCAAAAGATTCAGAAAGAAGCTCCTGTTGAGTTCCAGAACTGTCTTGTACAAGTGACTAAGTACAATGCTGCCCAACACTGCAAGGTACTGTAATGGTTTCTAACCGGTTTTTCGTTTCTTGGGTAAATGTAATGGCTTTGGAGAGTCTAAATTGTATATGTATATATGCAGACTTGGATCGTTGGGAAATGGTTAACACCAAGGGAGCAGAGCTGGGCTCCTGCAGGGACGCATTTTCATCAGTTTGTGGTGCCACCGATCCTCAAGTTTAGACGCAACTGCACTTACGGTGATCTAGCAGCTATGAGGCTCCCTAAAGATGTTCAAGGACTTGGAACTTGCGAGGTATAAAGAACTCTTGGTTAATAAACGAGTCTTATGTGTGTGTTTTAGCCCATTGGTCCACCTGACTAAACTCTGTGTGTGTGTGTTGTGGCAGTACACGATGGAGAGAGGGGTGGTGCACGCGTGCCACGCGGGAGGAGTGGTTCACATGCTGGAGGGTTGGCAGCATCATGAGGTTGGAGCCATTGATGTTGAACGTATCGATCTGGTGTGGGAAGCAGCTATGAGAAACGGCCTTAGCTCTGTTTCTTCACTCACAAATTGAGTGAAAGAGACTCTTTTGAATTGTTGTCATTGACTCTACCAAGATTTGGTGATTCTTTGTACAGGTGAAGAAGTTTGCAATCAGAACCCAAAAAGAAAAACAACAAGAATTTCACCTTTTATGTTATTGTTTTACCTTTTATCAAAAATGTAAGCCTTCTAGATCTAATATATTTATTTATATTATGCACTTAATTTCCAAAACAGATTGGCAAAGCTTTTAATTATCCAACTCACTCCTTGACAACCAGATAGCAATTTGTCTTAATTGTTGTTGTCTTCTTCAATCCAGTACCATGTGTTGTTGTCAAATTGTTGAATCAAACCAACTGTTTATACTTTATTACAAACACAAACTCTACATCAAACCGATCAAATAAAAGAAAAAGAGCTATAGAGAACTGCTCAGATGCTCGAAGAAACATCTGCTTAAGTACTAAAAACAAATGCAGAAGAAAGAGATTATTTTACCACATAAGAAAGAAAAAAAACTCTCCTAATTAGAAAGAATCTCATGATTACTACTAACCCTTGAATCGTTCCCAAAAAGTGGCCAAGAAGATCAATAGATGAGAAATGAGAAGAAGAATAGAGATAACAATCAAGAAAATACCGAGTTGCCACCATTTCCTCCTTACAGATCTTACGAAACCAAACTTGCAACTCCTACAATCATAACACAAGATACTCCAATCGTTCCTCCACATCTCACAGTCACTCATTCTCATCCTACCACCGTACCCACCGTACATCGCCGTCGTCTCCACCGGTGGTCCTTCGTCTTTTCTTCTATACCAAAACGTCGCATTCAACGCATCCATGTTACACGTCTCCGGTGGCATACAACATCCGTCCTACATTAAAAAAAAAACAACAACTTAAGTATATAATCCAATCATATAGAGACCAAAACAGAGCCAGTCTCAAAACTATATGCAAATCTTTCATTTCTTGATTGGTATTATTATCAAAGTATATATATCAATGATGATTCAAACCTTCATTGGTGGCATTTTTCTTCTATTGTAAGGTTTTTCTAGTGGAGACCCATAAATAACCTCGTTGCAAGCTCCTTTATCATAAATACACGATTTGATATTGTTCCAATTCACATCGTCCATGACTTTGAGTTTAAACCACGTTCCGGTCGCTGGAAACCGCCGGCTCTGCATCTCGTTGACTCCGGCGTAAGCCAAACCGATGAATAGCATCAACAACAGAACCACAACCATCACTACAAGCGCCGGCATCGGAAACTTTCGCCGGAGAAACAGAGCCGCGTTGCTAACGACGAAAACAGCGAGGAGACCGACGCTAGCTAGCGTTTGTACACGTGGCAGACCGAGAATATCTTCGCAGTCGTAGCTACGCATGTAAAGGAGCCACACTGCGTAACCGAGGAGTGTAAGAGAGAGAACGAATGTGAAGATCGGAAGAACACCGGCGGCTAAAATGTTCACGATCGTAACCAACGTTCCCACCGGTGGCTTATCGCTCTGTGACTCCATTTTTTCTGCGCTTTTCGGTTCGGGTTCCGGTTCAGTCGTTGTTGCGGTTGCGGTGGCGGTGGCGGTTGCTGCTGGTTCCTCGACGGGTACTACTTGAGCATTATCGGCCATGAAGAAATTAAGTGAAAGAGATGGTCTCTATGGAGGTGGTTTAGTTTGATAAGAAGAATGTATATATAGAAAACAGAGAGAGATGATCAATAAAGTATAGGTGTGAGAGAGTGAGTGAGTGAGTGAGTGTGTGGTGGGTTTTACAGAGTCAAATATAAGTTAGAGATAAATAAGGACACTTTGTTATGTTCAAACTCTTAACATTATCCATTAAGGTGGTATTATTTTCTTTGTTTGTGTGTGTAATTTTTATTTTATTTTATTATACATTTATTACAGCCTTTATTTTCTCATTTGTGTAATTTTCAGTGCAATGATATCTTAGATTGCACGTTTTAGTAGAAGGTTATTAGAAGATTAAAAAAAACTTGTAACCACAAAATGCGGGATATTACAAATCGAAATTGGTGGATCTATGTAAGTGAAGCATAAAATCCCACGGATATATATAACTTATAACCTACAGATCAGGAGGAAAATAAACTTTTTTTGTTACTATTTTTGGACAACCGAATCAGTCGTCCTTTAAAATTGTTTGTCTAGATTCCCTTTTTATGAGGTTTGATCGGGAGATTTTCGAACCTAGAATGTCGATTATGATATATTGAAAATTTGAGGCCCGTGAAAGCCCAATTTAAATGGGCTAATTCGGTTATCACAGTCATCGGTCGAACCGGATCAGAATTGGCATAAGTGGTCGTTTCTCAATCGGCTCTGATCTCTCTTCTCTTGTCCAATTTTCTCCGATTTTTCGATTTTGTTCGTTGATCAGATCGGCCATGGAAGACGAGGTGATTTCCGATTCCTTTTTTTTTCTTTCGATTATCGATATTTGAACGCCGTCTAGATCTGCTTGAATCTGTATTCCATAGTAACTTCGATGGCAATTGGTTTCTCTGTACTGGTTTTGATGTCTGTGGTTCTTCCGTAGATGCTTATGAAACTTTTCGTGTTGATGAGATGGTTCCTTAGATTTAGATAAACGATATCTTCTAGTTCGTAAATGAGTATAATAAATAAGAAGAGGTTCTGACTTTTAGAGGCAATGAGTATTTTGAGAATGGTTTGGGTTTTGGAAAGCTGTTTGGTTGTTTGAAATGTTTTCCCTTTGCTTCTTTTGTTTGTTCATTGATTCAGAAAACAATTAAAAGTGATTTAATTTTACAAATCTTATCAGTTTCTTTGACACTTTGTGTGTCTGACTTTTCTGTATTGAATTAGATTGAACTCAAAACTGCACCTGCTGATTTCCGGTTCCCTACAACAAACCAAACCAGACACTGCTTTACGCGGTACATCGAGTTCCACAGGTACCTCTTTGCTTAATAACCTCATGATGATCCCAAGGCAATCGTCAGATTTATCTCTTGTAAACATCAAAGATCGTTTTGCAGGTGTACAATTGCAAAAGGCGATGCGTCTAATGACTGCGAAAGGTTTGCCAAGTATTACCGCGCACTCTGTCCTGGAGAATGGGTTGGTTCCTTTTGCTTTTTGTATGGACATTAAAAGATTATTGTATCAAAGATAGCTTTGCGGTCATTCAACAATGTGTGTTGCATATTTTGTCGTAGGTTGAGAAGTGGAACGAGCAGAGGGAGAGTGGAACTTTTCCGGGTCCTCTTTGAACCGGAACGTTTTCAATCTTGATGCAGAGGCAATCAAGTCCCTAAGGGAAAAATAATGGTAATGAAGGTGACATCATTTGGTCATGTTATGTTTGTTGACAAAAAGCTTGTGTGTGACAAAGAGCTTACATTCTATGACACTTTTTTTGTTCTCTTGTTCAAGTGCTTTTCTTGGGATGTTTAAGGAAGGCCTATCAAACAAATAAAATGAAATGAGATTATTTGATTGGGGTTTGGAACTTCAAAATCAAAACAACCTACTCGATGATCACCTGATAAATCACATTGTAGACGTGTCATATCGTGGAAAAAAATAACAGATATCAGGAGAAGAGAAATCACAATACAAAGAAGATTAGGTTCTGAAGAATACGGAACTTGAGAGTGAAGACGGGAGATGGCTCTGAAACTTAATTGGGGAATCCAAAGCCATGTCCTGAAGAAAATGGAACTTGAGAGAGAAAACGGAGTCTCCAAGTTTCAACTGCCAACTCCGGCGATTGGCTTCGGAGAATAAACGACATGAGATGATATCATCGGATATCGCAATTCGCTTTGCCTATAATTGTTCTCAGATACAAAGACATGATTCGGGGCCAGTTTGATAACAAATAGATTTTGCCATATCTGGACCAATTCAACAATTAAAAATATTGGAAATTGTCAAAGTTAGATAAGCCTTTTATTAGACGCTTAAGGCCCATTTTGCAGTTTCAATAATGGACTGGATAGAATGGCGGGTTGAGCCAGGCCCGTGCAATAGTGCAACGCATGGGCGACTCGCGAAGCCCAAATAGCAAGCTATCTTGATGGGCTTTCTTCCTTAAAAAATAGAGTTGATATCGTGTGAACCGATGGAACACATCTAATATAATATTTTAAGGTTTTTTCTAAGTGAATCTTTGAGAGGCTGTCACGTGTCACTTTTAGTGTTAAATTTTTTAAATTTTTAGTACTTTATTTTTACTTAATTTTGATATTTGTCCCTCTAGATTTTAGAATTTTTTCATTGATTCTTTAAAATAAAAATGTGATATCAATATATTAACTTAAAGTAAACATTTAATTAATATCAAATTCTCTTCATAAATTAATTAACAATATGTAAAACCATAGTCTAATATTATTTTTCAATATCTCTTTTCAAATTCTACAAAATTTTCTTAATTAGAACTTCCGAAAAACTATCATAGTTAAAAAATATATATTTTTAACTTTTTGTAACGTTTTGTAATGTATGGTATTAAATATCAATAATTGATACAAAAATTTTGTAAGTTTAGGCCAAACTTAACTCATATTGACAAACCATTGATAATTTTAAGGTTTCTTCTAAGTGAATCTTTGAGAGGCTGCCACGTGTCACTTTTAGTGTTAAATTTTTAAAATTTTTAGTACCTTATTTTTACTTAATTTTGATATTTGTCCCTCTAGATTTTAGAATTTTTTCATTGATTCTTTAAAATAAAAATGTGATATCAATATATTAACTTAAAGTAAACATTTAATTAACATCAAATTCTCTTCATAAATTAATTAACAATATGTAAAACCATAGTCTAATATTATTTTTCAATATCTCTTTTCAAATTCTACAAAATTTTCTTAATTAGAACTTCCGAAAAACTATCATCGTTAAAAAATATATATTTTTAACTTTTTGTAACGTTTTGTAATGTATGGTATTAAATATCAATAATTGATACAAAAATTTTGTAAGTTTAGGCCAAACTTAACTCATATTGACAAACCATTGATAATTTTGTACTAGATTTTTTTTCTATGCAACTAATATTAGAAAATGTATTTTTTTAAAAAATGTTATGAACTTCATTTATTGATAAGATAAAAAATAGTTATGAAAAAACTATAAAAACAAATTATGTCACATACAATTTTGATTTTTATATAGAGTATTTTATGTAAATACTCATAAAGACATGAATAAAAAGTAAATTTATATAAAAAACTATCATTTTGTTAAAAAATTGTAGAAGTTATATAACTTTATCATCTGATCTTTATTAAATAGTAAAGGGATAATACAAACTGTTAAACAACCAAGATGGAGGCAAATCAAAGCATACATACAATAAATCAGAACTTATAGCTTTCTTAGCCAATGTATCCGCAACATGATTCCTCTCACGATTGACGTATTCCAAAGAGCATAAAGGTAACTTTGCAATCCAATACCGAATATCATAGAGTACATTTCCAATCTCCACATTATCTTCATTCGTATTTGATTAAAGCCACCAATTCCTTATTATCACCTTCAAACCAAACTTGTCGAAATCCTAAAGCCCACACTACTTGAACCACATGAAGAAACCCCATCGATTCAGCTTGTAAAGGAGAACCAACTTGACTAAGTTTAGCATAGTCAGACTTGATATGCTTACCTCAATGGTCACGCATAATCCATCCTACTTCCATAGAATCTCTTCCTTGATGAAAGCTACTATCAAAGTTACAATTAAGCCAATTTATAGGAGGTTCCCATAAACTTGATCGGGTAAATACATTATATTGCACTTCATCTCTCTCAAGATCATTAGCCACAATCCATTCACAAACTGCTGCCTTACTACGATTTACCTCTTCATTCGGATGAACATTATTCTTATTAAAGAGATACTCATTCCGTGATTTCCAAATTATCCAAATCAACCAAAGGTGAAGCAACCTAACCACAATAGGTAGCGAAGAGTCATTATGCAAAAGCAGTACTTTGCCAAGATTAGTCGATGGAGGATCGCGGTATTTGTGAACATCTCCAAATGGCTTTATAACTTTAGATAATATAAAAATCAAATTCTGTAAATACACAAATAATCAATAAGCTAAATATAATGTATATTTTATCATGTTAATTTTTAAATCCACGCAACGCGTGGACAATCTCTAGTATCAGATATTAAACTGATAAGAACAGATACTACACTTGATCTTAGCCAAACACTTGATCTTAGCCAAAAGGCCGAGAAAGGTATGATTTGTCTAGTATCGTGGCTCTTTATTTATACTACTACACTTTTATTCCACGCTTGGTTTGTTAGCGATGTGGGACTTAGAACAATTAACAAAAGTCACTAAACTTTATTTTATCCCTATTATTAATTTATCGAGAAATATCTATTTTAGATAATAATTCTCTTAAAAATCAAACAGTGTTATATTAAAAAATTTAACTAAATCTATTTTTTAATAATAGTATGAATTAACTTGAGATTATGATTTATACTTTTAGTTATCACAATGAAATAATTATTAATATCATATTATACTATCCATATAAAAATGATACATGTTATTAAATACAAAAATTAGAAATAAACATGGTCATTATTCTTAATATTGATAATAAAGTAAGAAATGATATATATTACGAATTTTGTTAATTTTTACATTAATTCGATTCGAGACCAGAAAAATTTATTAAATTATAGTGATTATTAATTTATACAATATTAATTTATAGAAGTTTCCTGTACTTTTTTTTTTTGTTTCCTTCCATTTACCCTTTTTTGTGGGAAAAAAATATTTAACCTATTATGCCATCCCTAGCAGCTTTAAGACCAAGGAGTAAATTATCAACATCCTCGGAGAGCGCTTGAGAAAGAAAATTATGATTTTCCGTCTCTCTGTATGATTATGACGTGTGACAAAATAAAGATTAAGTTAAAAATTATGTTTGCTATTTTCTTTCACTAGAAAAACACTTGTTCGAGAGAAATTTTTAATTTCATTTAAATTAAAAATTAGGAAATAAAATTTGTTTTACATTTTTAAAAATTAATGTCTTAATATATATTATCAAAACATCTACAAAGCCATTCGAACTAAAATTTATTTTCTTTCCATAAAAAAGTACTGTAACTCGTGGAAGCTTCGATGACATACATGGTCATCATCATCAGATATTTTTTACAACTACCCTTAACGTTTCTTTTAAAAAAATCCCGTAAATATTTACCACGAGATATAGAGAAAAAATGAGTCCATCATTATCGTTTACATAAAATTAGATGAAGTATCTGCATATATGCAAGTTTGTGATTTAATCTTCTATAAGTCTATAAAAAAAAAAAAATTTAATGATGGTGAACCTAATTTCTTCGTACACAAGTTTCATAATCGCTTTAAGTTGACCAAGAGTCAATCAAAGATTGACTTTGCTTGTTCGTTTGTTGTTTGTCTTGGATTACAGAAGTTTCGTCTTCTTTGTGCGTGAGCAAGGAACATGGATTCGAAAGAAACAGAGGATATAGAGAGTCTGACCAAGAAGAGAGATGCGCTCTTAAAGATTCAACAGAGGATTGAGAAAGCCACTTCTGACTTGAAAGCATCCGGATCACCCGCTTCGATTTCATCTGATCTTCAAAATCTCTCTAAAGAAATCCAACAAGTTCTCATGATGACGGGCCAAGATCCGAGTAATGCGACATTACGGATTACCGATGGTATCAAGTTCTGATCCAACACTTGATCAATCTCGTTTGATTCTTTCTTGTTCTCTCTTATGAGGGAATTTTGAACTTTGCAGAGCTTGGCAAGGTATTTGTTGCGGAGGAAGTTGGACACTCGTGCGACTTATGCCTAAGAGATCTAGCCACGGATCCAGAACGGCCTAATGGTTCTTTGATCAGCTTACAAGAGGCGTGCGTGCTTGCTTGTGGTCATGTCTACCACTTCAAGTGTTTGAGAGGCACTACTCTTGATCTCGATAATAGTTCTACCAATCCTTCCTGCATTTTTTGCATGAGCTCCTCCAACTGAATGAGCCTGCACGTCCTATTGTACGTGGATCAACTTGAGGTACTTCTACTATCAATGTCTCTTAGATCAGGGAAAGATTTACGATTTCGAGTTACATACATATACCAGAGATTTACTCTGAAATCTATCAGTTTTTTTTTTACATCCCTTCAAATTCTCGTGAAAGGTTAAGTAACTTATATATGGTCTGTATGGAAAACTCGAACCACGCGGCATAGTAGCTTCTAAAGCCAGAAGTGAATCATTGCCTGTTCAAGAAATACAAAGCACATGTTCATAGGTTCCGAATATAGTTCAGGCATTCGTACAAGTAAGGAAGAAGAGCAATGGTTACCTCTTGAATTGAGTTAAGGGCTCGATCCTCGTGGGGACGGGACACAGGTTTAGATTGATGCAGTTCTGATCTTAAGCTTCTCATCTCTGACTGCATTACATTAAGCTGTTCTCGAATCTCCTTTAGCAAACTCAAATGTTCTCCCTTGATGCTTGTATCTCTTGGCGGCTTACTCGCTTTTCTTTCGTAATTACTAGTCACCATCTTGCCTCTGGCCTGTGATTCTTTCTATATATTAGACACTTGATCAAACTGCTTAAACAAAGATATTATAAGTCCAGTATATAGATGATGACTTACGTTTCTTTCCTCGGGTTCCTCTTCTTCCGATATGATTGTAAGGCCTTCCTTCGTCTTAGGAACCTCGAAGATGTCTTGAACATTTGGAGACGTAGTCAGAGTCTCTAAAGATGCATCTTTTACAGAGAATCTATCAGGGTTCTTCATCATCTCCATTATCGAACTAACATCGCTCTTGGCTGACTCGAGGATCGTATTGCTAACCTGTGACACCAATGCATGTGACAAAGACTCACGCCTAAGCAAAGGGAATTTAGTTTCTCTCGGAGCTTCTCTAGTATCCGAAATCTCTCGAACATGCTCATCGATTCTCCTGATCTGTTCCCAATATGCATTCAAGTCTTCACGAGGAGATAAAGAAGTCTCAATACCTTTCCTATCTTCAAAGCTTTCACCACTAATATCAGACAGAAGAGGACTTCTCTCACTCGTCATTACATCGAATGGACTCTGCAACAGCATAACAGATAAAAAAAAGATATCATTTTCTGGTCTCAAAACCGATGAAAACAGAAAGCTTTACATAGGCATGGAGTCAGTTTATACAGTTATAACCAAACCCATTGCTCAAATACCGATAGATTTCGTTTCATTTTCCCCTTTTGATTCACGCGAGAGGAGGTTTCACCGAAGAAGATGAGATTCTCCGGGAATCTGTTCTCTACAACGGCAGGATCAGAGCAACCAAGGCTGAGTAATTTACATCTATAAGCTTGGACCTGAAACTCAAGAGATGCAATCTCCATTTCTTTCTGGTAAATCAAATCCTCGAATAGAGCAAGAGATGTTTCGGCATGAGTCATCTTCTCCTCCGCCATTCTCTTGTATTGACTAGCCTCCATCTCCAAAGCTGCTTTTTCTCCTTGAAGACGAAGAATCATCGATAAGGCTTCGGAAGCAGCAGATGAAGAAGCTTCGCGTTCAGCGTCAAGCTCTTGATTGATTTTCTGAAGAAGCTCTTGTTGTGCCCACATTGTTTCTCTAACCCCTGAGGTTTCTCCATTGTTACCTCCTACCCCTAAACTCATCGTTCTCTCCACCATTCTCTCTGATCACAAAATTCCCCCAAGATTTTGGGAATTTGATTTCTGCCCAATGTTGCAATTTTCCCCTATTATCAGAACCTGGAGAAGAGGAGAACGAGATCCAACGACGGATTATGGTGAATCGGAGATTTCAGATCGACACGAATTTGTAAAAGTCCAATCGATAGCGGGACATATAAAACGTGCAAAGGACCTTTTTGCATTTTTTTTTTCTTTTAAGTTTAGTATTAAAATGATACTTTATGCTTTAAACTCGCCGACATATGTAGGACATAACTTATCTATTTACCGACTTTTATCATTATTCATGATTTTTATGTGAGTTTAATATTCGTTTAGGCCCATAAGCCCGTTTAAATTTTAAAGATTCGGACTAATAGTTGGTGGGTTGAGCCAGACCCGCGCAATAGTGCAACGTATGGGCAGCTCGCAAAAGCCCAAATAGCAAGCTATCTTAATGGGCCTTTTCCCTTAAAAAATAGAGTTAATATCGTGTGAACCGATGGAACACATATCAGATATTAAACTGATAAGAACAGATACTACACTTGATCTTAGCCAAAAGGCCGAGAAAGGTATGTGATACGTGTGAGATGCGACTACCCATCATTTACCAATATAGCAGGAGGGGTAAAAAGACTCAAGGTGAAAACAGTAAACAAGCTGAGGAGAAGACAAGAAAGCAGTAAACCAAGGAGGCATCAATCCGTACAAGGGTACAAGGGTTTTGGGAACTTTGTCTTTTTGTATATATAACAAGAGGGATGTAAACCCTTTCTTTTTTATGCAATTGTTTTGGCATCTTTTTGGTGAGAGAGAGAAGGAGAGTAGAGGACTCCATAATATCCTCTTGGTTCTAGTATTTTGAGTGATTTCGGTTTGTAACAAACAAGTTCATCTTTTTATTCAAGAAAGGTTTTGTTTACAGAGTTTGGTTGATTAAACTTATCAATTTGGTATCAGAGCAAGTTTCAATCTTTGGGAATGGATCCGAAATTACCTCATCTTTCGCCGGTATCAGAGGGTTCTCGTGAAGGGTCCCAAGCGTTGTCCGAAGCCCTGTCGCAAAACCCATCAGTAGTTTCTGCACTGATGACAATGATGGAAAACATTAACAGACATTTTGAGGAGGATGATTGGAGAAGGAAGAAGAAAAAGCAGGAAAGGGAGAACCTTTCGAAGACAGGACACGCTGCATCGGCTGACAGCGTGTTTCCGGCCAACCGGAGGGCCGAAAAAGCTTCGATTTACACCCCCGAGGGTGTTCAGACGAGGGATCGAGGACCGTACACTGAGCTTTTTCCTGAAGGGGAAACAGAGGAACGGCTGCCGGAAAGGGTCGCGCCGGAAGGTCAAAGCTTTTTCAGTCGAAAGCTGGAAATTCCGGACTTTGACGGCACTGAGACAGAAAATTGGATGGCTCGTGTGGAGCAGTTCTTCGAGGATAACATCTGTTCCGACCATCAGAAAATCGTGGCTGTCCGGGAAAGCTTCACCGGAGATGCACTCGATTGGTATTTGTGGCAAAAAGATCGCGATCCCTTTTCCAGTTGGGCCCAGCTAAAGCAGCGCATCCTGACCCGATTCGCCACCTATCGTGACGAATCAGCCGGCGAAAGGCTGCTAAACCTCCACAGTCTGATTCGGTGGAGGAATATTGCCGCGAGTTCGTAAAAATCGCCACAAACGCGCCGGACCTACCGGAGGCAACGCTGGAACTGGCGTTCATCACCGGCTTAGACCCCAAGCTCCGGACAAGGGTGAAGGTGATGGAACCGATAGGGCTGGATCGGTGGATGTTCTTGGCTCAGCGGATGGAGTTCTGGGATGGAGCAGTGGAGAAGACCACGGTTACGGGCTTAGCCGGAGGTGGGAAAGTGGGCTTCCAAAAACAATCGGGCCCATCAGCTCCTTTCCTGCATAAAACAACAAATGGGCCTCAGAACATACGGCCCAGCCCAACGAGAACCCAGCCCCGAGCAGTCTCTTCCTCTCGGGGGGACACGACTGACTGCACCCCTAAACCACATAATTGGGTGGTGGCTCCTTTTCGCCGCCTGACGCCGGAGGAGGTGGCTCGCCATAAGGCCGAGGATCTCTGTTTCCGATGCTTCGAACCCTGGCACCGCCGATATCTGTGCCAGAAGAGGGAGTTACGACTGCTGCTGGTTCAGACTAACGGGGATGAAACGGAGTTAGCGGAAGATGAAGATTTTCCGCCTGAGGAGGTGGTGCGCGAGGCGGCTGAGATAGCGGTACTGTCTTTTAACTCTATGGCGGGAATCTCTTCACCGCGGACATTGAAGCTTCGGGCGGTTGTTCGCGGAGAGCCGGTGGTCGTCATGGTTGACAGTGGGGCCACCCACAACTTCATCTCCGCAAAGTTGGTCCACCGACTGCAAATTCCTACTGAGGTCACTGGAGATTACGGGGTGGTAACAGGAACAGGACTGACAGTTCAAGGTCGCGGAGTTTGCAAGGGGATTGAGCTGCAGTTACCAGGTAATACGCTAATCTCTGACTTCCTGTCCCTAGAACTAGGTAGTGCGGATGTAATCCTAGGCATACAATGGTTAGAAACTTTGGGGGACATGAAATTACAGAAAATTCAGTTCGAACAGGTTGGTAAGAAAGTCAACTTACAAGGAGACCCTAGCTTGTGCTGCTCTGCTTTGTCTCTTAAGGCGTTATGGAAGGCATTGGCTGATCAGGGAGAAGGGGTTATAGTAGAATATGGGGGTCTTCAATTGGCCAGTATGGATCAATACCAGGATTTACCAACTGCCATGAAGCAGGTTCTCAGAGAATTCTCAGAGGTGTTTGAGGAACCGCACCAACTGCCACCATCTAGGGGAAGGGAACACGCCATTCACTTGGAACCAGGAGCCAAACCAGTAAGTGTGAGACCCTGTAGGTATCCACAGACCCAAAGGGAAGAAATTGAGAGGCAGGTTACAACAATGCTAGCCGCGGGTATCATCAGGGAAAGCACAAGTCTTTTTTCTAGTCATGTCCTCTTAGTTAAGAAGAAGGATGGCAGTTGGCGTTTTTGTGTGGACTATAGGTCACTCAATAAGGTGACAGTAGGTGATAGCTACCCTATTCCCATGATAGATCAGTTGCTAGATGAGTTAAATGGGGCAGTGATCTTCTCTAAACTGGACCTTAGGTCAGGCTATCACCAGATAAGAGTGAAGGCAGCTGACATCCCAAAAACTGCATTTAGGACTCATGATGGTCACTATGAGTTCCTAGTGATGCCCTTTGGGCTCACAAATGCACCAGCCACTTTCCAAGCAGTGATGAATGATATATTCAGAAGGTATCTGAGGAGGTTTGTGTTGGTTTTTTTTGATGATATCCTAGTCTATAGCAAGACTGAAGCTGAGCACCAAGGCCACCTCAGGACAGTGTTCCAATTGCTGAAAGATAACCAATTGTATGCAAACAAGAAGAAGTGCCAGTTTGGGAACAGGAACATAGAATATCTGGGACATATCATCACAGCAGAAGGGGTCTCAGCCGATCCTTCTAAAATACAAGCTATGGTGGAATGGCCACAGCCTAAGAACACCAAGGCATTGAGAGGGTTTTTGGGGCTAACCGGCTATTACAGGAAATTTGTCAAAGGATATGGGGAGAAAGCCAGACCATTGACGGCTCTCTTGAAGAAAAACCAGTTTGAGTGGGGGGTTGAGTCTTTGGAAACTTTCAATCAACTGAAACAAGCAATGATAACTGTTCATGTGTTAGCCCTTCCAGATTTCCACAGCCTTTTCATTGTAGAATCTGATGCATCCGGCATGGGGTTAGGGGCTGTCCTAATGCAGAATCAGAAACCTTTGGCTTTTTTCAGCCAAGCCTTGACAGATAGGCAGAGGATGAAGTCTGTGTATGAGAGGGAGCTTATGGCTGTGGTGTTTGCTCTTCAGAAATGGCGCCACTACTTACTGGGGAGGAAATTTGTGGTGAGAACCGACCAGAAAAGTCTCAAGTTTTTGTTGGAACAAAGGGAGATCAATATGGAGTATCAAAGGTGGTTATCTAAATTGCTGGGATTTGACTTTGAGATACAGTACAAGCCAGGATTGGAAAATAAGGCTGCTGACGCCTTATCAAGAAAGGAATTTAACACTCTGATGACTGCATTATCAGTCCCCACAGCTGTACAACTACAAGAGGTGGAAGCAGAAATAGAAAGGGACCAAGAATTGAGCAAGCTGAAACAAGAGGTGATACAGAATCCAGGGTGTCATCCTGACTTTACAGTGGTGCAAGGCAGATTGTTGAGACAGGGGAAGCTGGTCAAATCTCAAAAATCTCATTTGGTACAGGTTATCCTCAAGGAATTCCATGACAGTTTTATGGGGGGTCATGGGGGAGTACTAAAGACGCAGAAGAGAATTGGTTCTACCTTTTTCTGGAAGGGGATGATGACTGAAATCAGACGTTACGTAGCTGAATGCCAGGTTTGCCAGAGGCACAAATACTCCACTTTATCCCCAGCAGGCCTAATACAACCCTTGCCCATTCCAGCAAGAGTTTGGGAGGATATCTCCATGGATTTTGTGGAGGGACTGCCCAAATCAGAGGGATATGAAGTGATTATGGTGGTGGTAGACAGGCTGACCAAATACAGCCATTTCATTGGGCTTAAACACCCTTTTGACGCTGCAACAGTTTCTCACTCCTTCTTACAAGAGGTCATTAGACTCCATGGGTTTCCAAGAACAATTGTCTCAGACAAAGATAAGGTATTCACAGGGAAATTCTGGACTGAGCTATTCAAACTGGCGGGTACCAAGTTGTGCTTCAGCACCGCCTACCATCCTCAGAGTGATGGCCAAACTGAGGTAACAAACAGGGGCATGGAGACATTTCTGCGGTGCTATGCAAGTGACAAGCCAAGAACTTGGCACAAATACTTGGCCTGGGCAGAGTTGAGCTACAACACTTCGCATCATTCATCAATAAAGATGACTCCTTTCCAGGCTCTCTATGGAAGGGAACCTCCAACCCTTTTGAAGTTTGAGAACGGGTCTACATCTAATGCAGATTTGGAGCAGCAACTGTTAGAAAGAGATGCAATGTTGGAGGTTATTAAGCAACACCTGTTGAGGGCGCAACAAGTGATGAAGCAACGGGCAGATAGACATAGAAGGGATGTAGAGTTCCAGGTTGGGGATTTGGTATTTGTGAAGCTGAAACCATATAAGCAACAGTCCCTGGCCCGGCGGATAAATGAAAAACTGGCAGCTCGTTTTTATGGGCCGTTTGCAGTGACAGAGAGAATTGGAGCAGTGGCATACAAGTTCGCACTACCAGAGACAACCAAGATACACCCTACCTTCCATGTATCACAACTGAAAACAGCTTTAGGGAGCTCCCTACAAGAAGCTGCCTTGCCTGAACAGTTAACAGAAGAGGGGATGTTGGTGACAGAACCAAAACTTATTCTAGGAGAAAGGCAGAACAAGGTCTCAGGACAGGAGGAAGTGTTGGTCAAGTGGAAGTCTCTGCCGGTCTATGATAGCACTTGGGAGTGGAGAGCAGTGATCAAGGGCCAATTTCCTTGGTTTGACCTTGAGGACAAGGTCAATTTTGCAGAAGGGGGTATTGATACGTGTGAGATGCGACCACCCATCATTTACCAATATAGCAGGAGGGGTAAAAAGACTCAAGGTGAAAACAGTAAACAAGCTGAGGAGAAGACAAGAAAGCAGTAAACCAAGGAGGCATCAATCCGTACAAGGGTACAAGGGTTTTGGGAACTTTGTCTTTTTGTATATATAACAAGAGAAATGTAAACCCTTTCTTTTTTATGCAATTGTTTTGGCATCTTTTTGGTGAGAGAGAGAAGGAAAATAGAAGACTCCATAATATCCTCTTGGTTCTAGTATTTTGAGTGATTTCGGTTTGTAACAAACAAGTTCATCTTTTTATTCAAGAAAGGTTTTGTTTACAGAGTTTGGTTGATTAAACTTATCAGTATGATTTGTCGAGTATCGTGGCTCTTTATTTATACCAATTGTCCCCTCGCAAACACAACTCAAGTTTTCGATGTGGGACTCCAAAATAACTTAAAATTCACAAAACCTCACAATGCGGACACATTGAGAAACTCATAGAAGAGCTTCTGAAACTTACCAAGTTGAGTCTTCTTTAAGCACATGAACATCAGAAAGCTTCCTTCTTCGTCTAAGGTCGTATCTACAAACCCCTTTCCTTCATTCAAATGTGAAGCTCTCTTGTAAAAGGGACTTCCCCATCCAAAATCCAATTCGAAAGCGTTCCTCCTTAGTATACTAACGATGCAGATGTTTGCCGCGCAGCTGAAGATCGGATTACCTTCACCAGGAACCAATTGATCGAGATTTGGATGTCTCTCCAAGTAGTCAATTGCTGATCTCAAGTACTCGTTGTCCATTTTCCTTATTTCTCTATGAACTCTCTCCACTGTTGTGCTGAAAGGCTCTCTGCGAAAATCACCCAACAGTGATATCGGGCGAGCATGAAAGAGAGTGTTCCCAATGTATCCTTCTGGAAGCGTTGGTCGTAGTCTCGACCTCCCATCAACTATAATATGCAACCTTGTCGAGTGTTCTTCAGTTAAATCTGTGGGTCAAAAACAAAGTGTCAAGTAAGAACCTTTGTAGGTCTAAGAGCTGAACTCTATTCATGTAAAGATACTAAGGAAGCTTTATGCTTTTAGGCTCCAGAGAACTTTTTTTACAACAAGATAAATTCATTACCTTCATTTGCAAAGCAAGCACAACGCCAGATATGGGCTACCAGAACTTCATATGTACTGAACTTTCTACTATCAGCAATCTCGGCCTTAGCTCTAAGAGCTTTGAGTTGGAGAAGTGTGAGCTTGAGACTGGCAATTGCAGAATCAGATTCAGGATTTGATCTGTAGACAAGGGATTCCACGGGAGGATTGTGAAAAGGAGGTGGTTGGTATTCAGTGTGAGGAAAGACAGGGGAGGGAGGGTCCCGTGCACGAAGAACAGTGCGGTCGAAGAACGGTTCTAGCTTAACTGGAAGTCCCCGAGCAGTTCTAGACCATGCTCTCATGAAATACAGGAGAGAAGCTGCTGCCCCGAATGTATGGTGAATCGAATTCCCTATACAGATTGCCCCACATTTGAAATATGTAACCTTGCAAAATATCAGTAATTATATGTTAGATATTTTTCATAGGGTCCATGTACAAGTAATAGGTCTATACAATAATGATAACATTTGTTGATGAACAAGAATTATAATCTGCATTAATTAACAGTTCTATTCAATGACAAAATATCGACGAGGTCCACACTGATCAAATGTTGTCCTGCAGTACCTAGAATTTATGAGAACCAAATACAATCCAAGACACTCTTAATGGGAGATGAAAGTTGCCTTAACACTGCAACAATGGCCATTTCTGTCTAGTTTTTAACATTTAACAAAGCATTTTCAGTGTTTCAGATGAGGAAAGCTAACCTGAAAGAGAAGAAGAGGTATAGTGGAGATGTCTTGTGAATAGTCAAGAGTAGGTACAAGTTGTGAGAGATCCAAACTATGAGTTAGTAAACCAATGTCTTTTACAGTAGAATCAGTCTCAGCTTCCACAAGCAAAACTCCTTCTCCATTGCATCGAACCTCCAACCTCCCATTCTTATCTACCAACATATAAATCACAAAGAAACATAAAAAATGAGAAGAAATACAGGAGAGGACTACACATGTTCAGATCCAAAATCATCAAAAACAAAGATTGATGGTAAGAGGAATCTGAGGCGATTTCATCGAAAGTCTTACCCTTTTGGAGCCTCCCAGCTGCAGGATAGAAGAGGACAAGAACCTTTCTCAGAGCTTCGATGAGGGATTGAGTGTTGGGAAGATTGGAAGAGGAACAAGGATTGTAGAAGTAGAGAATACCCATGTGAAATCTCACTTGTATCAGGTCCAAATTCGAAAGCCACAGACTGTGATTGGGTGTTTCTTCAGCTGGTTTCACGATCGTAGCTTGCTTCACCCGAATCTTCATTTGACCCAACAATCCTAAAGGAGAATAAAGGCTCCTCCTTTACCAAGAACACGACTCGATTACGCTCACGGTATAAACTATTGGTAATAGACAGACTAGACTGGCTTGAGCAGAAAGAGTAATCAAACCTTATCTTTGCTTTAGCAACAAATTATTAATTAACCCAATGAAAAAGAAGACGAAGAAGAATCTAGAGAAAGGAAAAAGCATTTTTTGTAACGATTCAAGTCAAATTTGGAAAGAAAGTAGAGAATAACGAAAAAAAAGAAATTTGAGTTTGAGAAGTAGACGCAACCAGGTGACGACAATTGGATATGGGGGGACCTAATCGAAAGTGGTAAACAGGCGAGAGAGAGTTCAATACGACGACGTATGATAGTAAAATGTTGACTATGTTCTTGCAAACCAAGAGAAGCTCAAGAAACTTAACAGAGGCGAGTAAGATGGAATGATGGGTGATTAATAGAATCAAAGGATGTGATTAACAACGACAGATACATGAACTTGCGAGTCAGAAACAAGAGAATCATGTTAGTAAGGAACAAGCACACGAACAGAAGGTGGACCAGAGCTCATGTCTTCTAGCAACAGTTCCAGTAGCGCCTTGGCTATAGGCCATTCTTTTCCTGAGATCAGACAAACAAGAAGCATCAAAAACGGTAGTATAATGTAGGCGATTTAAGAGCGAAGCTTCTAAATGTTTATGTGATCGATATTACCACCACCAATTAGTTCTTCATCCCACTGAATCACAGGTTGGATGAGAACTCCACTCCCAAGAAGCATCATCTCATCTGCTTTCTTTCCATCTTCAACTTTCACATCCAAAATTTTCACACTTTTGAGCATCCCCTTGCTAACAACCTTTTCAGCGAGTGTTAGAGTTCTCTTTGCCGTACATCCGCTCAAAACGTTATCAAACCGCGGCATTACAAGCTCCTTACCACCATTAACAACAAACGCTACATTCATGTTCGGACCTTCTGCGATAAACCCATCGTCAGCCACCCAAATACCAGCAAAAGCTCCCTTGGCCTCAGCCTCCATTTGTGAGAGCGCGTTTGGGAGGTAGTTAACGCTTTTGACCGTGGCAAACTCTGGAGGCTTTATGGGGATGGACGAGGTCACTACCTTGACACCTGTTGACTCAACGGTCGGGATCTTTTTAAAAACAATAGCGTAGAGTGCTGGTTCAGGACACTGAGATGGAGATAGAAGGAAATCCCCTGGGCCTGCAGAGAGCCAGTATCTTAGAGATCCATTTCTACACCCGGAAACGCTCACGGTTTGGATGAGAATCCTTCTGATTTTTTCCCGGTCGAATGGAAGTGGGATCTTAGCTATTGACGCAGAACGTAGGATACGGTCAAGGTGCTGATCCAATTCATAAAGGTATCTGTTTGGTAATAAAGCAAGGGAAAGCAAGCAAACTCAGATGATTGAGTAATAAGACTAACTAAAGGTTGGTATTGGAAAAGTGAGCTATGTATGATTCAGAGTTACTGTCTTACTAACCCATTAACGATCATAGCAGTGTCGAAGACTCCGTGACCACGGTGAACCATATGATCATCCAATGGAAGAACCATTGCTGCTGGATCTGTTGTTATTCCGCCAACAACACTCGAGTACATGGCCAAGAAAGCTTTTCCTTCTCTAGCTAGTCTTAGCCTCTCAACAACCTTGGACATGAAATATAGTTCAGCGACACAGAATCAATCAACGCCTCTAAACATGAACAACAAATAACAAAGAAACATGTCTAAATCATTAAGCTATATAATTTCCTTGACAGAGAAACAGAGAAACAATGTCGTGTCATGAACATCTCCAGCTAACAAATTGGGAACAGTTTCGATGGTTTTGGCACAAGCTATGTGTATTTTTTAGACAAGTTGGACAAGTCACAGACATGGAAGAGCAAAAAGAAAAACGGAATGGGAAACATAGAAACCAAAAAAACTACCTCATAGCTAGATAGAACAGGAACATGCGACGAGTGAGAGCTTGAATCTGTGCAGTAAAAAATTCAGATCACTGAAAATTATTTCGAATTTGGTATCAATTCCGTGAATTATCAAGGAAATTAAAAATCAACAAATTGATATATTTTTCAGGATAATATTACAGTGACTAACGTCACAAAACGCTTTAACGAATGCATCAGAAATCGCAATTCAGACGACAAAACCATATAAACCACAAGATTGAAACCATGAGGACACGCCAAATTTCGAACCTGAACACATGAGTATCTTTCTTCCTCGTGTCAACCGACGCGGGAGTCGAAAGCCATGTCCTGAAGAGTATGGAACTTGTGAGAGAGAACGGAAATTCCATGTATTAACTGCCAACTCCGGCGTCGAACAGGGGATCGGCTTCGGAAAACAAACGACATGAGATATCATCGGATATCGCAATTCCCTTTGCTTATAAATTATTCTCAGGAAAATAACACACATACAGTTTGATAAGTAGAAATTATTTATTTGGACAATTTTGTAAATAATATATATTACGTGGGCCTATTAATAATAAAATTACTCGGTGTTATAAAATAAAAAGGGATCATTTATCATTTCGATAAATTAAATAAAGAAGAAATTTTTATACCCGGTAGGAATAGTAAACTGAACAAAAAGGAGAGAGATAGAGAGCTGTTTTTGTTATTGTATGAATTGTTTCAGAATGTTATTTACAATCGATCGCAATACCTCTATTTATATGCGTAAAAAAGTAAGTTACTGTGCATGTATAGTGACAGTGGGCTCCACAAAAAATAATAAACAACCGCACATTTTGAATCTGAGGCTGCGATTGTTGACGTTGTTGTATCTTGACTTTTATAACACTCCCCCTTGGAGACCAGTGTCAATATGTTCATTGCGTCAAATCTTTTGTTGCCTCGTTAAAAACCTTTCTAGGAAAACCCAGTGGGAAAAACCATAGAAGGACAAAAAGAGTGCAACTACGCAAGCTCCCCCTCGAATGATCAAGTTTATAGATCACGCTGATGGCGCATTCCAATGTCATAGACATGCTTCTTGAACACCGAGGTAGGAAGTGATTTTGTGAAGAGATCTGCAGCATTGTCGCATGATCGGACATATCTCACTTCAATGTCTTTATTCTTTTCGAGCTCTTGGATGTACGAGAAGAGTTTTGGAGGGATATGTTTGGTTCTATCACTTTTGATATATCCTTCCTTCGTCTGCGCAACGCATGCAGCATTATCTTCATATAAAACCGTCGGTTCTATGTTTACGAGTAATCCGCTACAGGATCTAATGTGTTGACATATTGACCTTAGCCATACACATTCTCTACTTGCTTCATGGAGTGCGATAAACTCGGCATGATTGGAAGAAGTAGCCACAAGTGTTTGTTTCTGGGAGCGCCAGGATATAGCGGTGCCTCCGACCGTGAAAACATATCCTGTTTGTGATCTCGCTTTGTGCGGATCTGTCAAATATCCTGCATCTGCAAAACCGACCATTTGACCTTTTGAATTTTTAGGATAATACAGTCCTAAATCAATCGTCCCTTGAAAATATCGGAAAATATGTTTAATTCCATTCCAATGTCTTCGTGTAGGAGATGAGCTGAATCTTGCCAAAAGATTAACAGCAAATGATATATCAGGTCGAGTACAATTTGCAAGATACATGAGGGCTCCGATTGCACTTAGATACGGTACTTCAGGACCAAGTATCTCCTCATTTTTCTCATGTGGTCGAAAAGGATCATTATCGACTTGAAGTGATCTAACGACCATAGGGGTACTCAATGGATTTGCCTTATCCATGTTGAATCGTTTTAGTACTCTTTTGGTATATGTAGATTGGTGTACAAATATACCTTTTTGAGAATGCTCAATTTGTAAACCAAGACAAAACTTTGTTTGTCCGAGATCTTTCATCTCAAATTCCCCTTTTAAATATTCTGATGCTTTCTGTATTTCTTCCTGAGTTCCAATCATATTTAGATCATCTACATAGACCGCAATAATCACAAATCCAGATGTCGTTTTCTTGATGAAAATACACGGACATATTGGATTATTCACATAACCTTCTTTGGTTAAATGTTCACTTAGGCGATTATACCACATACGCCCAGATTGCTTTAGTCCATATAATGATCTTTGCAATTTGATTGCACATAACTCTTTGGGTTTAGAACTTAATGCTTCTGGCATTTTAAATCCATCAGGAATTCTCATATAGATATCCGTATCTAGTGATCCATACAGATAAGCAGTAACAACATCCATGAGACGCATCTCTAGATTTTCGCAAGCTGCTAGACTCATCAGGAATCTAAACGTTATTGCATCCATGACAGGAGAATAGGTTTCCTCATAATCTATCCCAGGTCTTTGAGAAAAACCTTGAGCCACAAGACGAGCTTTATATCTCGTAATCTCATTATTCTCATTCCGTTTCCGAACGAAAACCCATTTATATCCAACCGGTCTTACATCTACAGGTGTAAGTACAATCGGTCCAAATACACTTCGTTTGTTTAACGAATCAAGTTCGGTTTGAATGGCTTCTTTCCATTTTCTCCAGTCATCCCTCTTTTTACATTCATATACAGACTGAGGTTCTGGATCTTCATTTTCTTCATTTATCTCTTTTGACACAAGATATGAGAAAACGTCATCCACAACAACCATCTCATTTCTATCCCAAGCTTTTCCGTTATGAATGTAGTTGATAGAAATCTCAAGATTTTCTTTAGGTTCATGATGTTCAATATCATCATTTGTTTCATGATGTGATTCTTCCAAAATATTTTCTGCTATTTTGGGAACATCGACCTTTTCAATTTCCCTTCGCTTTCTAGGGTTTCTATCCTTAGAGCCAACAGGTCTTCCACGCTTCAGGCGTGTTCTAGACTCACGTGTATCTTCTGCTCTTCCAGATTCTTCTGGAATCTCAATCCGAGCGGGAACATTTGCAGCCGGGATATTTGACTTAGTTACCGTTTTAGTATCAGCAAAAGCATCAGGTAACTGATTTGCTATACTCTGCAAATGCATAATTCGTCGAATTTCTAGTTCTGACTGTTTCGTAGGAGGATCGAGATGTAATAAAGATGGTACGCTCCACTTTATATCCTTTCCTACTTGTTTGTTTTCTCTCCCTAGAACTGGGAATTCTTTTTCATCAAAATGACAATCGGCAAACCGTGCCGTAAAGACATCACCAGTTTAAGGTTCCAAATACCTTATAATGGATGGTGAATCATAACCAACATATATTCCCAACCTTCTTTGTGGTCCCATCTTTGTACGTTGTGGGGGTGCTACAGGCACATACACCGCACAACCAAAAATCCTTAGATGGGAAATATTTGGTTCATGACCAAATACTAGTTGTAATGGGGAGTACTTATGATATGCACTTGGTCTTACTCGGATAAATGCTGCAGCATGTAAAATAGCATGTCCCCATACACTAGGTGGGAGTTTTGATCTCATGATCAACAGTCTTGCAATTAATTGCAGACGTTTAATTAATGATTCAGCCAAACCATTTTGTGTATGAACATGAGCTACAGGATGTTCAACCTCTATTCCCGTAACCATACAATAATCATTAAAGGCTTGGGACGTGAATTCACTAGTGTTGTCTAGTCTAACTCTTTTAATGGGATAATCAGAAAACTGAGCCCTTAGTTTGATTATCTGAGTTAGAAATCTCGTAAATGCCATATTTCGAGATGACAATAGACAAACGTGTGACCATCTGCTGGATGCGTCAATTAATACCATAAAATAGTGGAATGGTCCACATGGTGGATGTATTGGTCCACAAAAATCGCCTTGAATTCTTTCAAGAAACTTTGGTGATTCTTTATCGATTTTAGATGGAGATGGCCTTATGATCAATTTTCCAAGAGAACATGCAACACATGTCTTTTTATTCCCCTGATTTATCTCTTGGATTTTCAGTGGGTGACCATGTGAGTTCTCAATAATCTTTCGCATCATCGAAGTGCCTGGGTGACCAAGGCGATCATGCCATAATATGAAATCTTCTGGATTTCTTTTAATTACTAAATGCGACTCTATCGCATTTATATACGTATGATGTAAACCAGAAGGAAGCTTTGGTATTTTCTCTAGAATTTGCCTTTCTCCTGATTTATCAGAAGTAATGAACATATATTTCTTCCCATTCTCAGTTGCAGACTGAGTATCATAACCTTGAAGGTATATGTCATTAAAACTCAACAAATTCCTTTTAGAATTTGGTGAAAATAAGGCATTACTTATGGAAAACTTTGTTCCATTTGGCAATATCAAGTTGGCTTTACCAATTCCTTCAATCAGGTCTGCAGGACCCGATATTGTATTCACAACGATTTTCGTTGGTTTTAAATTAGAGAAATATTTTCTATCTCTCAGAATAGTGTGCGTTGTTCCACTATCTGGTATACAAATTTCTCTAATATTTCTTGTGGATACCGTTCCACTTGTTTTGCTGTTCATTTCTGAAATCAAGATAGACATTAATAAAAGAAATTAAATTTATAAAACACACAATAATTATATAAACTTTGTTTATTAAAAACATTATTATTTTTCAAAATACAGGAAAATATAATATTATACATGGCATCATCAGAGATTATTCAGTAGTCTCATTACAAACATCTTAATTATTCCCAAGGTCGGTCATTTCGGCATCATCATCAAAGTCCGAAGCGTTAAGATATGTATCACCTTCAGGGTGTTCCATAAGATTAACTTCCTTTCCTTTGCCTTTAACTGACTCTTGGTACAGTTGGCAAAGGTGCAAAGGAGTACGACACACTTTGGACCAATGGCCTTTACATCCGCATCTGTGGCAAACACCTTCAAACTTCTGGGTGAAATTGCCTTTCTTTTCTTTCCCTTTGGGATTTTGTTCAGACCGGACCCATTTAAATGACCGTCCTTGTGGACTATAATTTCTCCCACGTCCACGATTAAATCGACCACCACGACCCCGGTTGGTTTGATTTCCTCTCTCTGGATTTTTTCCATCCATTACGTTCACTTCTGGGACCGCAATGGTTCCTACAGGTCGAGCATTGTGGTTTTTTATGAGAAGCTCATTATTCTTCTCAGCCAGCATAAGAGCCACAATCAGCTCGGAAAACCTCTTGTACCTGCAGTTCCTGTATTGCTCAGCAAGAACAAAATGTTCCTTGTGGAACGTTAGGTAAGTTTTTTCGAGCATTTCCTCTTCGCTCACTTTCTTACCACAATATGCTAACCGAGCCATAATTCTTAACATGGCGGAATTATACTTATCCACCTTGTCAAAATCCAGGAATCTCAATTTTGCCCACTCATCAAGGGCATGTGGGAGAGTTATTGCCCTTTGGTTATCAAACCTTTCTTTGAAAGCTTTCCACAGCTCTACAGGGTCTTTTGTATTCGCATAATCATGCGTTAAATTATCATCTAAATATTTTCTCAGAAAAATTATTGCCTTCGCCTTTTCAGGGATAAGCGATTTATTTCTTTCTTTTATTGTTTCCAATAAATTCTGAGAACTTAGATGAAGTTCCGCGTCCGTGGACCACGATATATAGTTTTCTCCAGTGACTTGGAGGGCGGGAATCTGTAATTTCTCAATATTTGCCATTTTGATTTCTAAACACAAAAATCGAAAATAATTTTATTAGAAATACGATTTTAGAAACCGTTTACACGAATGATAACAGCAATTACAGTAAATACAAATGCATAAAATAATAAAGCAAAATTTATGATATATTCTTCGCGGGTAAAATCTCCGATGAAGAGACCATAAATAGCACTAAGAGTTACACCGATAATAAAAATTAAAAACAATCGAAACATTTTCTTACAAAATTGGAAACAAAAACGGAATCAAAAATATTTTTGTAAGATTGTTTGAAAGGAGATAAAATGATTGAATGATTTTGAAAGAGTGAAAAATGGGTGTATTTATAGATTGAAAAACACTATTCACGACCGTTGGGAAGTGAAGAAATTTTGAAAAAAAAATTGTGAAAAATTTCTTTGTGACCGTTGGGGGTAAAAACTTTAGGGAAAAATTGATCTGAAAACTTTAATGAGCAGTCTACTATATTTACCAGTTTCAGATAAAATTTCAAATAAGTGGATTAAATAAACGGTTAAATATAAACAAGAATTTAATAACAGATTTATAGTGACAGAGTTATCCACGTTAATTAACAAATAAATAAATGATTAACATAACAGATAAATTATCAGGCGGTGAACCGACCATAAGTAATTAAAACAGTTTATGGTGACAAAGTTATCCATGTAAATAGTGTGTAAAATATAAGGCGGCTCAGCCGACCAATGCATATGTAACTATGGTGCATCGAGCATCCATAAGAATTAGGGTATAATAAATATGCATATGAAAATTAAAATTTTAGAGTGATCGTGCTGATAACGTGTTATAAAATAAAAAGGGATCATTTATCATTTTGATAAATTAAATAAAGAAGAAATTTTTTATACCCGGTAAGAATAGTAAACTGAACAAAAGGGAGAGAGGTAGAGAACTGTTTTTGTTATTGTATGAATTGTTTCAGAATGTTATTTACAATCGATCGCAATACCTCTATTTATATGCGTAAAAAAGTAAGTTATTGTGCATGCATAGTGACAGTGGGCTCCACACAAAATAATAAACAACCGCACATTTTAAATCTGAGGCTGCGATTGTTGACGTTGTTGTATCTTGACTTTTATAACACTCGGGATATATTTCGCAAGATTAAAAAAATTGAACTGAATAATTTGGCAGGTTGAACCAGGTCGTGTAGTAGTGTAACGCATGGACGACTCATGAAAACCAGATAGCAAGCTATCTTGATGGATATTCTCCCTTAAAAAGTAAAGTTAATATCGTATGGAGCAATGGTTCACATATCAGATATTAAACTGATAATAATAGATACTACACTTGATCTTAGCCAAAAGGTGGGAGAAAATCCAATTTCCCCGTGAACTTATACGTTTCCGTTTTTTTTATACGTGATCTTTTAAAATACGACTCCTCTCCCATAAATTATATATAATTTTAAATAACCCCCATAAACTATTAAAATGTGGTCAATTTACCTAAACCGTAGACGGAATTACGGTTCCGTGAACAAAAATTGACAGGTGGCTAATGGGGTTGATTTTGGTTTAGGCTTAACCAAAAACAATCGATTTTCTATCGGTTTGGTCGTAAAACGACGTCGTTTTGTACATTTGGGGGAAAAAAAGTTTTTGGGGTGTGTCGAAACCATCGATGAAACCTTCGAATGCTTCTTCTTTGTTCACCGTCATATCCTCTTTTGCTTTTTCGTCTCATTAAACAATGGTGGAATTAAAGCAAAGGATCTTAACTTTTCTCTCTAGAATCGGTGATCATGATACTTACCAGATCGCAGTCGAGGAAGGTACCAAATTCTAGTGCTAGGAAGGTACCAAATTCGTCAGCTTTCAAATGGGTTTGCTTTAAAACCACTTTAGAAGAAGAAGAAGAAGAAGAATCTCGAAAATGGGTGAAGAAACCGGTGAGGAATCGAAAGCTAGCATCAGCAAAGCAATCGAAGCAATATCTTCTTTGATTTCACTTTCTCACTCAATCAAATCCTTCAACGTCAAATGGCAACTCATAAGAACAAAACTCCAAGAGCTTTACTCTGGTCTCGCAGCTCTCGAGAATCTCGATTCTGGATTCGACCCATCTCTCTCAAGCTTAATCTCCGCCATACTCGCTTCTCTATGAGACTGTTACGATCTCGCGACTCGTTGCGTCAACGTCTCTTACAGTGGGAAGCTCCTGATGCAGAGCGATTTAGATGTTATTGCCGGAAAATTCGACCAGCAAACGAGGAATCTCTCTCGGATTTACTCAGCTGGGATTCTCAGTCATGGGTTCGCGATCGTTGTTTCGAAGCCTAGTGCTAATGCTTGTAAAGAAGACATAAGGTTTTACATTAGGGATTTACTCACGAGGATGAAGATTGGAGATCTGGAGATGAAGAAACAAGCTTTGATTAAGCTTAACGAAGCTATGGAAGAAGATGATAGATATGTTAAAGTTGTGATTGAAGTCAACGATATGGTTAATATCCTTGATTCTGAGATTGGGTTAAAGATGCAAAAACTTTCTTTTCCCCCCCAAATATACAAAACGGAGTCGTTTTACGGCCAAACCGATAGAAAATCGATTGTTTTTGGTCAAGCCTAAACCAAAATCAACCCCATTAGCCACCTGTCAATTTCTGTTAACGGAACCGTAATTCCGTCTACGGTTTGGGTAAATTGACCACATTTTAATAGTTTATGGGGGTTATTCAAAATTATATATAATTTATGGGGGAGGATTCGTATTTTAAAAGATCACGTATAAAAAAACGGGAACGTATAAGTTCACGGGGGAATTGGCTTTTCTCCCGCCAAAAGGTCGAAAAAGATATGAATTGTTCAATCTCGTGGCCTTTTTATTTATACTACTATACTTTTCTTCAACGCTTATTTTGTTAGCGATGTGAGACTTGGAACAAGTCGCAAACCCAAACAAAACTAAACTCTCTTTCCAATGTTTTTAAATCCGACCCGGATGACGAACCGGAATGTCAGTCGGGTCATCAGGTCAGTCGATTGAACCGGATCAACTACGGTTCAACAGCGGTTCAATTGATTAATGAATTTTAATAAATTTATATATATTTATATAGTTTTACAAATATAAAAATAAAATAAAAATATATATCAAGTAAATATAGTGATCAAAATAAATATTTAGTATATGTTTTAATTAGTTTTTGTTTTTAAAATTTTAAATATGTTTTAATTAGTTTTTATTTTTAAACTTTTAAATCTTTTTTACAGAAAAATTATCATAAAATTTGTTAATTTATATTAATGATAAATGATATAATAATAATAAAGCAAACGATTAAAGAGTTAATGAAGAAATAAAAAGAAACACTTAAAAATAAAAAAAATCAAATTAATTGTTAATTAAAAATATTAAAAATACGTAATAAAATCATACAAAAAATCAAAAATCCTAGCATTTATCTTAATAAACTTTTAAATTTTGGTTGGTTCATGTCTTTTCATTGTCCCTTAAATTTTCTGCACTATTTCGTTTGTTAAAGCTAATTGTCCGTTGACGTAAAAAAATTTATCCATGAATACACTCCTAAATCCTTTTATTTTTCCTAAAATCAAAAACCGCCCGAGTCAAGTTTTTGCCGGGTTTTGGCGAATTTTTCTGGGTTTTAAAGGGTTCAATAGGATTCCGGATTTCATTTAAAACCTAGATCGGGAATCTTGTCGGATTGCGGTTCAACCGGTCCAACCGTCCGGTCCAGTCCGGGCTGCCTCTTTCTCTTTTAACCGGTTTAGAACGGCGGTTGATCGATTATTGTGTTAAACCTAGAGCCAAACAAGCCACCAAAGAGAAAAAAAGACCCAGTTTTTTCCTTCTCCTTACCTACTACCTTGTACAGCTGAGTAATAGCTTCACACTGATAGATCTTTTTCCATTCCCGTGGTCAATTTTTTATCCTCGACTGATCTTGGTTAGTCGATTTCTTTGTTATCTGAATCGGTAATTATAGAAAATATATGGGTTTTGTGAGTTTAATTTGAAAATTCAAGAAAAGATTTCTGGGGGAAACGTGAAAATCTGTTTGGATAATTTAACGTCTTGCGGTTTTGTTAATTGTCGCTCAAAGTTTGATAAAATCTTTTGTTGGCATCTTGGAAACAGATTTTGATCGGAAAGTCTTCTGATTCGGCAGCGGAAGAAGAGGGAAATTGTTCATCCTGTCTTGCAATGGTATTACATATATATATAAATTTCTTCTTAGCTGGTTTAATTTAATGGGCTCGATTTTTCTTTGTATTCTCATCTCTCTTTGATTAATCTTTACTTGTTTAACTGGGAAAGTTTAGAGATTTTGCACTAAGAATATCTTCTCATGCTCACCACTCTTAATTTCAGCTTCCTGAACATATTTTTCGACTCTGTTTCACTGTTTGTTTGGAGTTTTCTTTATTCAATCTAATTAAGACCTGGCCATGTTGGTTGTAGGATTGATTTAGTCTGTGTAATCTTGTTTTCAGGCCATGTATATTCGTGTGAAGCGCATGAAAACCACTTACTTTATCCAATGCGATCCAACAGAGACTGTTTTGGATGTTAAGCAAAAACTGTTTGCGCTCATTGAGCAACCAGTTAGCAATCAGCGTCTGGTCTTAATGTCTACCGAGGAAGTATTAGAGGATTCGAAATCTTTAGCGGATCAAAAGGTATCAAACGTCCGACCATCTCTTATATTTTTGTCTTTCTTTCCAGCCAATATTGGGGAATGAATCAAAGTCTTGTTCAAGTTTAATCAAGAACTTTGTTAAGAAGATTAGAGGGTTGATACTTAAGTTTTGGGAGATGTTTTGTCATATGTTTATATATGTGTATGTTTATAAGCTTGTCCCCATATTATTTTTTGTTCAGGTTGAGAATGATGCAGTTGTGGCTCTGACTTTGAGGAAAGGTTATCCCTCAAATCCCTTTGCTCTTTATCTTATTCTGATAAATTCAACTCCTAGTTGTAACATAGGTAACATGGACTTGTTGTAATGGATCATGCATCTTTCTTAACTAATTATCACAGTTCATCTTTTTCTTTATATGTTTCTTCGGTCCATGAAACCCTTTAAACTCCATTGATTTGTATCGAGCCTATTGAAACGTTCAAGTGTCAAAAACATTCGTTGCTGGATATAGCTGTATCAATCGTGGTTAGATTGCACAACTGTCGAGTATGGTCTATTGCATTCTGGATCTATAAAACTTTGAATGGCATGATGTGTACATCTCATCCTTTATTCTGCAGATGATAACGAGTTTGAGGATGTCAACATTGCACAGCCCACCGACTTCTCAATCTCATGAAGAGTTTTACCAGCTGCTGCTTAGATTGATGTAGACACAAGGAGGAGTCAATAAACACCTGAAAGTTGTTTCCTTTCTCTCTGCTTGTGTCAACGCCTCTTAGTTGTTACTGACAATTGTTGTAAGTAAAGATATTGAGATGTTGAAGGGTGATTGCAACTTGCAAGATTTTAGTTTTCAGTGATGAATTGAGCTAGATATGCAGCAAACAATGAACATTGCCTTCTATGGCTGAGGAAGACTTTTTTTTAACTATATAAAGCTTAGAAGTAGTACAGAATGACGGAAAAACCAATGGGGGTGACGAAATAAAGCAGACAGGAAAAACGAAAACAGAGGACATAACTGTAATTTTAACGGACAAAAAACGAAATAGGCTATAACTGTGTCTGGTTCCGGAATGAGACCCTAATAAAGAGAAGGGATTGTGTCTCCTTCTCCTTCTTCTCCTCAATCTCAACCCTTTCTCTCTTCTCTTCTTCGCTAACGGCAGGAGAGAGATAGAGAAACGCATCAAAGCCGATCTCGGATTCAGCGATTTCATCGTCGCTGAAAAAAGCTTGTACCTTTCTCTCTCGTCGATTTTTGTGTTTGGAGATTCGATTCGATCTCGGTTGTTTAGATCGATTATGCAGCAAGGTGATCAAACGGTGCTGAGCTTGAGACCTGGTGGCGGTCGAGGAAACAGACTCTTTGGTTCCTCTTCTTCTTCTTCGTCTCTCTCTTTTGGCTCCCTTTCTTCTTCGGATCTACCTCTCCTTCGTCCTCATGGTGCTGCTCCTGCTTCCTCTTTTCCCTTCAAGGTACCTTCATTTCTGGCACCTCTGTATTTGGATCTATGTCTTCTTGTTCCTGCGATTTGGTTTTGTCCATCTCTTCTCGGGATTTCTATTACAGTTACTTTATCCAAATTTCCGGGTTTATAGCCTTTTGATTTGGAATTACAATCTTTGGGTATTTTCCTGATTTGATTCTCTGAAATGTCTGAATTGCCTGAAAGTTTTTTGATTTCCGAGTTTCACTACTGAACTTATGTTGGAATTTGGATGCTTACCGACCACATAGAATCATGTGTCTGCAATATATAAGAGTGATGCGAGCAATTTGTTTGTCCTGATTCTTAGCGGCGCACAGGAGTATGTGTAGCTGCTGTAAATATGGACGTATAATGATATGTAGGCTTTTAGGTGGGCATTTTATTAGCTGCTTTTTGCTCATAAAGGACCTACTGATATCTCTTGTAGCTTGTTAGTTTTCATCAATCATATGATTCACGAATAATTCCTCTCTTGGATTTTCTGTATTGAGTGTCGGTTATTGAAGATTCATCCTGGGCTATGTTTTTGTTTCAGGGTGGAGACTCGAGGTTCGATGGCCGAGAACGTGTGAAGTACACCCGTGACCAGCTTCTGGAACTTAAAGAGGTGATTATCTTAGTTAAAAAATCATAGAATCAAGGCTGGTTTAGTTTGTACGTTTCGTTTTTTGTTCTTCTTTATTTGAGGTCACTGACGACTCTATATATGTACAGACCGCTCAAATCTCTGAGGAAATTCTGAAAGTCAAACGGGAAATTGAACCAGAACTGTTTGGTGAGGAAGAGACTTGGGCACGTGGGGAAAGTGTCGTAAGCAATTTGGTATATTTTTGTTGAAACATCACTTTTGCAAATGCTTCCTCTAACATGAAGTTTCATGAGCTCTAACACAGATCTGTTATCTTAATGCTGCAGGCCCCGGTTCAATCTGCAAGCCGCTTCTCTGAGCCAGACACTCGCGATTGGCGCAGCCGTTCTGCTGCTCAACCACCACCCTCTGGGGAGGAAAGGTTATGGGAAAATCTCCGTGAAGCTAGAGATTCCAGGTATGTTGAAGCAAGCCAAAATCGTCAAGACCAACTTAGTTCCCAGTTTTCAAGGGCGCAAATATCATCCAACCAAGGGGTAATTGATCAATAAATTAATGTGTTTTTCCCCACTTGTTTAGTCCTTCACATTCTGCCATGATTTCTTTTTTTATTTCTTACTTGTATATCGTGTGGAACCAGGGTGGACCAGCTCCTGTCCTCGTCAAAGCCGAAGTACCTTGGTCGGCTAGGAGAGGAAATCTTTCCGAAAATGATCGTGTTCTGAAGACTGTGAAAGGGTAATGCCTTTGAGATAATTATTGGTGGTCTCGACTTTTCCTTCGTTTTTTTATGCTGCCAAGATGAAATATTTAAATTGAGCTTGCACACTTACGAAGATATACTTTTCTTGTCCAGGATACTGAACAAGCTAACCCCTGAAAAGTACGATCTTCTTAAGGGCCAACTTATTGACTCTGGCATCACATCTGCTGATATCCTGAAGGTGTATGCTCTTTATCAAGCAAAGATGAAGTCTTGTTTGAATCACCTAGGCTGTTCATGAAGCTAACCAGAGTTCTTTTCTTCTTTCGTTTCATTTGTAGGGTGTGATAACCCTTATTTTTGACAAAGCTGTCCTTGAGCCGACGTTTTGCCCTATGTACGCTGAATTGTGCTCTGATATCAATGACAAGCTGCCCACCTTCCCACCTGCGGAGCCTGGGGATAAGGAGATCACATTTAAGAGGGTTCTACTGAATATCTGTCAAGAGGCGTTTGAGGGTGCTGACAAGTTGAGGGAGGAGCTTAGACAGATGAGTGCTCCAAATCAGGAGGCTGAGCGGAAGGACAAAGAAAAATTGTTGAAGCTCAAGACTCTAGGAAATATTCGTTTAATTGGTGAGCTTCTAAAGCAGAAGATGGTTCCAGAAAAGATTGTTCATCACATTGTTCAGGTTAACACCTATAAGTTTACACATTTTCTTAGACTACTTTTGCTTTGGTATCTGTATTAACCTTTATTATTTTGCTCTGAGCGCAGGAGCTTCTTGGGGCCGATGAGAAAGTGTGTCCAGCAGAGGAAAATGTCGAAGCTATTTGTCATTTCTTCAAAACTATTGGCAAACAACTTGACGGAAACATGAAGTCAAAACGCATCAACGATGCATATTTCAAACGCCTACAGGATCTGTCAAAGAATCCTCAGTTGGAACTGCGTCTGAGATTCATGGTTCAGAATATCATCGACCTGCGCTCCGATGGCTGGGTTCCCAGGCGGGAAGAGGTATCCTATCCTTGAAAATTTCATAATTCATCAGTTTTATGAGTTTCAAGGTTGAGACCTTGTTTGCTGCTCCATTGTGTAGCGGTTCTGATGTTCTATTTACATTTCTTGTGCAGATGAAAGCCAAAACTATAACCGAAATCCATTCTGAGGCAGAGAAGAATCTTGGTCTCCGACCCGGTGCCACTGCAAATATGAGAAAGGGTATGGCTTCATCTTCTGGTGGTGGGCCTGTGAGCCCTGGCCCTGTCTACCCTGGTGGGCGACCTGGTGCGGGCGGCTTGATGCCTGGTATGCCTGGGACTCGTAGGATGCCTGGGATGCCCGGGGGGGACAATGACTGGGAGGTGGTACCGAGGACAAGATCTATGTCTAGACGCGATGGGCCAGGACCTCAGCATTCTCCAGCAATGAGCAAGTCAACCTCAATGAACACAAGGCTCTTACCTCAAGGCAACAGCGGGTTTATGAGTGGTAAGACAAGTGCCCTGTTGCAGGGCAGCGGTTTAGTGTCGCGCCCAGTTACTGTGATAGCAGAAGCGCCAGCTCAGTCAGCTGCACCTTTGACAGTACCAGTTCCGGTGGAGAAACCACAGCCTAGTGGTCCTAAGTTGAGTGAAGAAGTACTCAAGAGAAAAACAAAGTCTCTTCTTGAGGAATATTTCAGTGTCCGACTTCTTGATGAAGCTCTGGAGTGTGTAGTGGAGCTTGGGTCGCCTTCATATCATGCAGAGTTTGTGAAGGAAGCAATTTCTCTGTCCCTTGAGAAAAGCCCACCTGTCGTTGAGCCAACTGCAAACCTCTTGGAGTATTTGTTATCAAAGAAGGTGGTCACATCCAAGGATCTCGAAACTGGGTTCTTGCTGTACGGTGCCATGCTGGACGACATTGGAATCGATCTTCCCAAGGCACCTAACAACTTTGGTGAGATTGTAGGAAAGCTGATCCTGGCTGGTGGTGTGGACTTCAAATTGGTTAGAGAAGTCCTTGGGAAGATGGAGGACGATAGGTTCCAGAAGGCAGTGGTAGATGCAGCTGTACGCATCTTGGGGTCAAGCGAGCAGGGGAAGTCCCTGTTGGCCTCACAGGCTGCAGACATTGAGGCTTGTCGGAATCTGTAGACATTGCTTTACGATCTTGCTTGCTCTCTGGGTCAAGGCTTGTGCGATAAATGTTGTGTTGTAAGCTTGAAGGAGGAGGGAGTAAAGGAGTCTCAGAGCTCAAAGATAGTTTCCAACAAGAAAACTTGGGGGGTTTTGCTCTTCTTTTAAGCCTTTTTCCTATGACATAATTCTCACCACTTCTTTGTGTTGTGGGGATGTGTCAATGTCCTTTTTGTATTCTTCTGTGACTTTTTCTTTTCTTTTACTTTTTTTTTTTGGCCTTTGCATTTTTGGTTTACGGTCTCAGTTACTATTCTCAGTTGATTGTTGTTGAGACTCTTGAGACCCCTTATAAACTGGTCGCTTCAGATATTTACATTGGAAATGTTTATTGTTGTCATTCTATTGGGTGAGTTATTCAAAATAAACAATGATTCCATACGATACGATTAAAGAAAGTTAAGGGATGTCCAATCTGGAAAAATAGATTCCAACCAAACCGGTATAACCGATCCGAAAATTGAACCACATTTTAATGTTGTTTGAATGAATCAATGAACTCAGAGGAAAACCGATCTAAAGTCAGAATTTTTGTATGTACTTCCGAATCTGAAACCTTACTATGGTCTATAGTTGAGTCGGTTATGTTTTGCATACTATTATTTCGAAACCGAAAATCCAGAAAATCTGAACCGGCTGGGAAAAAAAGTTCAAGAAATCTGAACCAAACCGAATCTAAATCCAGATTCAACCCCTACTAATGACCTAAAATGGCCTGATTGGGCTTTGTAAAGCGTCACCATGTTCTCCCGCGCAGGAACGTCGATCATCATTATCTCGAAATTAATTGTTTTTTTTTTTTTTTAATTTGTCGAAATGAGTTCGAGCGTCGCTGAAGCAAATCACATGGAGAAGGAAGAATCACTGAGACTGGCGATCGCTGTTTCTCTGCTACGATCGAAGATCCAGAACCGTCAATCTTCTTCTTCTTCTACCTCTCGCTCTGATGTTCCCTCTGAAACTGATGCTCTTCGCTGGAAACAGAAGGTGCCTTCTCGATTTTGTTTTTGTTTTTGGGGTTTAAGTGCCTTCTCGTTACTTTCGGATTTCTCTGCTACCATTTCGTCTTCGAATTTCTAGGGATACATTTCGATTTCTGGGTTCGTTGTTTTTTTGGGTTTAAGTGCCTTCGTTTTCTTAGGTGAAATCTGCTACAATTCCGTCTTAGATTTCTAGGGCTACGTTTCGATGTGTGTTCGTAGCTTTTAATCTAGGGATTCTCTGCTTAATATAATTGTGTTTTCTCGGTTCCTAACACTGTTGAGTTTTCGATTTTGAAATTAGGCTAAAGAGAGGAAGAAAGAGATTATCAAACTCCAGGAAGATCTCAAGGATGCTGAAAGTATTTTTCTCTCTCTAAACTTTGTTGTCAAATCAATTATGTATTTATTGATTCTCAAAATGGAAAGGATGCAAGATGTTTCTGGAATCTTTTTTTGTAATGAATTTTGTGTCATTTAGGTGCTTCGCATTGTGATTTATTCCCAGCAAATGCTTCTTGCAAGTGTTATTTCTTTGATAACTTGGGAGAGTTCAGTGGCAGGCGGATTGGAGAGGCCTCTGAACAGAGATTTAACGATGTCCTTCGTCGTAGATTTCTCAGACTAGGTCTCTTTTCCGTGCTTATATTCATTAGTCTTGTAGTTTACACAGTTTGTATCTTCCTTTGTTACCTTTGTGTTTGTGGGATTAACTTATCAGCTTGTATTATCATTTGATCCCTAGCGAGGAGAAGGGGAAAAAGGAAATCAACTCGATCATCTCAAAGATTTCAGCTCTCAGGTATGGTAAAGGGTCTTCTTCCTGGGCCTGGTTCACCGTCTATGATCTCCTAGTTTCAATTTCCTTAATGCATCATACAACTCCATACCGTAGCATGACCTGGATTTGCTACTTGGGGAAAGGAAGTAAAATATAAAGTGGTTAACTACGACCCACCAGTTCATTTTTTATTTGAGTTGGTATTTTGACTGCAGAACCGGAATATGAAGAGGAAGCAGAGCAGCTAAGGTTATCTATAGATTTTCTCTTGGAGCTATCCGAAGCAGACTCCAATGTTAGACTTTGTTGCTTAAGCTTTTTCTGGTATTATGCATTCGTAGATGCTTTGCAACTTTGAACTTGTTTCTTATATTCTGCAGGCCTCTAATTTCAGCAATTGGTCACATCAGGCTGTCGATTTCATATTAGGTAATATTATTCAAAATTCCTGAGTCGCAAACAAATCAATTCATTCCTGGGCTGCAACTCCTTTCATTAGAAGGTTGCTTCGCACTTAAACGTGTGTCCTTCCTATTCTTGCAATAATGCTCTCTTTTTGGCACACTCAAGCTTCACTGAAGAAACTGATATCGATGGGGAAGAACTTAGAGTCTGTTGAAGAATCTATCAGTTCCATGACTACACAGTTGATCACAAGAATGTGCACTCCCTTTAAAAGAAATGGTAAACTTTAGCAGTTTGATAATGATTCAAAATGTGTTTCTCTTTCTAGTTATCATTTCTAATATTTGTTTTGTGTGTGTTTTACAATCTGTTGCAGAGGTGAGACTACTAGAAACAAGTATTGGGTTTTATGTCCAGCATTTGATCCGTAAACTGGGAAGTGAACCGTACATTGGTCAGCGAGCAATATTTGCTCTTTCTCACAGAATATCCATTTTAGCTGAAAGTTTACTACTTATGGACCCATTTGATGGATCATTCCCAGAGATGGATGAGTGCATGTTTATATTGTAAGTATTCCAGATTGGGATAGTGTGTTTCTATGATACATGGGACCTCCTTAGCTTGATTATTTTCTCTTATGAATCTGCAGGATGCAGCTAATTGAGTTCCTGGTATGTGACTATTTATTACCCTGGGCAGAGAGTGAAGGATTTGAAACTGGTAAACTAAATGTTAGTTATTTCATTTCTGATATTTAAAACAACAAATCAGAGTGGCGCAGCGGAAGCGTGGTGGGCCCATAACCCACAGGTCCCAGGATCGAAACTTGGCTCTGATAAAACAAAATGTTTTTTCTTCAATTTTTTCTATTACAAAGTGTTTCTTTTTCCTTCTATTTATAGCTCTTTTTGCAGATTATAATACTTTCCTACTTGGGCTGACAAAATTTCAATTATAGATTACAGAAGAAATCACAAATGATGCTGAGATTGGTTGTTTCTGATCCGCAGTTGTGTTTGAGGAGTGGATAGCATCAGTTGTCCATGCGAGGAAAGCAGTAGCGGCATTGGAAGAAAGAAATGGGTTGTATCTTCTTTACATGGACCGAATCACAGGGGAATTAGCTAACAGAGTTGGTCAGATCACATCTTTCCGAGAGGTGGAGCCAGCCATTTTGGACAAACTCTTAGCCTACCCAGAATGATACTTTACAGGTTAGCATCTACACGATAAAAATCTTTTTTCTTTTATTTTATTTTTAGACACCTTTTTAGTTCATCAAAGAATGATGTGTGAAAAGCAAGTTGCTTGACTTTGACATAAAGGTAACAATAGTTGATTTGGTAATTCATATCATTGAGGGAATAGTCAGAACTGGAAAGACTTGGATCGTTGTCCGCTTTGACCTTAAGATCTTTGGTTGATAATCGCTTTGTGATATTGGATACTTAAGTTCTACTGCTAGTCAATTTTGGTTGCTATTGGCTCCACATGACATTATCTGTGAATCTGACATAAACAAAATATCTTCGTCCACTATACACAACTTCTTTATAATCACACCAGAGCCAAAACCTTATCTTTACACTACATTAAAGCAGAGGAGATGGGTGACATCAAACGCTTACTCATCCTATCGATCCTCTTACTCCTGTTCTTGTCTCAGTCTCTTCTATTGTGCTCAGGTCACAACGATGACAAAGCTGGTGTGACGAGGAAGCTTGGAGTTTTCATAAGGAGAAGGGGATCTGGAAGGCGTCGCACAACTACATCTGCTTCCGCAACACTTGTGTCAGGCACCTCCTTCCATATGATTGCTTGCCTCGCCTCCTCGTTCATGCTCTCTTTCCTTTTCTAGGTTTTCTTCTACTGTAAAGAAGTGGTTTTCTTTATAGCTTTCCCTACAAGAATCTTAGTAGTAGATAGTAATGCTTCTTTGTAATGTCAACAACAACTCTGTGTATACAACTTGATTGCTTGTAAGTTGAGTTTGCGAGCTTTACATTTGATCTTTTTCAAGGTTATGAAACCATACAAAATGCTTGATTCATTTCCTTTTGCATTAGTCGACAAGAATTTTAGTAGTAGATAGAAATGCTTGACTTTTACTTAAAGGTAACAATAGTTGATTGGGTAATGACATTGCGAAGTACGTGAGAACTATAAAGACTTGGATCGTGGTCGGCTTTGACCTTTGATTACTAATCAGTTAGCGAATCAAAATCTTATGATTATCATAGGCCGCGATTGGCTCCACATGACCTTCTCATGTTATTTTATCATCTAATTTCTCAATAATCCCACCAAATGTTATTAAAATATCTTCGTCCACTATACACAGCTTCTTTATAATCACGCCAGAGCCAAAACCTTATCTTTACATAACATTAAAGCAGAGGAGATGGGTGACATCAAACGCTTACTCATCCTATCAATCATCTTGCTCCTGTTCGTGTCTCAGTCTTTTCTTTTGTGTTCAGGTTACGGCGATGACGAAGCTGGTGTAACGAGGAAGCTCGGAGTTTTCATAAGGAAAAGGGCAAGCTACACAAGACCTCGCACCACCAAATCTGCTTCCGCAACACTTGCCTCAGGCTCCTTCCATATGATTGCTTGCCTCGCCTCCTCGTTCCTGCTCTCTTTCCTTTTGTAGGTTTCTTCTACTGTCAAGAAGTGGTTTTCTTTTCTTTTTTTTGATTTCCCTACAAGAATTGATGTAGTAGTATATAGTAATGTCAACAAGAACTCTGTGTACAAACTCATATAAGTTACATAAGTGTGTACAACTTGATTGCTAGAGATTGTGAGCTTTTCCAAGGTTATGAAACCAAACAAGATGCTTAAATCCATTTTCCTTTTGCACAAGCCCAAGTCAGAACTATAGGCTGCTTTATTACAGAACATTGCTTACTGAAATGTGAAATCAGATCCTCATGGATTGTATATCAAATCTCTCATCATAGAGTCTCCAATGTCCGTACCTCTCCGTTTGAGCCACATCCCCTCCCCTCGGCACATAAACAGCTGGTTTCTTCACCTCCTTAAGCAACTTCAGCCTTGACACATTGTTTGCAATGTCACGGCTTGACAAATGCACACACCCAAACAAGTCCAAGTACTCTAGCTTCAAACAACCCTCGCATATCGAAGCGAGTCCCTTGACAGATAATCTAGAGAACTGAATCTCCAAATGCTCTAGTTTAATCATGTGTTTTCCGATCGCGTCAGCTTCTGTGTCTCCGTCTTGAGGACAAGTATCTAAGTACTCTGTAGGAACAGAGCCAGTGTGCCGAGAAGAAGAACCTGACCAATCCATAAGGTTGCGTTTCAGGGTGGTGAGATTGGGACAGTTCCTACCAATCACCACAAGAGTGTCGTGAGAGATCTCGTGACAGTAACTGATATCGACTTCTTTTAAACTCCTGCAACGGAACGCTATCTTCGTCATCGATGCGTCTGTCACGTTAGGACTGCTTCTAATGGCAAGAACCTGGAGATTCGTGCATCTAAAATGATATGTCCAAAATCAAAATCCATAGAAAATTTCAAAACAGAGAAAATTCCAAATCACAAACTCAATCATTCACCCATTGAACAAGATTTTGATGAGAAAACGTAATTTACCTATCGGCCGCGTAAGAGAGAGCGTGGTCGCTGCAATGGCGGACGCGGATCTCGGTTAAACCTCCGTCGCTCCAATCAACGACTGATCGGAGCATTGAGTCTACTTTCTGCTCGAAATCAGTGGACCACCAGTGAGTCGACTCAGGATATGACTCGAACCATGGGTCTAGATCGAAGTTAGACCAGAGATACGGATCTCTGCAAACGGTTAGCCACGATTTTCTGACGAACATCGGTCCGGTCCATCGCTCCTGAATCGTTAACCTTGAAATGATGTTGATGAGTATCTCTGGAGCCAATCCTCCCCAATCAGACCGATCTTCGTCCATAAATTATTTTCTTGTTCCGTCTGAAACTCAAAAGATCGGTCTTTGTTTAAAGTTGACACGAAACTTGTGTCTATTCAAACACGTGTGAACACTTTCTGAACGTTGATTTTGTTCCTTGACTTTTGGATCACTTTGTTGACTCGTTTAAAAACGACACGTGTCCAGTATACAAATGTCAATTATAGAAGACGCCACTTCAAGAATGGAGAAAAGGATAAGAAGGTTTTCAAGTTTTCAAACCACTATGATATGATGATAATAATGTTTCAACAAACAAGATTAAGCAAATTTGATGTGAAGCTATGTTACAAGATTACTTGACTTGAGAGGAAGAAAAAACCAAAAGGTTCTTTCTTTCTTTCTTTTTTAGACTCTGAGAGCTGAAACAGGATCTTGCCATGAAATTTTCCTCTTATTTGAAGAACCATTTCCTCCATTCCTGCAAGAAGATAGCTTCATCTCTTTCTGCTTACATGAACTACTTTCTTCCACTCTTATTCTTTCTTCATCATTGTTCACTGCTTCTTCCTCTTCTTCTCCCTATGAATCAACATAAAAAAAGAGTAAAGACTTTGTCCTTTTGCAATCTTTTGTCCTAAGAGTGAAAGAAAGAAGCTTACAGATATTTGGTTTAGATCAAACAATGCAACTCTTCTCTTAACACTTGTTTTGGTATCATCGTTAACCACTCTTCCTGAGTCGTTTAGGTCAGGAAGAGAAACGTTCTTAGTTTCCGCATCACTACTTGTCTTATTAGGAGACACTTCATCAACTCGGATTTGCGTCTTACTCTTCTTCTTCCCACCATTTGATGATCTTCCTCTGACCTTTTTGATATCTTGTGGCTGCTCTTGTTTTAAATGTCTGTATCTCCGCCGCAGAAATCTGATAAGAGGTTATAAACACTTGAGAAAAACATCAAGAAGAGCTAAAAGGATTGTCAAGGATTGTAAAGTATCTATTACCGGACTTCGGACATTAGTTTTGCCTTTCTTTCTCGTATTGTCTGCAACTTTTGTCTCATAGCTTCAGTTTCCTTGTAAGTAATCAAACAAAACAGCAGAACGTGTTAATGCAAGCTAACACATAACCAAATGATCTTCAAGATGAGAGAAACTAACACTAAAGCAGATAGATAAGTCCATGCCAATATGGACACAACAAGGTTCTCATCTTAAGGCTCTGCTTAAGAAACATTTTTTTGACCAGTTTAAGACTAATAGAGATTTGCATAACTACACATGGAAAAAGAAAAACAGATCTTTATGTTAAACTCAAAGTTTTTTCTTTCTATTTAAATGAAAAAGTTAATTCCTTTTTTCTGGGTTTTTTCCGAGCAGCTATGAGAACAGATCAGGGTGAAAAAAAGAAGCAGCAAATCTTGAGCAACTAAAGTAACATTCTCAGATCCAAAGACAGCTAAACCAGACCAAGAAACTGAAACTTGATCAAGAAAAATAGAGTTGGTTATACCATATGCAGTTCTTGATAGTCTTGCATAAGGCTATGATGCCTAAACCTGAATTTCGGATCTTCAAAAGGATTAGGATTCAAGGGAGTGAAATCGCAGTGAGTCTTATTCATCAGGATTTAGATGTAATTACAAAATCACACAAAGAGAAAGAGAGAGATGAATGAGAAGAGAGAGAGAGAGAGAGAGGAAGGTTCTGGGTTTCGTGTTGTATATCTAAAATCAATCTGAGGAGGAGGAGAAGTCAGAGAAGGACAAAGAAGCAGAAAAGAAGGACACATCATGTTGTTGTGAGAAGGAAAAAGAAAAATATAAATAAAAAAGCAATTTTTTGCTTTTGTTTTTGTTGGATGTGAGTGTGTGTTGTGTTGAGACAGGAGTGATGAAGATGGAAGCAGACTTGTGCAGGGAAAGAGGTAAGTGTGGGTAAATGACTTATGCACTAAATTGTGGTGTTGGGTCAAGAAAAAAAAAGGCAAAACTTTTTTTTTTTTTTTTTATTTATCAACAACACCTTTTAATAATGGGTTTTGGTTGGAGAAATCTTGAAGAAACCTCTCTTTCTTTGTTTCTTGTGTTCCATTGTCGTCTGTAAAATTCATTCAAAACTGGGTCCATTGAAAAGAGACAGATGAGAATGGAAGTTGAAATATAAACTTCAAGACTTTATTAGTACACAAGAAAAAGTCAGATGGTGAAACAGAAAAAAGATTCGCCTTTAGACCTGCTAATACTACTAATATATAGGGATTGTGCAGAAAAACTCTGCCTTGATTTCTGAGAACTGGTGCTAGGTTTTAGGGTTTATTTGTTTCTTTTTTAAGTTTGTTTATTTATTTATACTTACTTCAATGGTTATATAGAAGTCCCATCTCTCCTCACATGCATTCCATTTACTCTGTTTTAAATATCACCAAAAAAAAAAAAAAAAAAACTTTAAATATCCGAAAGGTTATAATAACTTTTTCTAATTACATAGAGATGATTCTAGTGTGTGTTTAATGCATCGATGACCCATGAAGGTAAACGCAATAGTGAAGGTGTTGGTTTGGTCACAATTAACACACAGCTCTTGTAACGCTTATAGCTTCTTCATTTTCACGAGCTTTGTTTTTTTTATGGACACGTTTTGGTTCATGGAAGTGATTTGTTTGGATCCAAGAAGCCACAGATCTCTCCTCTCCTATTTATGCTGAAGAATTCTCATCGTATGATATGATTCAGATTAATCACAGACAAAAAGAAACATCATTAAACTCATAACAATGTCTTCACTTGTAGTATGTTTTTTGCCTTTGTTATTTGGTTTGTTGTCTGAAGGTAGAGAGATTCTGGTGGGAGGCAAGTCGAACACATGGAAGGTTCCAGAATCAGGAGAGGAAACAACACTAAACAATTGGTCAGAGAGAACAAGATTCAAAATTGGAGATTCTCTCTGTAAGTGGTTCCAGATTTCACTTCACTTTTGTACGTGGCTCTGTTTTGTTTCTTATAATGAGAGAATTCTCTTGTGTTTGCAACAGTGTGGAAGTACAATGCGGAGAATGATTCAGTGATGCAAGTGAAGGCAAAAGATTACGAGAGATGCGATAGATCAGAGCCTATAAGAGGATACAAAGATGGTCACACAAAGATTGAGCTAAAGAGATCAGGTCCTTATTACTTCATAAGTGGTGAAGAAGGACATTGTCAACGAGGAGAGAAGCTTACTGTCGTCGTCTTGTCTCCAAATCATCCAAATCACAACAAAAGCGATTCGGTGGCTCCTGTAAACGCTCATGTAAGCGATGCGGCTGGTCCTGTGAAAGCTTTGGTCACAAACAAGGGAAGTGATCATCGTCTGAACAGAGCATGGAGTTTGGTTGCAACGGCTTGTTTCCTTCTTCTTAGTCCATTAGGCCTTTTGGTTTAGTCTTTGTTACCTTTTCAGTCTTTACCAAATTCGGTTCGGTTTTGGGTTTGTATTTTCCGGTTTCTTTGTGTTTTTGGCTAATGAAGTGATGAGAATTTGAGTCATGTTCGCTTTAAGTATAGTAGAATGTTAAATTTTGGTTCAGATCAATAAGATGTTTAATCCAGATTAGTGTATCCGATCCAAACGAACCGAAATAAGCGATCCGAAAACTAAAACCATCTATATATTATTTTTCAGCCTTTTAAGTTTGTTTCCAAACACTCATAATCTAGCTTTTTAAGTTTGTTTCCAAACACTCCTAATCTATGATATTTTGCCAATCAAAAATCGAAAAGTCACTTTATAGAAACAAATTAAATCGACAATAATGTAAGATACACGAGTCTTAAAAGCTTCTTCCATATTCTAAATCTAAAATATTCTTCCCTCTTCCTAAATCACGGGTCTTAAAAGCTGATTACCTGTTAGATAATCGAAAATATTCATCATTCTTCCTAAATCATGCGTCTTAAAAGCTTTTATTATTTTCCTAAATTGAAAAGTCGATTTAATTTGGTTCCATAGAAAGATTTTTCGATTTAGAAAAAGAGAAGAAGCTTGTAAGACCCATGATTTAAGAAGAATGATGAATATTTTCGATTATCTAATAGGTAATCAGCTTTTAAGACCCGTGATTTAGGAGGAAAGAAGAATATTTTAAATTTATAGATGAGCCGAACTCGAACCGAAATTTCGATGAAAATCTGGTATTTAAATTGAAAAAGAAAGGAAAAAGGTTTAACTAACCCGGTTCGGTTACACACCTCTACTTGGAATCAAATGTTAATCTAAGTGGGCCACAATTCTGACCCTCCGACCCACTTAAAAGCCCATTATTTTAGTCTATGGAATGAAATGATTTTCGTGAGCAATTTTCGTCATCCCTCCACTCTCTTCCTTATCCTTCATCTTCCAACAATGCTTTAAGCCAGCACTTGTCGACGATGTCGATTACTTACTCCGCCGTTTGTTGCAAGTTTCTTCTTCAAAACACCATCCTCGATTCTCAATATCATCCTTTTACTGTCAGATTCTGATTGATTTTGGTTTTTTTTTCCAGGGGCAGATCTTTCGGGGGTTTCACCTAAAACTGTACCTTTCGCTATTCAGAGCTTACCCAGAAAGCAATTTCTCAATCCCTTCCCGTTTTCTAGCTTCGGGTTCTCTCCTTCTCTTCAGGTCAGATTCCTTTTATAGTCAGTACCATTCAATCCCATTACTTTGGTAATGATTAATGTTTTTATCATCAGCTGTTGAATCCTCCTCGTAGGCTAAAGTTATGTGTGACTCCGATTTTTTGTTAAGTACTTACTGTTATGTATGAATATTCGATGCAGGGAAGTAGCATTGAGTTCAGACTTCAGTTAAAATCCAAGCTTCTGCTTAGTAAAGAGCGTCGATCTCTTCCATTTGTTGTTAGAAGTGATCATCCTCAGAATGCAGACGCACCTAAGCAGTACACTAGGAGAGAGAAGAAACCCTTTCCGGTGCCCATTGTGGACCTGAGACGAGCTGCGAGGGAGAGAGTCAAGAACAACAAAGACAAACCTAGGAGACCTCTTCCTCCTCCGAAAAACGGTATGGTCGTGAAGAGCCTTGTGCCTCTTGCCTATAAAGTATACAATGCAAGAATCAGACTGATCAACAATCTCCACCGGCTCATGAAAGTTGTTCGTGTTAATGCTTGTGGGTAAATTCTCTTCCTCTTTCCGTTCTGTTTCCGGTCAGTTTGAGTATGGGTTTGCCTTATACCTTTTGATTCTGTTTGATTGGTCTATTAGGTGGTGCAATGAGATCCATGTTGGCCCTTACGGGCATCCATTTAAGTCGTGTAAAGGTCCGAATGCCTCCCAAAGGAAAGGTCTTCATGAGTGGACAAACTCGGTCATTGAAGACGTTATTGTTCCTCTTGAAGCCTATCACCTCTATGACCGCCTTGGCAAGCGCATCCGTCACGACGAGAGATTTTCGATTCCCCGAATTCCTGCTGTAGTTGAACTCTGTATTCAGGGCGGTGTTGAAATCCCTGAGTTTCCAACGAAAAGGAGAAGAAAACCAATAATCCGCATTGGCAAGAGCGAGTTTGTTGATGCAGATGAAACTGAATTGCCTGATTTAGAGCCACAGCCTCCTCCAGTACCTTTGTTAACTGAGTTACCTGTCTCAGAGATCACTCCCCCTTCTAGCGAAGAAGAAACAGTCTCCATAGCCGAAGAAACATTACAAGCATGGGAAGAAATGAGAGCAGGAGCCAAAAAGCTGATGAGGTTGTACAGAGTTAGGGTCTGCGGGTACTGTCCCGAGGTCCACGTAGGCCCAACGGGACACAAGGCCCAGAACTGCGGTGCCTTCAAGCACCAACAGCGGAATGGCCAGCACGGTTGGCAATCCGCAGTCCTTAACGACTTGATACCACCAAGATACGTTTGGCATGTTCCTGATGTGAACGGGCCGCCAATGCAACGGGAGCTACGAAGCTTCTACGGGCAAGCACCTGCTGTTGTGGAGATATGCGCGCAGGCTGGTGCCGATGTACCTGAACAGTATAGAGCTACAATGAGACTGGAAGTTGGAATCCCTTCGAGTGTCAAAGAAGCTGAGATGGTGGTTTGATGTAGAAGAGCTTGTATATTACTACTTGTACAAAATCCTCCGTTTCCACATTGTATGATTACTGCTTATCTACTACCCACCTTGTCTTGTATAAATACACAGGTTTTGGCTTGTGCCTTTTGACTTTTGAGGCTTCAAGTGGAAATCTACCTTTACTTACAACAAGGGCAAACACGTCATTTAACCCGTTTTCCTTTCTTTCTTCTTCATTGCTTTTTTGTTCTTTTTTTGGTAAAGGCGATACCACTTGTCTGCTCTGTTCTTGCGTTACATCCACTTTCGTGTCTTCTTGTTCGTTCTTTTACTTCTTACTGGAAAGCGTTATCCTCATCGTCGGGACCCTTGAAATCGTCTTGAGCCATGGATTATCTTTAAGTAAGTCTCTGTTTTTCTCTTGTTTTTAGTAAGTTTGCTTCTATTCTGTTCCTAATTACTGTTCCTTTTTTTTCTTGCTCGTTTTCCGTATCGGAGCTCTATTTCTGAATCTGTCTCTCTACTTAGTACTTTGTGTCGGGTTCAATCATTCGTTCATCAATTTTTGTCCTTTGTCACCAGTTTGATATTACTTTGCTTATGGAACATTTACTGTTGAGAGTTAGCGTATTTCTTCAACCAGCAGAATATTATGGAAAAGAAAGAATAAGAATAATACATGTTATTTACAACTTCATTAGGTGATGATGCATTTCTCACAGAGTCCGTAACATTCATCCGAGAGAATCTAATGGTGGATTTTTTTATGGATGATGTAGCTTGCTTGATGAGAACAGTATGTTAAGCTGTGTTTTTTTTTTATCGATATGAGCAAGTGATCGTGGGCTTCGTCGTTGAAGATTATCAATTTCTGGTTGCTTATTAGCCATCATGGCAGGCAAACGAGAAAACTTTATGAGGTTAGTGCATCTTTTTGGTTAATAGAGAGATGTGACATTCAAAAGTTTGAATCTGTTAAACATATTGTGCTTGTTCTGTGACTTAAATGGAGCAAAATGATATTCACTGAAGCCCTCAAGTGAACCTTTTCCTTCAAAATTATTATCCCAAGCATCAGGTTTTATAATCCCTTGCATGTTTTCTTTAAGCAATGCGTGTTCTCTAACTTGTTTCCTGATGAAACTATAGTGTGATGGTTTTGATTTATTGGATGAGTCCTAATCTTTTGCTTGTTGGTGCATAATAATCTGAAAGTTATGTTGGTCATGCTTAATAGGGTGGATGATCTGGACTCTAGGTTACCATCATCATCTATATCCCGCCAACAGAACTATGCCTCCAATATTAGTGGACCACTTCATCCTATTCATGGAAGCAATAACACATCTGAATCCTTCAAGAAAGGGATCCAAAAGGGTTCCAAAGGGCTTAAATCGATAGGTCGTTCACTTGGTTTTGGTGTTTATCGAGCAGTGTTCCCAGAAGACCTTAAAGTATCTGAAAAAAAGATATTTGATCCTCAGGACAAGACCCTTTTGTTCTGTAATAAACTATTTGTTATGTCATGTATTCTTTCAGTGTTTGTGGACCCTTTTTTCTTCTATCTTCCTGTGATCAATGGTGAATCCAAGTGCCTGGGTATTGACCGAAAACTGGCTATCACCGCTACTACATTGCGGACTATCATCGATGTGTTTTATCTTGCTCACATGGCTCTCCAGCTTAGGACTGCTTATATTGCACCTTCATCCCGGGTCTTTGGGCGAGGTGAACTCGTGATAGATCCTGCACAGATAGCAAAGAGATATTTGCAACGGTGGTTTATCATTGATTTTCTCTCTGTACTTCCTGTCCCTCAGGTTGGCTATATAAGTCTAGATCATTTCAATAATTTGTGTGTTGGACAACATCATTGTGTTTTCCTTCAAAAGATCTCTGCATGATGATTTGTTAAAAGGATGCATTTAGTTGGTGGTTAAAGATATATGTTTGGAGCTTGCTGGTTTCAGATTTACAATATTCATTTGTGTATATGCAGATAGTAGTTTGGAGGTTCTTGCAAAGGTCAAGGGGGTCGGATGTATTGGCTACAAAGCAGGCCTTGCTTTTCATTGTTTTGATTCAGTATATACCGCGATTTCTACGTGTCTTACCCTTGACATCGGAATTAAAAAGGACAGCAGGTGTCTTTGCAGAAACTGCTTGGGCTGGTGCCGCCTACTATCTGCTTTTATATATGCTTGCAAGTCATGTGAGTGCTTAGGTTTTTCTCTTAATAAATTACATTCTTTTTGTTCAAAGCTTGCAAGTCATATATCGAGCTTTCTGGTTAAGCCGTCTCTCCTAACTTGTGATGTTCTATTTTAATTGATGTTCATGGGATCACAAATGTAAAGTTTCTTATGAAGAACCACTCGGATCGTGTTAGCTTATTGCATTGATTTTGCTTTTGTACTGTTCAATATGGCTGATTGGAAGTATTATTTTGACTGGCCATGGTTGCTTATGTTGCAGATAGTTGGAGCGTTTTGGTACCTTCTAGCCTTAGAACGTAATGACGCCTGCTGGCAGGAAGCCTGTAAAGATGCAGGGAATTGCACCACAGATTTCTTGTACTGCGGCAATCAAAACATGGACGGCTATGGTGTTTGGAACAAGACCAAAGAATCTGTTCTTCAGTCCAAGTGTCGTGCTGACCTCGATGATCCTAATCCTCCATTCAACTTTGGGATTTATACACAGGCTTTATCGTCTGGCATTGTCTCGTCTCAAAAGTTCATCACAAAATATTGTTATTGTTTGTGGTGGGGACTTCAGAACTTGAGGTAACCTTTGTTAACTACTTTTCTTCTATCACAAATCAGCCAGAGTAAAGAAAAGACTATTGCTTTGCTCTTTCCAAAAACTACAAATTTTCAGCTCGTATAACACGATTACATGTTTTTGTTCGGAGTTCTGCGTCTACGAGTTTCAGATATTCCTTGTTAACTCATTCTTTTTTCCTTGTATTTAAATTGTACTTTTCACTGATTGCACAACAGTACGCTTGGACAAGGGCTTGAAACCAGTACATACCCATTGGAGATTATATTTTCCATAGCTCTTGCCATTTCTGGGTTGATTCTCTTTGCTCTTCTCATTGGAAACATGCAGGTGACTTTAGCTACCACCATGAATCAATAGAATTTTCCTGCTAGCTCTCTCAGTGGAAGCATCATGCTTAACATTTGCAATCTTGTGACAGACATATCTCCAATCTCTTACTATCCGGCTAGAAGAAATGAGAGTGAAGAGGCGTGATTCAGAACAATGGATGCATCACAGGATGTTACCACAAGAACTTAGGGAGCGTGTAAGACGCTATGACCAGTACAAATGGTTGGAGACACGTGGTGTAGATGAAGAGTATCTGGTTCAGAATCTCCCAAAGGATCTCCGGAGAGACATCAAGCGGCATCTTTGTCTGGCTTTAGTGCGCAGGGTAAGATCTCCCACTATTAGAGTTCAATCAAACTTCTTAAAAAGATCACAGAACCATTCGAATATTCAGGACACATTGAAATAACGGTCTTGACCATCGACCACATAACTTGGTTCATGATACTGTTGGTACTGGATATGCTTACTATTAATGGCGTTTTCACCACGATATTAGGTTCCATTGTTTGAGAGCATGGACGACAAGCTGCTGGATGCGATATGTATGAGGCTGAAACCATGCTTGTTCACTGAGAGTACCTACTTAGTCCGGGAAGGAGACCCTGTAGATGAGATGCTATTCATAATACGTGGCCGCCTCGAGAGTGTGACTACGGATGGAGGCAGGAGCGGTTTCTTCAACCGTAGTCTGCTGAAAGAAGGAGAGTTTTGTGGGGAAGAGCTTCTGACATGGGCATTGGATCCCAAATCAGGTGTGAATCTCCCATCTTCGACCAGAACCGTGAAAGCTCTGACAGAAGTAGAGGCGTTTGCGCTGACCTCTGAGGAGCTGAAGTTTGTAGCAAGCCAGTTCAGGCGGCTACATAGCAGGCAAGTGCAGCACACATTCAGGTTTTACTCTCACCAATGGAGGACTTGGGCTGCTTGCTTTATACAGGCTGCCTGGCGCCGATACTGCAAGAGAAAGAAGGTGGAAGAAGCCGAGGCAGAGGCCGTGCCTAGCTCAACCACTGGATCTTCTTCATACTCCATTGGGGCTGCGTTTCTTGTGACTAAGTTTGCGGCTAATGCGCTACGCACCATTCACAGGAACCGGAACACAAGGATAAGAGACTTGGTCAAGCTGCAGAAGCCTCCCGAGCCTGATTTCACTGCGGAAGATGCTGATTGATTGAGCCGCTAGTAGACATGCTTGTTTATATTTATAGGTAGGCAATGATCTTATTACAAACAAATATTGTAACTGTTGTTTTGTGCTGTCTGTAAAATGTTGTAGAGTGGGTATATATACAAGAAGAGTTTGACCTCTGGGATAGGCATTATTAATAATTTTTTGTTTGTTTGTTTGTTCAATGCTAAAAAAAAAAAAAAAAAAAAATTGCTAATCAAGGGTCTAGATAATAATGATTAGGTAATTGGGCTTTTTTTGGCTAATGAAACCCAAAATACATTCTCTGTCTCAACTCTCAAGTGAAGTACAGGCAAAGAAAGTTTGCGATTCGGTAAAAGATACGATCGGAGGCGAGAGAGAGAGGGAAGAAGATGGTTGGCGCGAATCTGAAAGCTGAGACGATGGCTCTAATGGAGAAGAGATCAGCCATGGAGACTGAAATGAACTCTATTGTCGAACGTCTCTGCATTCCTGGCGGTCCTGGTCTCTCCGGCAATCTCATCGACTCGGAGGTACTTTAGTCTTAAACGAAAATATCTGCTTATTTCCCCTACCTTTGATTCCTTTCTTTGTTTATGACAGGGATTCCCTCGGACAGACTTTGATATTCCGTTGGTGAGAGCTGAGCGTCATCGTCTTGCTGGTGCTTTTTCTTTTTCTTTTTTCTTTTGTCTTTATGCTGAATTAGTCCAATTTTAGGGCAAGATACAAGTCGAAGGCAGGGTTAAACTTATAGAACACTAAAGAAACATAACAAAATCATCATAATGAGCATATGTTTATGTATAGTTTAGCTTTTGTCTTTGTTTGAGGGGTTTTCATGGATTTGTGTTAAGAAACCGATACCAACTTTATTGAATCAAAGAGGAATTACAAGCCAAATGATTGAGATCTCCTCAATCACTCCCGATATCTCTGCCCTTGAACAACCTTTCAAGTTCCAGATGAAACTCTAATTGAAAGAGAGGATCCTATTTATATACATAGGTCCTTTACAAACACTAATACTCGATCTTGGACTCTTAACAACCCTCCTTCTCTGCGTCTGCCACTTGTTGCTCTTTTTCCTGTGACTTCCTCAGCTTCTTCCTATAAAAAGCCTTCCATGGTAGAACCTTACCAATTTTTGAGCCAGAGATGAAATTGGAAGGAATCAAGCTTTAGTTTCTATATCCTGTTAATTAGAATTTTCTATAGAGTGGATGTGTAGCTTCTCCGCTGCTTCTTCCGCTATGAGTTGGTTTCTTTCTCTAATAATATAGTTTCTGCACCCTCGCAGAGTTAAGGAATGAGCACAGCGAGATTACGGGAAAAATCAATGTGAACATTCAAATTCTTCACTCAGTGAGGCCTACATCCCGAGCTTCGTCCACGAAAGATTTAGGTATGACTGTACATAGAGCTCCAAGCTTCAAGTTGAAGTCTTTGATTGGGTTACTCATTCGCTTTGATTCTGGTTCTTTGCGTTGCAATAACAATTAGATGCACACTGAGACATTTATAGTTTGAAACCATATGCATGATGTGGGTACAAAGCTTATGAGTAGGAAATGATGCAGGTGGTCCAGAAGAATCAATCTCGTCAGGTGCAGTGAGTTCCTTATCTGCCTCCATGCAGACAGCTGGCTTCAGTGCAACTTCCCGTGCCATGGATGTCGATGTGGTTACTAGTATTCCCTTTGCCATGGTTGATGAGATAACCGAGTCATCGCCAGCAGCAGAGGATGGATTACAGCTTGGAGATCAAGTTGTGAAATTCGGCAACGTGGAAGGTGGTGACAACCTGTTGCAAAGGCTTGCTGCTGAAGCTCAGTCTAACCAGGGACAAGCAGTTTCTGTTGGAGTTATAAGGCAAGGTGGAAAGGTCGATTTATCTGTCACACCGAGGATATGGCAAGGCAGAGGTCTATTGGGGTACGTACGGATACTGCTAATACATTTCGATAGTTGATCTATTCACAATAAAGAAGGAAAAAAAACGTTTCTTCGTATGAACTGATGAATTGCTAACTCTTTCCCATCTGATTTTCTTCCATTGCAGGTGCCATTTCCGTCTGGTATGAGCCTTGGACTATCATTTAGAGGCCTGGATATGGTGAATGCTTTTGCCCTGCACTGTTGGTGGATGAAGTCAAAATAGAAAGTTAAAATTAGTAGGCGTGTAAGTGTTTGCACAGCTTGCAAAGTAGAGGAGTGAACAGAATTTTCCTCTTTGTATGGAGAACCCAACTTTTTAGCTGGTAAGAAAGTTAAGAGTTCATTTACTCATCCTTGCATTTTCATTACTGTATTATTCTTGTTAGTAGTGACAACCAAACTTGCGAAAATTGTAATGGGTTTTTCATATTTCATTGAGTAAAAAAGTGGAAAGAAATCGAGGCATACTGGCTTGGCACATAACGAAGACATGATTCAACTACCAAAAATCAAGACCATAGTTAAAGTTCTAAGTGTGATTGTTAGACTTTCCCTCATCCTTTAGTAAAACAATGGGTTTGCCCGAGTGTGTCATGCTATATAAGGCATTTTTCCTCTGTTGAATACCGTAGCGTTTATGTTTCCTCTCAGTTTTGAGAAACTCTAAAGTTTGAGAACAGATTGTTTCCTGAGTCATTGAAGTGTAGATATGCTAGGTTTGTTAGTTTAAGTAAATCATATACCGAGCAAAGCGACCGTTTTGGTTAGGTGAAATAGTTATAGCATCTCATATTTCCAAACCAGATGCTCTCTGTACAAAAGGGTGATCACTGATAAAATAACATTTGCTTTTTCGGAAAATGAGGTGTGCCAGTTCACGATATCACGTACGCTTCAGGCTAATCTTCCTTGTGAGTATATGGACTCTTTTTTTTATTTTACTATCAGTCTTTGTGGTGTATGTTCAAGAGGGCGTTTGAACTTCTTCTGCTAAACACATGTGACCTACTATTCTCAGCTAGAGGCAGACCTTCAGGTACTTGCTATGATCCTGATTCACCCTTTCTTTCATATGGACGTATCTTTGACCAAGTGTCTCATAGGTTTAAGCAGCTGTGCAAAACGAAGCGGAACGTGTGCCCTGATAAGTGTCCCGTTCTCTGTATATTCCTATATACGCAACAAACACAAGACATGAGAATCATACGAGTTATCTGAATAGATAATAAGGAAACCAATTAAGAAGGTCGGTCATCTACTCACAGCTTCTTCCACCATTCCAACCTTGTGTATGGTGCTTAGAAGATCCCCTTTATCAAATGGCAAAAGGGCTTCAACCCAAACCATTGAATCCTGTTACAGAGTTCTAAATTTTTTGATTCGGCACAATCATGAAACCAACAAATTTCGAAACATTTTGACGAAAGTGAAACCTTGAGCTTCTCGTGAACAGCATTGCAGAATTCGTCTAGTCCTTCTCCAGTCAGGGCAGATATACAAATTACATCCCCACTTTTCTCTGCTTCCAGCTTGAGCTTTAGAGGATCATCCACTCTATCAACCTAACCAAAAATTAAAGAGTATTATAGTTGTTCATTACGTTATTTTGCATATACAGCAAGAGATTGAATAGATATACAATCACATTTGTCGCTACACTATACATTACCTTATTCCACACAACCAATTTTGGGATCGATGAAACATCGAGTTCAGACATAACCTTTTCCACAGCTTCTATTTGTTGATTTGCCAATGGGTGGCTAAACATTTCACAAGCATATTATCATCAGGAGGTGGAATTATAATGACATCTGATTGACTGACCCAATTTAACCAGGATTTTGAGATACCAAACCTGATGTCAACAACATGCACCAAAAGGCATGACTCTGATATCTCTTCGAGTGTTGCTCTGAAAGCAGCAACCTGCAAGACACATTTTTCAGCCAAGTTACACACCATGTTAACACAAAGCCAATTTGATTCTAAGAGACATTCATGGGAGTATTAACAAACTGATGCAGGCACATGGAGAACATGTCCGTTTAAGCTTTTAATTGAGTTTTAGCCATTAAGACCTTACCAGGGTCGTTGGTAACTTTTGGATAAAACCAACGGTATCTGTGAGAAGAAACTCCTTCCCGTTATGCATCTGACCAAAAGGGACCCAGAAAACAAATCTCATGTCAAAACTCGATATCTCATTATCATGCTATGGCATGTCAAAAACTTAATATTGACATATAATTTGGTCGAAAGAAAAATTTCAAGATGGGACTGCAGGTTGCGCAGAACAATTATGTTAAACACGTCATCTGTTAGGTAATGTGACTATCAGGGGCATATCACATATGTATACTTCAGTAGCATATAATAAAAGAAACAACTGTCTCCCAGAAAAGAAAAGAACTGCAGATCTGCTCTTCCAACAAACTTCACTGACCTGAACTCTTCTCGTAGTTGGATCAAGGGTCGCAAACAAACGATTTTCAGCAAGAACATTAGCACCAGTCAATTGGTTCAAAAGTGTGCTCTTTCCAGCGTTTGTGTAACCAACCTAAACACAATGGGTATAAAACATTTCACATATAAAATGAAGTGTTGGTCAATTTCGACGAGTTTAACATACTGTGGTGTACTTACCAAAGATACAACAGGAACAGGTACCGCAACACGCCGGCTTCTATACTGCTTTCGATGCTTTCGAACAGATTCCAACTCCTTTTTGAGAACTCCAATCTGGTCAATTCAATATAAAGATGTTCAGAATATACTTCCATGTTAGTGGACCTATACAGAAAAACCTAAGCAAAGACAGAACCTAAGAAAATACTCATCAAAATTATAATCACAAACTGTGTCACACACCATTTCTTGACAAACGAGGAGCAGCAGCAAAACAGGCTAAAAACTGCAGAAATATTTTTACTTACTTGAGTACGCAGGATTCGCTTATCAACTTCAATTTGTTTTTCTCCCATCCCCTTAACTTGGCCACCTGATTGACGCTCAAGGTGAGTCCACATTCTAGTTAATCGTGGTAACTGGTATTCCATTTGTGCTAGAGCAACCTGGAAACAATTCCAAATTGAGCCAATGTTGTACATGGTTTCTTAAAAGAGCATTACTAAAAAAATAAACAACAGTCATCTCTATATATATGCTTTAACTTGCCTGCAAAGCTGCTTCATGAGTTGCGGCCCTTTGGTTGAAAATGTCCAAGATAAGGGCGGTGCGGTCACAAACTCGAACATCCCCACCAAAGGCTTTTTCCAGGTTACGCAATTGCCTGAAATTCAAAATATGAAGTAATAAGAAGGTGAAATACATGCCCAATTCACATGCTGACAAACTAGTGTGGAAACAAGAAAGAGCATGCAAATTCTACATACTACATCAATCTAAGGACCGCTTAAGTACATATTAGTTGAATGACCAAGACAAGCAACAATTTCTGAAAGAGGAAACAGAGTAGCTCGCAACAAGCAAAATGATAGAATACAAACTGATAACTATAGATGTTGGGAAACTTCAGCTATAGGTCTTAACTAAAAATAAAGTTACATAGAAACGTTACCCTGGTGAAAGTTCATCATCAAATATCACAGTCTCAGCGTCCAATGCATGAATTGCGCTTTTTATCTCTGCGACCTTTCCCGATCCAATGTATGTTCTAGGATTTGGGGAAGCTAGCCTGTGGTATACCATCAAACAATCATTGAGTTTACCATCACAGGGGACCTACTAGAATCCAGTCTCATCAAAAAGCAATACATAAATAAACAGAAGTACTAACTTTTGATAGGTAGAACCAACGACCATAAGCCCAGCAGTATCCGCAAGCTGTTCTAGTTCCTCAAGGGATTCCTCTATACTAAACAAAAATTCTCCATCGCCCTTTCTTTCCACCCCCACTAGATATGCCTTCTCCTCAAAAACCTGGAAATTACAAATGATTTATGCTTCTTTAGTTCTCAAAACAGTAAATCCTCAGGCAAATCTGTACCAATTTCTTCTAATTTAGGGAAGTAAGTACTCTTCTCAGTTTCCAAGTAACAACAACTAGTGAAGGTAAAGTTATCCACTTAAATCTATGGGCGAGGAAGAAGAAGAGAAAATATAAAGGTAATGCGTTTACCTCTTTTCCATTCCTGAGCTTGAATCTATCGTCCAAGCTCTCTTCGTCTCTTTCCTTCTTCCTCAACATTTTAGATGGAGCAACAATAGTTTCCTTCTCGAAATTCGGCTCTTCCTCTGCAGAGAAATCGAGAAACTGAGGGATTTCATCTTTCTCCACACTTTTTTCCAAATCGAGACCATGTTGAGTAAGGTTACAAGATAATCGAGACCATGTTGAATAAGAGCTGCCACGAAGAGGAACAATCGGAAGATTGGGTTTAGGGTTATGGTTCGCGCGCCACTGAAGTTTGGAAATTGGAGAAGAAGAAAAGAAAAATGAGCTCATCGTGGATAATATTGAAGTGAGCTTTGAGGTGAAATGGAGGTTTTATACTGTAAACTAACACCTTCTTCTTCAACTACGTGACGTTTTCTGAATCCTACAATGAACTGCTTCCCGTTTGTTTTTATTATTATATATGTATTCTCGGGTTTGTTTGGTTGCTAGATTAGTTGTATTCTATTAATGAACAAAATTATTGGTCCATGGAATCTTATGTTTTATTTTTGTCAAACAATCTCCCTAATGTTTATTTATGATTTGCAGTTTCTTCTTGATTTTCTTGGGACGAAGAAATCTCATGGGAATTTTCAGGAAATTTGTCAGAGAATCCACTAAATAGGTGTGCAAAATCTGCTTTTCTTTTCAAGTCAGTGTCCTAAATTTCATCTCATTTGCTCACAAATGCAGGCTGGTTTCTGTCGGTTTATATTTGAATCGCTTTCATTGATCTTGACCAAGCTCTTGTTTTTAGTGTTTGTGAAACCCTAACCATAATTTGGTCAAGAAAAGGAAGCTTTTTTTTTCTTGTTGTTGCGCTCTGTTTTACTTGGTAGAGTGTAGTAATAGCTTAGCTTAGTGTTTCTGTGATTTCCAACAGGGTATTATTGGTTGGTTCGTTCAAGGAGTTAGTTTCGCTTTTGGGGAGCAAGCTGCTTTATTAGCAGCCGAAAGCTTTGGCTAAATGGAAATGTTAAACTACTTTTTGTGCTTCCTCTCGATGACGATGATGTCTCTGAGCTCCTCTGAGCTGTTTGTGAGGAAAAAGAATGACTTGTTTATCTGTTGATTCAAAGTTTTGGGTGTTGTAAAAGAGAGTATATTTCAGGCCACGAGTTAGAAATCAGGTCACAGGCTCGTGAAAGCTGGTTTGAGTCAAGTGCTTGGTGAAATCCATGTCTTGTGGTGCTCCTAGAGTTGAGTCCATGAATATGGTTGAATCGGAGACAAGGCCAACTCTGAGGACTGCTGCTAACAAAGCTACTCCTTTCATCACACACAAAGATGTGTCAAAGTCACTGAGAAAGCTTGAAAGATCTGCATCTAGGCTCACTGGATCAGATGAGAAAATATCTTATGCTTCACCAGCAGAAATTGTGTCTTCTTCTTCTCGGAAGCATAAGACTCTTAACGCTGTTTCTGTATTACGACGGCATGAGCAAGTCCTAAATTCTAGTCTGTCATTGAATGCATCATTTTCCTCTGATGCCTCGATGGACTCGTTCCAGAGCCGAGCATCAACAGGTCGATTGATTCGGTCATATAGTGTTGGAAGTAGAAGTAAGTCTTACCCTTCGAAGCCAAGAAGTGTGGTCTCTGAAGGAGCTTTGGATTCACCACCCAATGGTTCAGAGACTAAGAAGAGGTGTGCTTGGGTGACACCAAACTCTGGTAACTTTCTTACTCTTGTCTGTATTCAGATGCAAATGGATTTACTTTCATAGATCTCTATACTGACTGGTTTTTTGTATAAAAACGTCAGATCCATGCTATACTGTTTTCCATGATGAAGAATGGGGTGTGCCAGTTCACGATGACAAGTACGGTTTCAAGCTTATCTTGCTTGTGCATATATGCATTGATGAATATTCCTTACTCTCATTCTTTGTGATTTATGATCAGGAGGTTGTTTGAACTTCTAGTCCTTTCGGTTGCTTTGGCCGAACACACATGGCCTACGATACTGAGCAAGAGGCAGACCTTCAGGTTCTTGCTATGATTCTGGCTCACCCATTTTTGCATTTAGACGTATATCTCATTTGTCTAAGGCAGTCCATTCTGGTAGGACTTTGTGTTTTCTCATGACAAGTGTTGAATGCAGGGAAGTTTTTGCTGATTTTGACCCCAATGTCATTGTGAAAATCAATGAGAAGAAGCTACTCAGTCCAGGAAGCACCGGGAGCACTTTGTTGTCTGATCTTAAGCTAAGGGATGTCGTTGAGAATGCGCGCCAGATATTAAAGGTAGATCCCCTCTTCCAGTTTTGGTCTGATGCTCAAGAGACCCAACTTTGAACACATTCAAAGCCAAAAGTCTGGAAATTGAAATATAAAAGGAGGTCTTAAAGATGTCAAAGTATTGTTTTAAGATTCAACCAAAAAGAAGATCAAGTCTGGACAGATACAATTGTTGCATATGATCGGCAACCAAACAACCAGCACATTGTGATCAGATTGATGAATGCTTTCTGTGTTGATAGGTGGTAGAAGAATACGGATCATTTGACAAGTATATATGGAGCTTTGTGAAGAACAAGGCGATTGTGAGCAAGTTCAGGTACCAGCGACAAGTGCCTGCGAAAACTCCAAAAGCAGAAGTGATCAGCAAAGATCTAGTGAAAAGAGGGTTCCGCGGGGTAGGACCAACGGTGGTGTACTCCTTCATGCAGGCTGCAGGGATAACAAACGATCATCTCACCAGTTGCTTCAGGTTCCATCACTGTATATTCGGACAAGAAAGGTGCGTCTGAAAAAGAGGGACTTCCTTTAACTTGTTAACAAGTTCCTTTTATGTTTTGTAAAGCCTCCAAATTCGAGTTTATTAGTATCCAAACCAAAACAATGAAGAAGCAAGGTTTGTAAAATCCAAAACAAAAAGAAATGGTGGATATGAATCAAACAGCATATCGGTAGGTGTAATAATCTAAAGAAGTAGCGTCGCTTCGTCTGATCTTGACAACTTGTCCTCGCCTGAGTCCGTAGTACCTTGCAAGAGGATCAGAGAGAAGGATACGAGGCAGCTGTGTGTCTTTCACAGTGTACTTTGCGAGTAATTCTTTCTTAGCTTGATCGTCGAGTACATAGTACTTGTTGATGAGTTTATGGTCAGTAATGTTGGTCACCAATTCAGCTTCTTCAAAGACTTCAATTGTTAGAATCTTGTTGTACTCTACTAAATAGCTTTTGGCTGGACCAGTTATAGGCGTTGGAACAACTATGATCCCTCGATTAACTTTATCGCCTCTCATCTTCATTGCCACATCATTTTTTATCACAGGGACTCCCACTTTAGGACCTTCCGGGAAGAAAACGTAAATCTGTCACAAAACTCAAAGATTTGATTAAAAGGTTACAACTTTTTATGACATGTTCTTGGTAGATGATGTTACCTTGTCGGCTGAATTTGGCCCCTTATTGGCTTCGAAGAAAAGAGCTTCCTTGTTCACTTTGTTCAAAGGAGCTTTACAAAACTTCTGAATAAACTCTTCTCTTTTCATGTTCAAATCAGATTCTTCTATATTGTAACCTCGATCCCTCAGCATCTGCAACACCGTGCGACGCACCTTGAAAAGCCTCGTGATCTCTTCTTCCATCTCTTCAATTTCTTTGGTTTTTTGTTTTCTTTTGCCGGCGACAAAGAGAGTGATGAGGTTTTACTAGGGTTTAGGGGATTCATAAATACTAGTATTATTATAGCATGGTTTATATATTTAACGATTCCCGACACAAAAAAAATATATCTCTTATTATATAAAAGAGGATACGTACGACGAAAATAGATATTAGCAAAAAATTTATTCACAAGATCCTGACATTTTGAACATGTTAATATATTGTTCATAAGTGAAAAAATTAATATATTAGATATTAACCGGACCCAACAACATAGTAACCGATGATAAGACGATTTTGCGTTAATTGGTTTTTGAATTTTGTTTTCGAATTCGAAAATGGGCTTTTGGAGGTTTGCATATAAGCCCCGATGTGGTTTTAAAAATGGAATATCTTGACTGATTGTTAAATTCTGAACAATTAAGTTAAATAGATTTTTTTGATTAAGAGTTAATATGAGTTTCATAATTTTTAATATATAAGATTTTTTATGTCAAAATGATTTGAATTCAGTTGTTATTTTTTTCAATTCTTTTTCATTTTATCTGCATTTTAATATAAGATTTTTTAGATGTCAAACTGTAATTTTCAATTCTATCTCTTGTTATTTTTATTAAAAATAGTAATATTTGAATGTTTGAAGGAAAAAATGAATAAACAAAATAAATTCATCGATAATTATCAAAAAAAAAAAACCCAATAAAACATGGATTTTGAACCAGTTTCTCTTCTTTTAATTTTAGGAAATTTCTCCGTCAAAAAAAAAAAAAAAGAGGGAAATTTCTTTGATCACATAAATCCCTAGTTCTCGTTTTCTCGGCTTTCAAATATTTTCTTTCCAAGGCGGCAACTCCTCCCTCTGATCGGCTCTTTTCTATCACCGGCAACTCTCCTTTTCTGGCGACTCACCTCTCTTATCGGTAGCGACCTCTCTTCTCTGATTAGCTTTTATTAGAGAGACGTTTGTTGTTTAATTTTGTTTTGTCTTTCTGCTTAGCTGAATTGTTAAATCGGATAGAAATTTTGAAATCACACCTTTGGTTTGTTAGCTGGATTAATTTCGTGTTCGAATTCGCTTGAGTTTTCTCTATGCAAGTTTAAGAATTTGAGTTTCATGAATCTGGATTAGGTGATTAATTCTTGTTTTTTTCACTTAAGTTTAGGTTTGTCTAGCTGGATCCTTTACCTTAATCACAATTCTGTGTTTTCAATCTTTCAGAAATAAACTTGCGTCTTAAGGTTTTTGTGGTGGCCATTCCCGTAGATATTGTTGGTCAATCATACCTTAATCTGTTAAATTATGCTAAATTTGCATCTCGTTTTTGATCTGTTGTTCTTAGTTTGGTTACAACTGTGCAATGAGGAAGGGAGCAAAGAAAACAATTGGTTCGAAAGCAGGTCACAAATGTGCTGTTGCGGAGAGTCAGAACGCTCAAGTTATGGCTGAGTCTCTGGAGGTGAGCTGATAGAGGTTCCAAAACAGTAAAACAACACTGAGATCTTTTAAAGTAGTCAAGGCTACCATTCCTTTCGGTTTTTCTTTCTTTACATAATGAAACTTGGAACACTTTGGTTCGTACAACACTATACAAGTGGTAAATAACAATTAAGGGATCATGTTTCTACATCTCCCACTGTGTGATGAGTAGCCCTATTATTAAGCAACAACTAAATAAAAGAATAAGCGTTTATAGAAAAAGATAAGACTTAGCCAGTGATTCTTTGGGTTTGGTTTCTTGAAACGCACAGGTCTTGCCGCCACTTCAACCTCATGAAGAAGTAGCCCAAGAAAACGAGAAGGAGAATGGGGAGGCGAAAGTAGACGAAGAGGACGGAGAAACAATCAGAGAGGAAGAACCAGCGAAACCTTCTTCCTTAACGCATGAGGATCAGGACGATGAGGCCAAAGATGCTTCTCCTTCTCAGCAACAGGAGCACGACAAGGCCAAGAAAGTAAATGAGGATAAGAAGAAACGTGGGTGTAAACGAAAGAGGACAACGAAGAAGGAAACTGAGAACAAAGATGAGACGAAATCGGCTCCAAGAGCTAAGAAAGCCCGAGTGACCAAACCACAGGAAGAGCCTGAGTACTTGGAGGAGAAACGTAATCTGGTATGCATTGCTAACCTCAGTCTTGTATACTGCTTAAGATTCATCACTTGGATTAATTGCAATTTGTGTTGTTATGGCTTTTTAAGCTATATGATAACGCAAGATGCTGTGAAAACAACAATGAGATAGGTTTTAGGAGGAATTTGTTTATTTGTTTGGTGGATCTTTCTCTTATAACTTAACCTATTCTGCGGAGCTGTTAAGAGTTCTTGGTTGCAAGAAAGAAAGGATATATAACTATTTTGGTCTCAGGGCTCAGAATGGTACGGGGGTTTATATTAAAACAATTGCATGCCAACTCTACTTCATGTGCCATATATGCGACCTTGAGTCAGGGGAGGGAATTTTTTCCAAAGGATTCTTATATCCATATATTTTAACTTTAAAACATGGGGCTTGTGTTTCTTTTTTATTGCTACTGTGTGAGTGGCAAATTTACTTGTGCGCTTGTTTTTGTGTGTTTTCAGCAAGATTTGTGGAAGGCTGCACTTCCAGTAGGAACTGAGGTATATTATTCTAACGAATTGATTTGGCTGCAGCATTTACTGTCTCCATTGATATTCTTTGCTCATGGTTCTTAAATTGTGATGGCAGTGGAAACGGATAGATGCACTTTATGAACACAATTGAGATTTCAAACATCTTGAAGTAAGTTGTTTGTTTTACTTTCTCCTTTTTTGGCTGTCTATTGTTAGGTCGAAAGGTTTTTCGGGGTTGACGAGATTCTGGTATTTATATGTTTAGGAAGCATTGGAGGAAGGAGGAATGCTCTATGGGAAGAAAGTCTATGTTTTTGTCAATGCCGAACGTAAGATGTTTCTCTGTTTTTTTTTCTTCGGTGTTCTGCGATTTTTGCTAGTTTTTTTTAACTGTTTCCTTGTCTTTTTTTTACTTGTTTAAATCATATTTGGGCACTTGTGGCTTTTCCTATCGCTTAAGTATGCTCTCTTCGTTTTGTTTAACATTTCCTGTTTAAATTTTTCTATGTTAACAGCTCAGCTTGTCCTCTACAAAGGTGTAAACAAGGTTGTCCTTGTCCCAACAGTTGTTGCGGTAAGTTATTGTTTAAATCTCTATCAGCGGTTTGGTTGCTATCACTGATCATAAATGTATTTTGTCTCATATATCTGTCTAACATTCCATATATGCAGATTGAATCACCCTTTCCGCCTTCTGATAAGATATCAATCACATCGGTTGAGAGAGAAGCGGAGGAAATCATTCCAATGGAGCAGATGGAATTGGAATGGGCTCCTTACATTCCGTTTGAAGAAAGGTACCATGAGTTCCACTTGCATATATTAAACATTTGTCGGGATGGCTTAAATCATATATATGAGAGATATGTCACGGCAGTTGCTAAATACTTTTGCTTTTGTTCTTCTTGCAGAGAAACACAAGTTGATAGGATGAAGTATCAAATTTTTATCATGGCCTGTACGCAGAGGAGGTAAGAAACATAAGTCAGATGAATGATAAGTTAAAAAAAGATATGGATGTTCAGTTGCTATGAAGGAATTTTGACTTTTGAGTTACATTACATATAGTATTGGTTTTTCTTTAAGGTGCATGTATTGCATATGCCTTTCGCCATTGCAAATATTATACAGACAGTAATTGTTTGAATCTACTAGTTCTGGTGTTCTCAATTTAGCTTTGTAAATTATCTGCAGAGCTACTCTGAGACATCTAGAGGAAGAGCGTTCTAGGAAGTTCGACTGTTGCCTTCCTTGTGAGTTTTATTCCTCTACAGTTCTACTACTAATACTAGTTAAAATTTGCAGAGTGAACCATTTGTATATGTGTATGTGGTACGCAACAACAAAATCTGACATCCCTTTTTTCTTTTTTTGCTTTGCAGATTTCTATGACCCATTTAAGGAAGATGAACTTGAACAAAGTACTGAGGTCCAGATATTGTTCCCATCTGAACCGCCGGTAAGTTTTCTGGAATGCCATGAATGTGTTGAAAGTGGCATGGCTACGTGATTGTTTTAGGTATATTCTTATAATCAAGCTTTAATTCCCTTTTTGTGCAGGTTGTATGTCTATTTGACTGGGACGTTGACAGACTTGAGGTGTGCGTTTGGCTTTTTTTTTGTAACCATAAAACTTAAATAACGTGTCCATCTACGCACTGCTCCTTTGTGTGTTGAAATTGCATTCGTTGTATTGCTGAAGCTTGAGATGGCCTTTTTGTGCATTTATCTCAGGTATTTGTTGACAACCTGATTAAAGATGAAGAATTATGTGCGGAACAAAAGGATGAATTCAAAGTAAGTGTTTGAGCTGTAACACAATTTGTCAGTTGATGACGCTTGAGTATATCTTTTTGCTTATTATTTTTCTGCAGGAATTTGTCGAAGAGCATGTTCAAGCCGCAAAGAAAGCCAGGCTAGAGGTAAAAGTTGTAACCGTGGCTTAGAGAATGCATGTATGTGACATTGAGTGAAACTGTTTGCTAAAAAAGTAGGGTCTTATTCTTGCAGGCAACAGCTGCTCGAATGAAAGCAATAGAAGAAATGAGCGAAGATGCTTGGCAAGCCTTTCAAAGCACCAAGTTCTACAAATTCTACCCTCAACCTTCACCAGACGTGTCACGACTCCTCAGGGTAAGTAGAAAAGTAACCGATACTACGGGGATGCTCATATGGTCTTTTGATATGGATTCAGAAGCCAGAACAAACCAATTTTTATTTAATTTATTCTTTTATGGAAAATTCGAGAAAGCTAATTTATATAATTCTACTTTTTATTATTTTGCTCAAAATTACGGTGATGATTATTGCTAAAATATGGAATTACAAAAAAAAATTAATTTAATTTGCTCAAAATATAATTCATTGTGAGATTTGTTATGCAAGAAAAATACAAAAAAAAGATAATGTGGTATTTTTAGGAGTAGAATGTACATGAAATAACACAACTTCTATTTGTTTTGGTTCTATAATTAATTATAAAAAGTTATTGGTTATTTAGCACAATTCAAAATCCCTAAAGTTTGACGCAGAGTATAGAGCATTATTCCATAAATGGTCAGTCTCTCTTTAAGTCAGAGTTTCACACACACATCTAGAACATTTTTCGACTCTAATGTGCGCTAAGTCAGAGTCTTCACACACACACATCTAGAACATTTTTCGACTCTAATGTGCGTTGAAACGAAATCCAAACACTTTAACTCTAACGTGCGCTGAAACGAAACAGACATTCTAACATGCGTTCGAAATGACGATGTATAAATCCATGTCTTCTTCACTCGAAGCAGAAATTCCAGCTAGTATTGCAAAGACAAGTGGTTCTCGTACTGCAGCTGGAACAACTCTAAGAAAGACCAAAAATGAAGCTCAATCATCAGAATTGGTTCCCCGTTCTTGTCATGTGAGGAGCAAGTCTATATCCAGAGAGCTGAATAAGGAGAACAGAAACCCGTACATTATGAGGGCAGTTTCAAAGAAGGATGAGTCGGTCCAGCGGGTTTACAGCAGTATAAGTTCAATCAATTTTAAAGTAAATCCATGGCTGACTTGAGTCTGAAACCCAAATAATCATCACTCAAAGGTGTTGAAAAGGATGGTCCTCCAGCAGGTATGTGCAATGCTATCTCTCTGCCTCTCTCTCTCTCTTTCTCATTCTCTTTCTTAAAAATTAGTCGTGCTCTTATAAGTGAATGTGAACAAACTTCTAGCAGCGTCAAGCACAAACAGAGAAGCTGCATCTTCCAAGAAGGATGAGTCGGTCAAGCGGGTCTACAATATTATAAGTTCAGTCAATTTTTCACGTAAATCCATGGCTGGACCAGCAGGTATTCGCAATGCTATCTCTCTCTCTTTCTCATTCTCTTTCTTAAAAAATTAGCCGTCTTCTTATAAGTGAATGTGAACAAACTTCCAGCAGCGTCAAGCACAAACAGAGAAGCTACATATTCCGATAAAGATGAGTCGGTCCAGCGGGTCTACAACACTATAAGTTCAGTCAACTTGTCAAGTAAATCCATCGCCGAGTTGAGTCTAAACTGCAAGAGTCTAAGTGCAAAAAAGAAGAAATATCCAAAAGAAGATGATCCTCCAGCGGGTTCCAGTTTAGATGCTTCATCGAGCGAAGTGAAGCTGCCGACATTCAATTTCAAACTTGTAATTGTGGGCGAAAGGGGTACAGGTATTTCAGGCTTTTATCTTCGTCTTTGTACATTGATCTTACATTTATCGTGACATGTGTCCAATATTGATATTAATTGATAAGATGAAGACATGTGTCAAAACTTAAAACTAATAAAGATAAAGTAAAATTAAAATGGAAAACGAACAAAATAATTGTCAAGCAACTAAACAAAATGGAAAACAAACAAAATGATTGTCAAACAACTAACCAAATAGTAAAAAGAAAAATTTATAATAATCTCAAATAGCTACGAAATTTTTTTTTATAATAGTTTAAACAAATTATAAAAATAAAATTAGGAAAGAATATAGAAAAACTATAAACAATAAAAAAAAGTAGAGAGGAAATAGAAATTAATCAAGAAAAAAAATATGAATCATAAAACATAATAATTATTAAAAATTGAAAACAAAAAATTAGAAAGAATATGGTAATTTAATGTTAAATTTTATATTAAAACTTAAAACTAATTAAGATAAAGTAAAATTAAAAATGGAAAACAAACAAAATAATTGTCAAACAACTAACTAAATAACAAAAGAGAAAATTTCTAATAATCTCAAATAGCTACGAAATTTTTTTTAATAATAGTTTAAACAAATTATAAAAAAAATTAGGAAAGAATATAGAAAAACTATAAACAATAAAAAAATAAAGAGAATATAGAAATTTTAATCAAGAAAAAAATATGAATGATAAAACATAATAATTATTAAAAATTGAAAACAAAAAATTAGAAAGAATATGGAAATTCAATGTTAAATTTTATATGCACAAACATACCAAAAAAAGAAAAAAAAAATCTATATGCATATTTATTTTGTAAACATAGTTATAGAATATTACAACAACAAAAAAAATTCTATCTATACTTTTCAATGTTAAAAAAGGACATTATAGAAAATAAAATTTATACATGTTATAAAATAATAATAATAATAATATATTTACTGTTAAGATCTAAAAGTATAGGATTTGACGAATATAGATCTCTATGAAAATAAGCCGATGACATCAATGACATTTATAAATCATAAATTTATAAATAGTGCTTGATAAAATTATTTTATAGGTTTTTATGAGATTATTCACATAAATTTATTGTTTAATGGTTTAATTCTATAATATTTTAATTGTTATAAGATTTTATCATATAGTTAATATAAATTCATAATGTGTAAGAATATGTTTTTTTTGTATTAAGAATATGATTTGAATTTCATTTATATATATATATTGCTCAGCATAATATGAATTATGATATAAATTATATTTTAATGGTTTAAAACTCATGTTTAAATATTTTTGTAATTTAACGGATTATTAATTAAAAGTTAAATTTTGATATTAATAATTTTTAATGCGTTTACTAAAGTTAAATTTTGATATTTTTGTACTAATGTAGTATATAGTATATATTTAACGATTCAGATCTCCATTTATTCTTTCTTAAAAAGTTAAAATGTTCCTGATAATGGAGATTAAAATATAGCATTACAAGAGGGAGACTAGGAAAAACAGATAATCTTACTCCAGAAACTGGGGATGGTATCTTGTCTCTGTTTATCACAAATGGAACAAAACTGAGAGGAAAAGTGATCACAAACAATATCTAATGCCTATGGCTTCTCTTTTCCTCTGTTGTAAACACTACTTTTCACCAAATACAGCAAAGTAACAAGTGGATTACATATTTTATAAGATTAAAGCTGCTCCCTTGTTCATATCCTGAAGGCTGTCTTTGCAGTATTCATGCATTGCGTCCATTTCCTCTTCGTCTCTGATTGTTTCTTCGATGCATACAACTGGGAAGGGTAGTTCGGCCCAAATCAGCAGTCAGGATGACCAAATTTCTAAAAGTGATACGTTGATACGTCTCTGGCAAACTCTGCGTGGGAATGGTCACATGTTCTTTCTGTAATGAGATTTGTTCTTCTTTTGAGGACTCTCCTTTGTTTTGGGGTTTTGGCTTGCTTCATCAGAACTCCTCACGAGTTGCTCTTGGTCTGACGCAAGAACAGCACCATTTCGATTAGTTCTCTCCTTGAGCTCTCTGGTTTGAGAGCCTAGCAACATACTCGCTATGCTTTAACAATGGACATTGACACTATTATCCACCACGTGCAAGCATGCAGAGCCAGAAGCAACTTCACTAGATGTACTTCAAATTACCTTCCTGTTCAATACAAGTACTGTATTGTTATAGAAGAAATCATGAAGCTTAAAGCTAGAATGCACGCACAAGTGTTGTCTGCCTTACTAATCAGACTAATGTATTCAGCTGCAACCTCCTACCGATAATTACTGAAATTTCGGGATACGCCTAACCAATCAGTTGAGAATCCTCATTAGTCTAATTAGCAAGGCAAAACTGGCACACAATAGTGCAAGCGAATAGGGTCTGAGAAGTGTACCTCGCAAGTTTGAGACCAAATCTTCCGGTGCTAATATTCTGCCAGTAGCTTGACGAGCAGTCCTGACATGTTACTGCATTGCACATAAAGCACAAAATCCAGCCACATGGCCTACACAAACGATTTGATAGGAACACAGTATCAGAGACTTAATAAAGACTACCATACCCAGCCATTACACTAAAACAGAAATGCTCCGGCTGATCAAACCAGCAAAAGATTTAGCATTACGAGCATCTAAAGCAACTTACAATATTTCTGATGCGCAGCTTTTTGCAGAATTAGCAGCTAAAGGCTCAATGTATGTCAAACATTGCAATACTGAAGTAAGAAAACATGTATGTATTCCCGAGATTCTGCAAAATCACCAACACCGTCCACATATCAACAAACCCAATTAAGAATTCTGGCAAATAGGAAATATCTTTACTCCAATCATTTGATCAAATTACAAGGTCGAACAAAATCGATAGAGACAGCACTCACGATTTTGCGGAAGGTTATGCTAAAAGTAAGCTCCGGATCCAACCCGTGTTCCAACAAATCGGAGCGTTCAGGCTTCTTAACGGACGGTGCAGAGAACGCTCGCTTGTTACCGGAGCAGGGATTCAAAGTCTCGACCTTAAAATCAGAACCCCCATTAGAGAAGCCGTTTCCTAGAATGATCAAGCTCGATCTTACGGAGGCAGAAGAGAAAGAAACAGTGCAGGATCCTCTTTCGGTTACGGTGGTCTATACCGCGCCTGATTTTTACCCGGGAAGCGAACAGTATTATAATGGATCTGAATTAAGCCCTTCATTCACGGGCCTAGATAAAAAAAAGCCTGTTTATTTGGAGTTTTGGGCTTATTTTCGATGAGTAAATCCAAAACTTTTGCACTAGACAAAACTCGCAAATTGGAATCTGGTGCTAAACGATTAATATATGTTTGATCATTTGATTGAACATTGATAAACCAATCAATAAAGAAGAAATTTTATTGCAGAAATCCGAGCTCTTTTTATAATATAAAATTATGAGTGAGCTTTTTCAGTTTTTAGGGGAAAAAAAAAAGGTAAATGGAAAAAGGAAAAAAGAGAGGAATTGCATGGGAGAGAGATAAATTCCTTATATCAAAATAAAATAATACCCGACACATATTGTAATTGGTAAACATGTGTTGTAAGGATCCCGAGTTGGTGAAGACTCCAAGGTACGTTTCTACTTATATATTTCAAGATTTATGAATTGGAGGTATTCAATATCTAATCCCTATAAGATACGCATATTGTTGAAATCAAGGCCCATTCGTTATCTTTTTATTTTCAAATTTTTAAAATAGTGAATTGGAGTATTTGTTAGTGTTGTGTTTAGGTAAACGTCAATCGCTACTAACAAGTTTAATAATATATCAAATATATAAATGTTCGTTGCTACAACGAATTGTTGCCACGGTAGTTGGACTAACAACTTTAAACACGTAATGTATTCGCCATGAAGAAAGACAAACAAATTGTAGTAATTTTTAATAGAGGAAATAATATAAAAAGATAAATTACATAAAGAGAGAGAGAAAAAGGTGTATGAAAATACGAGAGAGAGAGAGAGAGAGTACAAAACAATGGAAGCAGTGCATAGGGAGAAGTGCCACGAGTCACGTGCCCCTCCCACTCCACCACGTGCCGTTTAAGCAAAATCCAACTACGATTCGAATTTCCAGATTTAATTGGAGTCTCTAATCTTGATTAACATGTAATTAATCAATTGGTGTAATTAGATAGATACACGCGCACGCTCGCAGTTGCAATGTCGCATTTGTATTACGGACACCAAGATTTGTTGATTTACTTATTAGGTAGAGTAGTTTATCCAATACACACAATCACGCTTCGAACGGAAATTGTGTGTTTAATATAATCATACTATAAATGTATCAATATCCATTTATACAAAATCAATATTTGTATGGTTGTACAACCGATTGTGTTTTACAATTACTTTTTCTTCTGTCACAAAAAGGTGTCGGTAGTACACACTCCACCAATCAAATGACAGTAACTTTGCTGTTTTTTCTTCATTTGTTCACTTCATCTTAAATACTCAACCTTCGTAAAAAAATATACTTTAATTTGGCTATCTTCAAATAATTTCATAATGTCCTCCTTTCTTAAATCCAAAACTCATTTATAAAATTGGATCTATAGCTCAATATAGATAGATTCTATATTGTACTACACTGATGTAGACAAGATTCAATGCCATAAATATTCTTCTTGTACAGTTGAGCGAGGAAAATTCAAAACCCAAGTAATCCAACAAATATTCCTAAATTGTTGTTTGGAGATGAAGTAAGAATATTTACATATAAAATAATGTGATCAAAAGTCTAAGCTTCTTAAATTTGTTTCCATCATTTCTTGCGAACAATTCCTTCTCTTTTTTTCCACATTATTGTTGTAAATTGTTAGTATTTACATTCCGATTGAATCAAAACGTTAGTATTTCCATGATCAACGTGAATACATAGAGAAACATTCACTTGAGCCTCGTGAGTTAAAAGAAGAAAGCTATTCATTTGTTTACACGGCACATGCTGATTGTTGGATAACGTAAACTTTATAACGAATAAGTGAAATAAAGCAAAAAAAAAAAGAAAAAAAATGTATAAAAATTAAGCTTGTAAAAAGAAAAGTTAAAAGTAGAGATTGTGATCATAAACCTTAATGATTATGTTTAAGTAGCATCTTTTACAGTCCAAACCACATGCAAAGGCTTTTAGGTTAGTTAAAAGCATTCACTAGTTTGGTAATCTATAGTCTCAAGCTTCATGAGACAAAAAGAAAGATAGGTCCCCTTCCTCTATCTAATTCCCAACTTCTACTTTCTCTCTCTACACACCTCAGTGAGAGATCATTACATGAAAAAATCATTTGTCTCTCTTTGGTGACTAACAACAACCTCCATTGTTTTTCCTTCTGCTTCAAGAATCATCATCATTACCACTTTTCTCTCTGACCCCAAATTCAACTCAATTACTAAGTAAGACAGTGACATAAAGACAGAGAATGGACCCAAGTAGCAGAAGAAAAAGAATTGGCGTTGGAGGAGGAGCCGTTGTTGCTGCAGGCTCTGTTTGGGAAACGAGAATGCAGAGCGACGACGAAGTTAGTAATAACGCCATTGTTAAAGCTTCCGATGAAGACAAGAATTCTAGTAAGGTGATGAGTTTAAAGGAGTCTCCTTTAGGGGTTAACGGAAAGCGACGGACTTGGAAGTCCGATGTTGTGAAGAGCACATCAATGGAGATTGGTCGAGCCAATTCAATGAAGCTAACGAGGCCGAGATCGATTGGTACTACTCCTCCGGTGACGCCGAGGAGATCGATCTCTAGTGATTGCAATGATAATAAGAGTTTGACTGTGTCGGTGGCGGTGAAGAAGGCGAGATCTGATTCTGTGGAGGGAATGGAGAAGACTCCGGGTCGGGTTAAGAAGATCCGATCGGAGTTGTGTACTGCGATCGTGAAATCCGGTGAATTTGATTCAGCTGCGTTGCGGAAAGTGAATTCATTGCCAGCTCGTAGTAATTCCGAGAAATTCGATAAGAAAACAGAGCATGTAGATGTACCGTCTGTGTCGGAACTTCCAGAAGATAACAAAGAGGAGACTGTCGACGAAAAGCTGCAGATTCCAGAAGATGACAAGGAGTTCAGTGTCTGTCAGGAAATAATCGTCTCTTCCGCTAATTCGAAGGAAGATGAGCAGATCGACAATGGCGATCACGAGGAGGAAGAGGAGGAGAGAGAAGTGGAGAAGAAGAGTGTTGATGTGAAAGAGATGAATATAGCGGAAGGGAATAGTAATAACAGAGTTTCAGGTGACGTTGAGATTAAAAAGTACTGTCAATTTCACAACAGAACATCTCCGTCGCCGTCGTCCGTTCGTAAAATTCCGCCTCCGGTGATCAAAAGGGCAACTTCCGTTTATTCATCCTCACCGAATCCGACCCCAACCAGAGGTTTTTAATCCGAATCTTAAGTGTTTCATTTCATCGGCTGCTATTTTCATACTCAACCTCTGTTTTTATGACTGTTTGCAGAGGAAGAAGTCAACTTTACTCAGCCACAGAGCAAATTACAGAGTCTGGGTGAGATTCTGAACCGCTTAGTCTGCACAATTCCATAAAAAACAGAATTTAGTCAAAATTATAAATATATAAATGATGAATGAAATGGACAGTGGATCTGGTGATGTGGAGAGAAGCATCAAGGTCGGCACTTGTGTTTGGCTTCGGAACATTCCTCATCATTTCTTCTTCCTACGCCAACGATCTCAATTTCAGGTTTGTCTCATTGGATTAAGTAAATACAATCAAGGTAAATTAACTTGCAGAGCTAAAATGTAAATGATTGTGATGATCAGCTTCATATCAGTGGTAGCATACATGGGACTCATTTATCTCGGCATCACGTTCGTATTAAGATCAGTGATCCACAGGTCTGATACATATATGATATATCTATCTCCCTCTCTGTTTCTTTGCATGATGTTTGTGTAACTGAAACTCAAAGAGACTTTACAGGGGAATGGTGGAGGAAGATGAGAGGCATAAAGGGGTTGGAGTGAGAGAAGAAGATGTGAAGAGGATGCTCAGACTCATAATGCCTTACTTCAACGAGTCTCTGCTTCAACTAAGGTCACTATTCTCCGGCGATCCATCCACCACCCTCAAGGTAAGTGTCTTTTTTTCTCCCTTACTCGCTCTTTCCCTCTCTATATACCTTAACAAAGAGATGATCATGATGTGCAGATGGGAGTAGTGCTTTTCGTCTTGGCCAAGTGTGGTTCTTCTATCACTCTTTGGAACCTTGCCAAATTCGGTACTCTTTCTTCTACCTTTTGAGCTCTAAACTGCAAGATTTCTTGTTACAAGTGAAGTTTGTAGATTCTCAGTGTTTGCCTGTGTGAGAACAGGCTTTTTGGGAGCATTTACAGTGCCTAAAATCTTCATCTCCTACTCAACCCACTTCTCTGCTTACGGTAACTAAAACTCCTTCTGTACCTTTCTGTTATCTCTTCTTTGAGACATTTAATCAAACAGGTTGTGTACATTGCAGGGAAGTTCTGGGTAAGGAGATTCAGAGACGCATGGGAATCGTGCAATCACAAAAAGGCAGTGGCTTTGGCACTTTTCACCCTTGTCTGGAACCTCTCCTCCGTCGTTGCTCGTGTCTGGGCAGCATTCATGTTATTCGTTGCCTTAAGATATTACCAGCAGAAGATGATTTGGACAACTGATCAAGATAATGACGATGAGGAAGATATAGTAGAAGACGACGAGGAAGAAGAAGAAGAAGAAGAACAAGTCCCTAAACTAAAAAAAACAGCTCCTTACATGATGATGCCTAATAAACTCAAGAAAATTTCTTAAAATTTCCCAATTTTTTCTACCATATATAGTTAGTGTTCCTCTGTAACTCCTCTATAAATATTACACAGCTTCTATACATTTAATAATGTGAATGTGATGTTCTTCTAGTATTCTATTAACACTAAAATTAAACCCCACATTTAAATACTTAACCCTTCTTAATCTTCGTCAGGCTTGTCGTGTGACCCAAAATAATTAATCTTAACTAAACTTCTTATGGGCCTCTAAATGGGCCTGATAATATAACCATTCGGCTTTTCGCAAAATAGCAAATCGGAGAGAAGTTAAAACGTTTTTTTCACTTTGCGGTTGCTCCGCCGAGAAAAATCTCCCACACTCCGTCGTCTTCAAAACCCTATCACGATTTGAGTTTTCTCTAAAGCAAACGAACAACAACGATAAGGTATTCATCTATTTACTTCTTTCGTATGCTATGTTTATCTGCGATTTCAATTCGAATTCCATTCTTTTTTGTTTGTTTGTGTATGATTAGGGTTTATTCAATTCGTGACTGTTGTCTTTTGATTTGCGTCGATTCCGAAATTTTCTCTGATTTTTCTTTCCTTCTGAGTGGTTTTCAGATGAGTGTGGCGAGTGATTCTCCAGTGCATTCTTCTAGTAGTGACGATCTTGCAGGCTTCCTTGAAGCTGAGTTAGATTCTGACTCAGATTCTTCGTCTGAATCGTTCCCCATTGAAGAAGCCGAGGATGATGCTGAAGATACGAATCATAGGTAAAACTCACGCTCTTCAATCTCTCATTTCTCTGTGATTCTTCTTATTTGAATATTTACGCTCTAGTGGTATTCACCATCATATCTATGTGTTTGTTCTTTTGGGTGGACTTTAGTGTCTCTAGTTCATGCTTCTCAATCGTATTGTAGGTTAAAGAGACGAAAATTTGAGCAATTAGAAACTGTAGACGAAGAGGAGATTGAGGATGTGGATTCTGTGACATTTTCAGAAGAAATCTTAGGTGAAGCACTCTTTCTACAGGCTTACTTTGGTGTCTGTCATCTGTTCTATTTTATCGACTTTCGATACTTGTTATGTTTGCAGAAGCATCCTCAAGCAAGGACGCATGCGAGCACCCAGGTTCCTTTGGAAGTATGTGTTTTGTTTGTGGCCAAAGATTGGAAGAAACCGGTGTTTCATTTCGATACATACACAAGGTGTGTAAGTCTATTCGGTTTCCTTACAAATTTCGGAATAGCTACTTGTAAATCAAGTCTTAGTTTTGGTTAATGATCTTGGGGAAATATGTTTTCTTAGGGTATAAGGCTCAATCAAGAAGAAATCTCCCGGTTGCGTGATTCAGATATGAGGATCTTGCAACGCCAGCGGAAGTTGTGTTTAGTTCTTGATTTAGACCACACGTTGCTTAATTCAACCGTACTTAAGGACCTGAGACCAGAGGAGGAATACTTGAAAAGCCATACACATTCTCTTCAAGGTGATACATTCTACTACATTGATTGCTGTTTTCAAATGATATTTTTTGTACATGGAACTTCAGTCTTGTATTTGTCCTTTGTTGTTTCACCTAGATGTTTGCATGTGTGATATGTCTAGGAAGTTTCTTGATTTTTTTTTGGTTGCTTTCAGATGTTTCTGGTGGCAGTCTCTTCTTGTTGGATTTTATGTACATGATGACCAAACTGAGGCCGTTTGTTCATTCATTTCTAAAAGAAGCCAGCGAGATGTTTGTGATGTATATATACACAATGGGAGATAGGCCATATGCAAGGCAGATGGCGAAGCTGCTTGATCCAAAAGGAGAGTACTTTGGCGATCGGATAATTTCTCGGGACGATGGGACGGTGAAACATCAAAAGAGTCTAGATGTGGTGCTGGGACAAGAAAGTTCAGTTCTGATTCTTGACGATACAGAGAATGTAGGAATTATGTTTACTTTTTTTTCAATGTTCCACGTTATATTTGGTCATGGTATTTGGTCAGAGTAGATGCACTGATACTTGGTATTGATGCACAGGCGTGGCCAAATCATAAGGACAATCTGATCGTGATAGAGAGATATCACTTTTTTGCCTCAAGCTGCAAACAGTTTGACCACAGATTCGAGTCTCTATCGCAGCTGAAGAGCGATGAGAGTGAACTGGATGGAGCACTTGCAACCCTTCTTAGAGTCCTTAAACAAACTCACAGTCTATTCTTTGAGGTATGCTCAGTATATATCTAAAGGGAACTCTCCTTTATGCGTCGCTGGTTTTTTGATTATCAATTACTATTCTTTCAGGATGGAGGAGAAGACGTATCCGGCAGAGACGTCAGGACAGTTTTGAAAGAAGTGAGGAAAGAAACCCTTAAAGGATGTAAAGTAGTGTTCAGTCGGGTGTTCCCAACCAAGTTTCATTCCGAGGATCACCCGCTGTGGAGGATGGCTGAGGGACTGGGAGCCACCTGTGCAACTGAAGTGGATGCATCCGTGACACACGTCGTGGCCATGGATGTGGGAACAGAGAAGGTGCGTTGGGCTATAAGAGAGAAGAAGTTTGTGGTACATAGAGGATGGATAGAGGCAGCTCATTACCTGTGGAAGAAGCAGCCAGAAGAGAACTTCGGGTTAGAACAGCTCAAGAAGCAAGGAACTGAAGAAAAAGACTGAGGAAGAAGGAAGAAGAGCTAGCTTATTGTAATTGGATTTTGATTATGAGTCAATGTCGAAGCAAAATTTTGAACAGGAGACTAATTTTGGAATGTCATGTCTGTTTCTTTGTTGTATATACAAAACGTCTTCTGTTCATTGCTCTTCTAGGTGTCCGACTCTGTTATTTTACCGACTACTTTATTGGGCCGACTTGGGCCGACTTGGGCCGTCTGTTTGATTAGTGGGCCACATATATTTATTGTTTTTTGGTTTTGGTTTTGGTTTTGGTTTTGGTTTTGGTTCTCGTTTCTCTCTCCGTCTTCGTCGGTAAACATGGCGTTCGATGCTTATGCTTCGTCGAACCCTAATGAGGTTCATGCTGATGTTCTTCTCAAAGCTAGAGATTCTTGCTACAAGGTCGTTTCTTCTCTTTCTTTTTGCTTTTCGTTGTTGTGATTTTCGCGGCTGATTGCGAATTGGTGATTAGGGTTATCTGTAATCGTTTCGAGTGATCACTAATTGCAGGCAAGAGATGCTTTTTACGCTTGTATAGAAAAGGAGTCAGGAAAGAAACCTACTGAAATTGGTTCCGTGGGTCTTCTCTACCCTAAGGAGTGTAGTAATTCTAGAACCGAGTTCGTCAAAAACTGCCGCTCCTCTTGGGTATTCTCTCTCTCTTTCTCAATTAGTTTGCATCTCTTAAAGAGATTCTATTTATTTGCTTTTTCTTTTGGGGTTTGATCTAATGGAACGGATTTTTTAAAAATGAAGGTGAAGCATTTCGATAGAGAGTATTGTAGGAACAAGAGAGTCCAAAGGCTGTTGGATGATAAAGACGAGAGGAAAGGTCCAATGTCACTACCTCAGCCTTACACGTTCAAGCCCACTCCTTCCAATTAGATCCCTTCCTTTCCTGGTATATTTTCTTTCTTAACAAGATTCAGTGTTTCTATGTTCTTACTATATGTGTTCTTGTTTGACATCAAAGTCGATTCTTTAACCCATCTACATCTTGTAAATGCACACTTCCTTAGTGTCCTGTGTTCTCACACCTTGTCTTTTGAGTAGATCACATCGAAATTTTCCCTCATTCGGTGTAGTTTTGGTTTGTCTTTGTCAGGTGTGTAGGACTTTCTGTTGAGGAGGATAACAATGCGCTCACTGAATGTTCCGGTTGCGATACCACTTATATTCCTGAAACATGGTAGTCATTTTCTTTGCCTATAGTAGGATTTGTTTTATAGCTTCCTCTAAACTCTTGTCTTTATCTGAGTTATAAGTCTAAAACATGGGAACAAAGAGGCGCATTTCAAGAATCTGATTTTTTTTTTGCCTTTTACGTTACGTCTAATGACCCCAACATTTGTTGATCAATATCAAGCATATACAGTACAATAAGCTTGAGATATATATGTTTTTAGAACCTGATTATTTGGTTAACGAGTTACTGAAGTAGCGAGTCATAGACTTGGTTTATTCATCTCTGTTCTTGAAACTTATGGATGGTTAGGAGTGTGTATGTCTTCCTTAGTCTCTAATGGATGTCTTATTCTCGCTGTATTCGAATAACCGGGCCGGTTCATGAATCTGGCCTAGATATATAATCTATAGGTAGAAAGTGGGAAGCTTCAGAATATTATACTTGTTCCAGTTACAGTTGACCAAACAATGTTAAACTTAACAATAGTTACGTTGACACAAAGCGATTTGGGAAAGTAGTGGGATGCATGTCTCTTAGTGTCCGGTCCCACCACCTCTGGGTCTGTATTCTACACCCAGACACGTATACGTATACGAATGTTTCTGTATGTTCTTTGATGTAATTGTTTTTATATTATTTATGCATGACAGTGAAAATAGTAAATAGATAAAGGGATATTAGTGTTTGACTTAAAACATGAGAGATCCTATGGTTTAGGCCTTGGAAACAGATACATCATCAATAGTAGAGGAGGCTTCAGGTGCAGCTGCAGTAGCTGCTGCTGCTGCTACATTTGCATCCGCTGCTGCTACGGCAATGGAGTTGGGGGTAAAGAGAGCTCCACGAGAGTGTGTTGTCGTGGAAGATATGGCGGTTGCGAGAGAGATTGGCATTAAGCAAAGCCCTTTCCCTTGAAGATACTGCATTGCCGATCCCATGTCTTCTTCCATCAGTTTTGCCACTCTCTGTTCTGTTGACCTTAGGCTCTCATTAGATGATCCTGTTGCGTTTCCGTTACCATTTACGCCATTGCATGGTCCAGTGAGAGCGTTGAGCCGTCCTCCTACCTACATTACCAAAACAACATTAGTGAATGGTGACAACGTTTTACTATGGTAAAAGGTCACAAAGGGGAATAAGAAAACTGACCTCGGAGGTGAGACCATTGAGGCGTGGACCAGCTGCTCCTGCACCTCCTAATCTGCTCATGCTTAGTACTTTGACTTGAAGCTGAAGGAATCTAACATACTCGATGATCTCGTCCAACATTGATGCCTTATCCGTCTGCATCTCATTTAAATCAAACTCGGTTATTATGCAGATCCCGAACAAGAGATTATATAATAAATCAGGAAAGTAGTTAGTGTGTACCTTGTTGGTGTTGGGAACCAGTTCTTGGAGAGATTTCATACGCTCTGCAATGCGTTCTCTTCTTAGCTGCTCAAAATCATACAATCAGAAGAAACAAACAAATGATAACAGAGGAAAATGGAGAAAGTGAATGATGGAGGTACCCGCTCAGCGATGCTGTGAGGATCAGTGGCTTGGCCTCTCCTGGCTCGAACCCTTGGCTTTTGGCGAACCACAGGAGCGCTCGTGGTCGAGACAGTCCCTTGTGCCTGTAACCCTTCTTGGCTTGGACCACCAGACTCCTGCATTGACAAACAAGAACACAAAAAAACATGTTATGTTAGAAATCAGAAACACTGTAAGATTTTGAGGTTGTGATGATTTAATGATGGGAGTTTAGTGCCTGAGGGTGGTGGAACTGGTCGGGGAAGGTGGCGTCGACGGCAAGAGCTTGGAAGAGATTGTGCGGAGGAGGAGGAGGAGGAGGAGGAAGAGATGAATCCCAACAAGGAGGAAGAGAAGAAAGCATTGACATGGAATCAAGAAAATAGTCATTGTTTTGGTTTATGAACTCTCCCTTTCCTTCTCCATTACCATTTTCCATCTCTTCTTCTTTCTTCTGTCTTCTTTCTCTTGCTCCCTCCCGCATTTTTATCCTAAATTTTTTATTTCTAATTTATTAATTTACTGGCCGTTTCATTTTTTTTTAATAATAAATACCCCTTTTAATATTTTTGGATATTAATATGAGTTTTTTTTCGAATCTCTCAAAATATTATCTCACAAAAGTCGTACGTCGCCGGCCGGCCTCTTTGTATATTTGTTTTTGTAGTTAATATTATAATCTTAAAAGCCATTTCTCGATTTATTCGAATCCGTATACAATCATTTTTACAATTTTTTTTTGTTTGTTTCCATTTACTCAATTTTTTTAATTGTTATGTATGTAAACACTTTGCCTCCTCGAATGATTAAAATGTTCCCAATTTTGCATTTAGTTATCTATTTTTTAATCATCTAGATTTATAAATTATTATAAATTATGAGAATAATTACACAAACGATTATACAACGGACAATTTTCATTTAATTATTTTTTAAAACGAAAATATTTTCAAATTCAAAGACACATTAAAAATAAAGGCGAGAGAGAAAATAAAGGCCCAAGCCCACATATAGAAACTTTAACGTGACCCATTTAATCGATAAGTCGGTCGAGCTATATATATGCACAAATACTTCTTCTGGTATTCTCTTTTCCGCATTTTCTCTCTCCTCAATCCCCGATAATCACCGACCAAAATTGATCAGAAACCTAAGGGCTCTTTGTATTGCTCCGCCACAATGCATAGCCGGCGTCAGATCTTCGTTAATTCTCCGTACAGTCGTCAAGCCGTCGCTTTGCAATTGGATCCTGCGCAATCTGTATTAACTCTTTCCGCTCTCACTTCCTTACTCGAATCGTCGCAATTTAAATCGTTATCGGAATTTTGCGTCGCTCTGGATGGTAAGCTTTTGAATGGCTCTACACGGATCCAAGTATCTAAGTTGCCTTCCGTCTCCATGCTCACTCTTTACCCTCGCCTCTGTGGTGGTGGTGGAGATGGCGGTGCGACGGGAGCCGAATCTCGCGATTGCTACCTCAAGATGTACGCGGAAAAGAAGCCTGACAAGGTCGATCCGAATGAGCAGAGGCTCTCGAAATGGTTAAACTGTGCTTTGTCTAACGAACCTTTGGCTGAGCCTTGTGTGATTGATCTTCTCGGGAATTTGTTCAACAAAGAAGCTTTGGTACATGCTTTGTTATCTAAGAGGTTGCCTAAGCAGTTCTCGTACATCAAAGGTTTGAAAGATATGGTGAATATCAAGCTCACGCCGGTTGCTGGTTCTGATGGTTCAACGCAAGATACGACCAGTGCCCAGTTTCAGTGTCCGGTCTCAGGGTTTGAATTCAATGGAAAGTATAAGTTTTTCGCTCTGAGGGGATGCGGACATGTGATGAGCGCAAAGGCGTTGAAGGAAGTGAAATCTTCTTCGTGTTTGGTGTGTCACGCGGATGTTACAGAGTCTGATAAGATTGTGATAAACGGTACAGAGGAAGAGGTGGGTTTGTTGAGGGAGAGGATGGAGGAGGAGAAAGCAAAGCTGAGAGAGAAGAAAGGTGTCTCAAAGAAGAGCAAGAACGGTGTAACTGCTGTGGTGGCTGATACAGGAGCAAAGGTCGTCGCAAAGAGACAGATTGATGATGGGAATGTGAATGGCAATGGCATTACCGTGAAGAAATTCAAGGCCGGAGATAAAGTGCCGGTTAATGCTACCAAAGAAGTCTATGCTTCTCTCTTTACTTCCTCCAAGAAGAAGACTGATTTCAGAGAGACTTACTCTTGTAGGTCACTCCCGCTTGGCAGGAACTGATTTGTTGGACCAGTCCTGTTATCTGCTTTGCTTTGTAATTTGCTTTGAATGTATTGATATGTCAATTTGTTTTCGTAATCTCACACTGGATAATATCATGTTTTTCTTTTCTTTCTCAATTGGCATAACCATGTTTGCGTCACTGTGTGCTAAAACTAGAATAGTGTTGTATCATCAGCTGCAATTGTAACAAGAGGGTATGTATGTAGTTTACATCAATGCACGGACAAGGGCTTTGCAGCTCAATTCATAACGTTATATAAGTCATCCGAGAACGAAGCAGATTTTCACAAACAGTTGCATAAAGCCAATAATTCCCAATGATCCGTGACAACTCTTGACAAAAATTGCTCTCATTGGCTTAGCCGTGCTTCTCTTTTAAGCACCTGTGCAGCATAAGAAGGTGAAAACAAGTGTCGAGATTAAGTTTTTTTTACTTCTGCAGGAAAAGCGAATGAAAAAGAGGTATGTAGGCATTAACCTCATCAGCAAACTTGATCAAAATGGTAGTCCGAGGACGTTGTTGTCCTTCAATGGGTACAAAATGAGCAGTTACCACAGCAGGAAACCCTGCGTTATCAAGAACTCCCTGCACAGAGGAAATAGTTGATGACTTATTCTTCCATTTCTGTACCATTTATGATTAAAACCCTGTTCATGAATATGCCAAGGGAGCGGGAGCACTCACCTTAACTATGCCGGCAACAAACGCCCCGCAGTTAAATGTTCCCATGTCTTTTGGAATCGATATGAACCTACACTTTCACATTTTATCATTAGTTCTCTTGACCTAAAACAACCACCTTTAGCTCAAAGGATATATGGAAAGAGCTGAAGCAATCCAAACCTGTTAACGAGAAGCTCCTTTTCACTGATCATGTACTCATCTTCATGTTCTGTTCCTTTTTCAAGTGAATCAGCGACCTATGCCATGTTTGTTACGGGAAAGTTAGGATCGAGAAACAGACATGCAGCTGATTTTCATATAAAGACTCAACAACTAACAAATTTTGAAATAACCCCGCACCTTTCCAAACAACACCTTCCACACAGTGCTGTGAACGAAAGAGAGGATTCCTAGCAACCTTGTCTCTCTTCGGTTTCCCTGAAACAACAATATATCCATTAAACACAAAAAGACTCCTGACAGAACTCTGCATTGCTCTTCCATGAACAAAATTTATAAGAAAGGAAGCATTGTCTTTTCAGTCTTTCAGGCAACACATACAAGTATGAGTGTTTTTTCTTGACTAAAACATAACGTACCTTCTCCCGGTTGCAAAGAAGCTCCAGAACTCGAGATCCAACTGCATACCCAGCATCCTCTAGTCTGAGATCCATTATTATCACCAAGAAAACACATTGTTGGAATGTGAATGATAAAGATTAAGAAGATAAGATCTTATGTTATACTTGGAAACCAATCAGCTCACCTTCTTTCAAGTTCAGCAATATTGTCAACCTGGGTTTGATTGTACTGAACGAGCTCCGAGAATAAGAAAGCAAATGCGGTCAAGCTCACCTGCAACACACGTACAACTTCAAATCCATTAAACCTTTCAGCAGATGCTCACGATCACAAAAACGAGATTAAAGAAGAAGATCGAAAGCCAATAAATTCAAATCGAATCCCCTTTCCACAGCTATTAGATCCGGATCCAAATCGAAAGAATGTTCTTAATTTCTATACTCAATTCAGTGTCAAAATTTTCTAAGACGAGATTTTCTGAGCAAAGTGGATCTACGAAGCAAGCAAAGTTACCTCTTGTTTGCCTTTGCTAAGGGGCTTGTCAAGGACGTTGGAGTACTGCTTCATTTTCCCGACTCCGATCATCTTCTCCGGTTTTCAGTGGCGGCAGGCTTCCCGGAACCCTAAAATCACAGAATCTTTCCTAGTTTTCTGGGGAAAATTATGCTTTTACGGGGAAAAAAAATCAAAGAGATGCTTCTGTTTATTTTTCAGACTGGTTTGTCTTTGGTTTGATGAGAAATGAAACAAAAAGAGTTACATTTTTGGAGATTTTATATTCATTAATTTTAATTTTATGATAAAATCTTAATTTTTGGTTTGGTTTTTGGGTAACTATATAAATTAAGGCCCTAGCGATTGATAAAAAGGGGCCGAGACAGACTTAAGAAGAAGGAAGCCCTTAGCTTCACCGTCTTCTTCTCTTTCTCCTACTTCTTCATTCGAATCGGCCGTTTCTTCTTCTTCTTCCAATCTCTCCACTCCGATGGACGAAGACGATGAGTTCGGAGATCTGTATTCCGATGTTCTTCAGCCCTTCCAATCTCCCGTTGTTCTTCCGCCTCCTCCTCCACCTCCTCACCGTTCAATCGACCTTAACCTCCGATCTCAGGATCAAGACGGAGCAGAAGCTAATTCAGCTTCCGTCTCTAGGGTTTCCGATAACGACGCCTCTAAATTATCCGCGACTCGTCAAGCAATTGGCGATGGTGTCGGCGGCGATGACGACAAGGACATGAAGTTTGATATCGAAGAACCCGATGCCGATTCTACACCTGCGATTCCGGGTCTTTTCGTCGCGGCTTCTGAAGCTGGAGCGATTCCTGGTTTGGCTACAGATCGAGGTGTTCCGCTTGATACGACAATAATTGAGCAGGTTGGTGATGGAGGATACGGAGGACAAGGGGAAGGGGATGATTGGGATAGCGACAGTGAAGACGATTTGCAGATAGTGTTGAATGATAGTAGCCGTAACGTCATGATCGGAGCTGATAGAAGATCAAGGATGGGAGATAACGAAGATGACGATGACGAAGATGATGAAGAACCACTTGTTATAGTGGCGGACGCTGACCCAAATCAACCTATGGAGGAGCAGCTATGGGGAGAAGATGGTCTTCAAGGGGTTGATGGAGATGGCAAAGACGGAGGTGAAGCTGGGAAAGGGAGTGGACCAGGAGGTGCTACTGGACCGCCCAAAGCTGGTTATAGCGGTCATGGGTATCATCCGTTTCATTCTCAGTTTAAGGTCAGTGTCAATGCAACACTGTTGTCACTGGTTAGATTACTTAGTGACCAGGGTTCTTGTCTTGGCCCTGTTTTAGTTTTCATAAATTCTGAGTGCATATCTCCTTTGTACTTGTACCTAAACCTGAATTCAAATGCAGAATATATTGATCATATAAATTGGAGACTGCTTCTAGTTTTTGATTCTACATCTCCTTACTGTTTTATTAACCAAATTCCGGGTGTTTGGTCATAAATAAGAATGTGAAAGGGAGATAAGAACATAATCACTTTCCTCTCTTGTATATGAGTATATTGCAATCCTATACCACCACCAATTACGCTGTCCAGGAGTAGCTGTAAAATCTAACCTTTGAAATTGAACAAGAGGACTGTAAGAAGAAGAACAATCTCTTGAGACCCTTAACTATAACTTTATGAAGCCAACATCCCGTCAAAGAATTTCTTATTTTCTTTTGGATTAGTCATACCAAAGTTCCGAGTATTCACGCTGAGACAGAATAAGGGTTGTATGGATCTACTTGACATAATTATCTTTCTCTTGCAGTATGTAAGACCGGGGGCAGCCCCCATACCTGGAGCTGCTGCATCTACTGGTGGGACTTCCTCAGGTCAAATTCGTCCACCCGCCAACCTTGGTCCTATGGCTGGCCGTGGCAGAGGAGATTGGCGTCCACCGGGAATGAGGAATGCTTCTGCTGCACAGAAAGGCTTCCACCAGCCTTGGGGTAGTAATACAGCAGGACGGGGACTGGATTTTACTCTTCCCTCTCACAAGTAATGCTTGCTCATGTTATTACATCTGCATTAATTTTTTAGCAAGTTTTGGATACTACAGGTCTGTGTTTTTTTATCTGATGTCTAATCTCGCATGTTTTAGGACTATATTTGAGGTTGACATAGAGACATTTGAGGAAAAGCCCTGGAGATATCAAGGAGTTGATATCTCAGACTACTTCAATTTTGGACTGAATGAGGAGAGCTGGAAAGACTATTGCAAACAGCTGGTAATTAATAACTGTGATTCGTATCCTTATTTCAGCAAATGAAGAGTACTATGATGAATATCTTTCAATTTCATACAGGATCAACACCGTATAGAGACGACAATGCAAAGCAGAATACGTGTTTATGAAAGCGGTAGAACAGATCAGGTAAATTGGAACTTGGCTTTTATTGTGGCACTTAAGAGCTGATCATTCTTTGCATTCGGATAAATTTTGTCAACAACATCATATACAAGGGTGACAATGTATTCCTAATCATTCTCTTGTACAATGATAGGGTTATGATCCAGATCTGCCCCCTGAGTTGGTTGCAGCGACAGGGGCGCAGGGTGTTCCTGTTGATTCTTCAAATTTAGTGAAGCCAGACACTGCTCAAGGTGATTTGGCTACACTACCAGCTCATGTACGACCTTCACTAGTATGTTTCCTCCTGCCTTTGCTCTCATTTAAAGTAGCATTGTCAATATGTGGTTCACTGTATTGTCCATCACAACTGGAACACTGTTGCTGAATATTTTTCTTGTTAGTCTTTAAAGCTTGAGAATATTGGTTGAATTTGTTTTCTCAGCCCCCCGGAAGACCAATACCCGTGGAGACTGGTTCTGGTGAGCGTATGCCATCCATTGATACACGTGCTCCTCGAATGCGTGATCTAGATGCTATCATTGAGGTTGAACATGTCTCAAATCTCTCTTGAATTTGATTTTTTCTTTGGTGATGCGTCTTACCATGCCGTATACTGACTGCTACTTACTGACATTGATTTTGTTACCAGATTGTGTGTCAGGCTTCTCCCGAGGATGAGCCCTCGGGTGAAAATGGCACAGAAGAAGCTGATAGTAGCCTTCCTGGAGAAAATGTTCCAGTCGAGACTGATTATGTTAACAGCAGGAGACCAGACACAGAATCTGCTGGACGCAGTCCTGCCCAGGATGAGCCACGTAAGAGGCTTCATAAAAAGCAAGATGATGTGGTTTCTAGAAGCACGGATAGTGGCCAGAGTTTTCGTTCATCATCTCCTGTTGGAGACAGAGGCACCAGGTCATCAAGTGTTGATCGTGAAGATGCAGGAGGTGAAGCTGGCAAAGATGTTGAGATGGATGAAGAGTATAAAATGAGTTCTGCAGTCCCTCAGCCAACAGTTCAAGAAGATGATGGAGGGGAATCAAAGACAGAGAGAAGTAGTGAAAGCAGCAAAGCAAGATCGGGAAGTCACAGAGATTATCAGCAATTAAAGGATGGTGCAGAAGAGGAAGTTATTCAAGATAAGCATTATGCTCGACCTGCTAGTAATAAGAAACATCACGAAAGCAATGCACCGCATCACAACAGAAAGAATCAGGACAGAGAGAAGGAAATGGATAGAACTCGAGCGACTAGCAAAGGTGGTAGGGAGAACTCAAATCCTCATGTGGAGTTTGATTCTAGCTATATTCACTCAACTGTAAGGGCCGAGGATTTTGATAGAAGGAAAGAGCGAGATGTTGATATGGGGGTCTGGCGCAAGAAAGAGGAGGACCCATACAGTAGAAGAGGGGATGAAGGGTCTAGAAAAAGGGATCGTGAAGATGATCTGGGCTCTAGGCAGAGGGGTAAAATGCGAGAGAGTGAAATACGTAGCAAAGAGGACCATGTTCCTTTGAGAAAGCATTTGGATGATGGTGGTCTGCGAAATAGTTATGAACTGGATGATCACATTAGTAAGAGGAGGAAAGATGAAGAATACTTGAGAAGAAGCCGCTCTGAAAAAAATGAAATCCCATATGGTCAAAGAGAATCAATTAGCCGCCTGAAACGAGAACGGGATGATAGGTTGGAGCATCAAAAGAGAGATGTCCAACATAAAATCAGAGATGATTTTGACGAACACAATTCTCTCAGGCACAGAGATGATTTCTATATGCAGAGAGATGGAAACGAGAGGCTGAGAGAGCGTGAGGATTTTGATAGACTGAAGTTAGCTCACGAGGATGGTTTATCTGCACGAGGAAGGGAGAGGCAGGTGGCTGCAAGGGGCCAGAGAGGTGCAGAAGATCGATCATCGAGGATGAAGGATGAGTATAAAGTTTCTGAGAAAGAGCAACTAACTAAAGATACAGCAAGGCATAATAAACAGACGAAGAGAAGGGAATACCCTGGTGAAGAAAGTTCTTCCCATCATAGGGGACATGAAGACTTCTCAGCACGAACTGACACAATTGTTAACAATGAGAAAAAGCCAAGGCAGGAGAGGACAAGTGGTAAAAGTGACAAGGTTATTGATTCTTTGGATGGCCAGCGATTGCAAGACAAAAAACATAAAGACTCTAGACGAAAGATTAAAGAACAGCGAGAAGGCACAGAATCATTGAGGAGCAAGCAAGGGGAACAAAATGGCAGTTCTGAAGTGACAGTATGCTCCATCAGCCTATGAATTTATATAATTTTATCCAAATTTTGCAAACTTTAGCATGGTTGTCGTGAATGCAATAAAATACACCTTGCGCAATATTTTGTTCTGTTGCCAAACTTAACCTTAAATATCTCTTGGTTTGGTCACTTTTGATCTGCTTCAGGGACAGTACTGACGTTTCTTTCACGTCTTTCAGGGATCAAAAGGAACCTACGAAGAAAGAAATTGCAGGAGTGAGATCCCACAGCAGCCTAATGCCACCAAGAGACACAGGGAAAATGCTTCCCCTGGTGATGAGCTACAAGATTCAAAGAGAGGACGTACAAAATTGGAGCGTTGGGCAAGCCACAAAGAGAGAGATGATGCTGTCCCTGCCAAGTCGTCATCCATTTCATCAAAATTTCAAGAGAAGGAAAAAAGCACTAATGGCCGAGTTAGCGAACCTGTTCATGGTTCTATTGGCAAGAACCGCGATGGAACTGAAGAGAAAAGTGGCCATGACCTTGCAGAGACCAAAGATGGAAGCGAGAAGGGAGCAGGAGACCGGCACTTGGACACGGTTGAGAAACTCAAGAAACGCAGTGAAAGGTTCAAGCTTCCAATGCCCACAGAGAAAGACACCACAGGAGTAAAGAAAATGGAGTCTGAGACATTGCCCTCTGCAAAAGTTGATGGCCCTGTCGATTCAGAGGTGAAAGCAGAGCGGCCAGCAAGGAAAAGACGGTGGACGAGTAGCTGATAGTCATAAACTGGAGTTGAAATAAAAAGCGAGGAACTGGCTCTCTTTTGCTGGATTGATTCTCCATGTAGCTTCCATGCGTAAACAAATGACATGAGATTCTCCCATCCCATGAAGTAGCTGTGGCGGTAATGAGATGGAGAATCAAGGTCGCTGGATATTATTTAGGAGATTAGTGAGAGAGTGTGTGTGGGAGGAGCCAAGTTGTGTAAGAATAGGGAGGGAATACGCATAAGGATGACTTAGAGAGAATACTCTTTGTAGTAGTTGTTGGATGTAACTTTTGCTAAAGATTATTGGTCGTTTAGTTTTGTTCTCATACTCCGCGCCTCAAGAGAGAGCGAGGATATTTTAAAGAATACTTAAAACGGCAATGTAATATATACTGTAGTAATTTTGCTACTGTTTTGTAAACGGCCTTTGCTGATTTAGATCATTGTTATTTGGCTTTTTGCTGGGTTTACTATGTCGAGAGAGTAACAACTATGAAACGTAGAGACTGCGTGGTGGTGGAGAAGGTTCGTAAAACAGAGTATTAGCGATTGATCATCAAGATTCAAAAACTCTACCGAAATCAAACATTCCTATGACAACACAAATCAAGTTTCTTTAGAGCTTTGTTCTATAACAACAAATCACTGTGTTGCTGAATATATTTGGTTAACATTAATAGCTCAAATCATGTCAATTTGGAAGACGCTGAGGGCGAACATAATACATCCCATGAGGTTATATGGTGTGATCAATCGTTATTAGGCAGCACAGAGGAGTCCCAAGGCCAGCATTGCAAGCAATGAAAGACCGAGATTAGCAGCGTTGGCAACGGTGCCTGAATGAGGAGGGGCATTTGGCTGAGCTCCTCCAGTTGCATTTGAGGAGGTCACGTTTGCAACTGGAGGCAGAGGCGGATCAATCACGTCTTTGGCCTCAAGAGGTGGGTTCGGGGCACTAGCTGGTGGCTGTGCTTCCTTGGCTGCCACGGAGAGTAGAGCGCCGGCTTCTGCGGGTAAGATGGCATAGGGCTGGTCTTTGTTCAAATCTGAGCATGGACTCCCTACATTTGCATCAAATATAAATGATCAGCCTTATCTAGCTCATGTGTATATTGTTCTTTCATGTTCTTGTGGAGGTTTAAACTTACTCAAGTATCTGGAAGCAGTGGAAGGGAACTCCGTGATGACTCCATCAACGCCACTCCCTGCAATGAATGTGGCAATCTCTATCGTAGGATCAGAGAAGTAGTCGAACGCTATGGAGATGTACTCGTTTCTTAGCACCGAGACATAAACAGAGATATTCCCCTTGTGCATTTCCTCCACCACGTTAGTTTTCCCTGTGGCAAAGCTTTCGGAAACGGTGACGAGGGAAGTTCTCTTAAGGTTGACAGCATCTGCGTGCTTCTTGATTTCTTCGATGGATGGTTTCGGAGCATCTCCAATTTCCTTGTCAATGCTCAAGACTCTAGTGTACGGAGGTACACCCTCAAAAGTGGCCAGAACGGAACTGTCATCTGACTGAATCAAAACCTTTTGGGTTGATTGCTTGTCGAGTGTGGAATTGGTCAGAGCGGACTTGACTGCGTCTACGACTCCTAGGCCTTTCTTTGACGCTAAATAAGCAGCGTTCTGTCAACAAGCAAAGTGTTAGTGGAGTTGCTTTGAATAGACTAAAGAGCATTTGTGTAGGTGAAATGGCTTGCCTGGACGTTGATCAGAACTCCAGTGACTGCCTTTGCTTTGCCGAACTCAAGGAAATCAGCGAGAGTCATAAACTTCCCAGAATTCTTGTTTGCAGGGTTTCTCGGGAAGCCCGTGGAAGCCAAGAAGGGGCTCTCGATTTGAGCTGAAGACAAAGATATCCCAACCTCAGTAATGTAGTTGAGAATGAGATGCTTTACAAAAAAGAATGAGTTTCTTACGCTTTAGAGACTGGATCTCAGCCCATGTGAGATCGAAGGAGAAAATGCCGTTAGTAGGCTGAATCTCAGGAACACTGGTGGCTCGGGACATGAAAGTAGTCATGGCAGTGGTGCTTGCTGTGAGGTCTGCAGAGTCACGGCAGAAGGCTATTCCGTCTTTAGACATTTGAACAGAGCAGTCGATAATGTCTGCTCCATCGTCGACCGCTTTCTGATAAGCCAGATCGGTGCAGCCTGGATAATCTCCGCTTGCTCCATTGTGAGTTATTACTAGAGCATGTCCTGCTTTGGGGAGATTGCCCTTTTGGTGAGAAAGGCAAGCTGCATGAAGACAAACACGTTGGACGTTATAACTTGGTTGTATTAATCAAGTTTTTGAAGATATAGGGAGAATCATCTCACTGATGGCTTGTGATGCTGTTGGCGGAAAATCGGTGATGACGCCATCAACAGAGAACTCGCCATTGTCCACAAACTGGAGATACTCAGCAGAGGGATCATAGCTGTAGTTGAAGCTGGTGCGCAAATCATTGGCAAATCCAGAAGCATAGACTTCTAGACCGGCTTTGTGGGCATCAGTTACAAAGGTGGTGGCGGGCTTAAGGTACTTAGCCGAGTCAAGGGGCCAAATGTAGTCTTTGGGGACAATAACGCCTGAAGCAAAGGCCTTGATGGCTGCGAGGTTCTTCTGAAGCTCACTGTACTTCTTGCTGGTAGTGGGTTCAATTGCCTCAGGGTCTTTGAACTCGAATATGAGCTTTGTCTTGGCCCTTCCTGCGTCCATGCCGATGCTCTTCAAGAAACCGATCTCTGGAGATGAGATGACGCTAATGCCGCGGAATCGCATGCTTTTCAGGTACTCGGCTGCACTCAGCTTGTGTTCCATGTAGAAGGCATCATACTGCACATTTGTATTGTTTTTTGTTTCTGATTAATCAACAAGAACCCTCCCGAGGTTGGTTAATCATATTTTTGGAAGAGAGGAAGAAGAGAAACCTGAACGCTCAACCAAAACTTGGGAGGCTTGGTCCCCATGACGTCCTCCACGGCGGAAATTGCCATTTGGCCATCGAAAATGCTGGGCCGAGAGTAGATGTTCTGGACCACTGCTCAATAATACAAAACATGAAAAGGTTTGGTGGTGGTGCTTGGAAGCAATGTAGGGAGGAAAAGAGAAGAAGACATACGGGAGACATTGGAGAAGATGGTGTCGGAAAAGTAGTCAAGGGCAAACCAGCCCTTGAGGTCTTGACCATTGACCTTATAAGTCTTCTGGGCTTTGGGGAAGACCGTGGGGATGGTGGTTGCATTGTCAAGCCTGATATCAGACAAGCAAATGCCAACGCCATCCTTTGTCATCTGAAGGTTGCACAACATTGTGAGGCCAGGCGAGCTGGTGCTAATAGCCATGTCATTTGCAGGGGCGCTTGACTCCGGGAAAAGACCCGAGAAGCCGCCTCTAGCCACAACGGCAGGCTGCTGTCCTGAAAGAAAAATGAAGAAAAAACCGGAGAGGTTCTTACAAACAAACATGTTATATATGGGGGGAGTTTTATATATCGTACCGCCAAGAAACAAAAACATGTTACAACGTCAAAGGATACATACCGCTAAGGGTGAGCCATTTGTTGGCAGGAGCAGCCGGTGCCGCAACACAAGAATGTATTAGAAAAGATAAAAGAATAAAAAACCTCAGCATCTCTGTTTGATTGATTGATTGATTGATCCTGCATGTGTATACGTACCCCAATTCAACGTTAGAAACATAAACAATATAATACTAGAAGAAAGGTGAAAGAGATCTCTCACAAGGAGAAAAGAAGAACATGAATCTCCTCTTCTGCTTGTTGTTTCCCTCGAAGGAAAAAGAAGCGAAGAGGAGGAGATAATCAAAATCTGGTCAAACAAAAGCTAAATTAATGTGTAAAAAAAAGTAACTTGCTCATATCCCATTTATGGCCATTTACTCCTCCCTATTTTTATCTCTTCTCTCCATTCCTTTCTTAACCGCTTTTCTTGTGATTTTTTTGTTTTTTTTTAAAACTTATGATGTATCACATTTGTTGAATGTTCTGGAAAGATTAGATTTCAGTATATTTTGATAGTTTGGATCAATTTGTTTTATTTTTTTGGTTGTGTATTCTGCTAATATGAACACTAAATGAAATCTCGGTTTGGTTCGATTCAGAATCGGTAGAACTTGGTTTTTGCTATATGCGGTATTAATCATATTATAGTTGCTTATTTATTTCTGATTCAATCTTTAAGTAATTTTGTTTATTTTGGTTGATATAATATCATTGTAGAAATTTTTTTTTAAAAAAAACTGATTGTTTCGAAGATTCTGAACCGAACTAGTTATCGAGCCTTTTGAACAATTCTTGCCGATCAAATTTTTTGTTCAAACCAAACCAAATACTATGAATTTACTAAATTTCGGTTTTCAATCGGAATGTCCATGTCTAATTTTGGATTTTGGAAAATATTTATATGTATTTAAAATTAGACAAAAAAAAATAAAATATATATATATATATATGTATTGATTTTTTTTTCATTGTTGTCGATATATGTATTGACTTAAAATGGGCTAAATATTAGTATAGAAATAGGAAAAAATCCTAAAAAATATTCGAACTTAATTAAATTTATTGAAAAAATACACGAATTTTTTTTACTGCATGATTAATACATCGATTATTTAAGATTGGCTATTATATACTCTAACTTTCAAAATCCTTTGTTTTTACACCTTCGACATTCACAACGTTTAACATGTTTAACAGTAGTTTAACTAGCAGGTGTTTGATACAGTAATAAAACTCGGTTTTGCCCTCACCTCTTTCTCCCAAATCGATTTTAGCTTGAGAATCCTAAATCGCGATTTGATTACATCAAAACACTTAGAAGAAAGCTCCATTTTAAAGATGGAACGAAGACACGTAGGATTAAATCGCAATTTGATTACATCTACCCAAACATGAAATCCTAGATATTGTAGCCTTGTAAAAATAAAAATCAGAAAAAATTAATTGATTTCGTCTTTGAACAAAACATATCTCATCTTTTTCGATTGTCCTCATACGTCTGCACCAATTATTTCTTTCTCCTTTCATACTATAAACACGATGTTCAATAGGATTGATCACTCGATTCGAGTGAAGAGAGAACAAATGTTGTTATGGTTCTTACAATGCAAACTAATTAACAGAATCAATAAAATTATGTTAAGGAATATTTTTGAGCAAATTTAATTAAATTCCAATATTTTTCAGGATTTATCCCTATAGAAATATATGATTTGTTTTTTTTTTTTTTTTTTTTTCACTAAACCATTTTTCTTATTAAACGAACATCCATACAGATAAAGTTACAATACGCAGCCCAAACGTTTAACGGGAATCAGAAGTCCGAAAAAGTACCAGGAAATTATAAAGCCCGAAAGAGTACCGGGGCACAAAAGAGGCACAGAACATTTATCTAGAATTTATAACAATCATTACACTCAAAAGAAGGATAAACACTCTCTCATCGACGGGAAGCGCGGAAAGAGAAGCCAACGCGGCCTAGCAACTCACAAATCGCAGGCGAGCAAAGGGAACACCGCGCCAAGGAAGCCTAAAAACTACGATTAACCCAAAACAAGGAACCACAATCGGGGAACTTAACTCCTAACCACCTAGTCAACAATCTAAACGGCCTGAATCGAGAACTATGCGTCTAACCCTAGTTCACATTACCTAGGTGACATTACTAGAACCGACCAAACAGGACCAAAATGGAGACTTTTATTCATCTAAACTAAGGACGGCGGAAGGAAACGGTAAAAGACCCACCGAAAAAAGCAAAGAGATAATCGAAGAATACCCAGCCCACCAAACGACCAAGCCAACACACACCGAAGAGAGAAGAGTGCAATCCAACTTCTAAGCTAAGAAAGCCTATAAAAACTAGATAATCAAAGCCTGAAACAAGAGTTCTAAACCCAATACCATAATCTAAAACCAAAGCCAGGCTAAGATGATCAAACCCCAAGGACAAGAGGTGCAAGAAATCACCGCATCGAGCCATGGCTGAGAACGCAATCGGAACATATCAACCACAATCCTACAAGAGGAACCAAAGGCGAGCCACGAAATCAACCAAGCCACGAACCGAAACATCACACCAGCTCGACAAGGATGGAGACGGAAGAGGATGACGAAGATCGGACCCCATCACCACCTCCGAAAGACATCCACAAGAAAGGAAGATCAAAGCTTTGCCAAGGAAGATTGAGGGATTGGAACCGATCAAAGCAAAGTAAGACTCATGGAACCGGCGGCGGCGCTATGTTAGCCGCCAGCCACCGGTTCAATTTGGTAAAAATCGAGAGCGTGAACAGTAAGATCGCCTTTGAGATCCCCTTGTGTACAGTACCCCTAGTTTCGAAACGTTTTTTATATTTCATATGATTTGTTATGAAGAAACAAAAGATAGAATAAAGAAAAAAGAGTATATATAACGGAATGTCATAAAGATCGCGTCTAGTCGACACATCAAAGTTTATTGCCTTTTTACCACCCGACCGAGTTTTCCCCAGGTCCAACGCCAACGCCTCTTCTCCTCCTCCTCTTCCTCCTCGCTTCCTTCTCACGCAACCTTGATCCACCGGAGCTATGAAGATCACCGCCTTGCTTGTTCTTAAGTGCGCCCCCGAAACTAACGAACCCGTCATCCTCGCCAACGCTTCCGACGTCTCTCACTTTGGCTATTTCCAGCGATCTAGCGTCAAGGAGTTCGTCGTCTTTGTCGGTCGTACTGTCGCTAGCCGAACCCCTCCTTCCCAACGCCAATCCGTCCAGCACGAAGGTCTGGTTCTTCTCCTTCTTCTTCTACCTTTTAGATCGCTTGATTCTCTCTCTCGGATCTATTCCTCTTTTGAGCTTTTATGCGATTTCTGCAGACTCCGATCGGCTTTTTTTCGATTTCTCATCTTTTATGATTAGGATGTGCGAATTTGTTTCTCACTTGTTCCGATTCTGGATCTTTCCGGACTATGCTCTGGCTTTAATTTCACGCGATTCCAGTTTTGTTCTTAGTCTCGATTTTGGGGTAATTAGGGTTCGTGTTTTTGTTTATGATATAGAGTACAAGGTTCACGCTTACAATAGGAATGGCCTTTGCGCGGTTGGCTTCATGGACGATCATTATCCTGTTCGAAGTGCCTTCTCTCTTCTCAATCAGGTATCAGTCGTTGTTGTTTTCCCTGTAAATTAGGTATCCTAGTTATAATACATATCTAGGTTCTCGTCAGGAGGAAAGGATTCGGTTTGCTTGACATTCATTTTTTTTCTCAGGTTCTAGATGAGTACCAGAAGAGTTTTGGTGAGGCATGGAGGTCTGCAAAAGAAGACTCCAAAGATCCCTCCTGGCCATATTTAGACGAAGCTTTAAAGAAATTTCAGGTTATTCACTTGTGAAACTTTATTGCCTGTAAATCTTGTTAAAAACTGTAGGTATAAGCTCAATTTAGTGGACATAAGAATCCCAGTCGACTGATTCCTCGGGAACTAATTTTATTAGCCCCAAGTTGATTGTGGATTTTGGGTGATTTGATCTAAAGTGTTTTTTTTGTTTGTTATTGCCGTGTATTTGTTATCTTCAGGACCCAGCGGAGGCTGATAAGCTGTTGAAAATCCAGAGGGAGTTGGATGAGACCAAGATTATCCTTGTAAGTGCAATCTTCTGCCTTCCTTTTAGACCCTTGCTAGATATACTTCTATGTTCTCTATTCCAAGTTCCAGTAAACATGCTGAATAGGCATAAATGCTCTCCCCAGATAGTATGCTGTTTTGTCAAAGAGTATAGTTGCTTATGTAACCTCAAAACAAGAAGAAAGCCTAGCAGATATGAAGATGTTTCTGCCTCCCTAAACTGAATTTTGTGTTCTCTATTACAGCATAAAACCATTGATAGCGTTCTAGCCCGTGGTGAGAAGCTGGACAGCCTAGTGGAGAAGAGCTCAGATCTGAGCATGGCATCGCAGGTAACATTCCACTGTCGCATACTATCTTTTCCAAGCTTCTATAGCTTTCTTTTTCCATGTCTCCGTCTCTGGGTATAGTTGGTTAACACAGTAGAAAGGGCAGGATATGAGCTAGCTTGAAAGTGTTGTAGATAAATAGAGGAACTTTTGCATGATATTGTTAGGGTAGATAAATAGAGAGGTGGTGTGTGGATGATTCTGACATGAGGACCTGATATTTGGTGTTTTTGGGTGAAACAGATGTTCTACAAGCAAGCTAAGAAAACGAATTCATGCTGTACCATTCTGTGAGCTGCATGCAACTCTGGATGTCCTGAGTATATATAGTCAACCAAACTTTTGCTGGGAGGGGAGACTGTTTTTCTCTATTACATTAATACAATTATGGTTTCGTGTCTTATAGTTTGCATGCATTTTGAAATTCCATAAGACTTGTGTCGTGTGGTGTGTTTATCTAAATTCATCAATGTCACTTCAACAAGATTTCAATTGTCTTTCCCAGTTATTATCTGATTGCTTCTGTGTGTGTTTCCTTATTATGGTAAATAGATGACTTTGTTACTACTTATGCAAATAGACATAGATGTTCAAAGTAAACAAAGGTAGAGGGTTGATAACTAGAGTATAAAAACAAAGGGGAAGCATATGTATATTACACAGACGAAACAAGTAAAAGAAGGGCGAAAGAAGGGCCTTGTGTTTGTGTAATCTATTTGCCGAATAGTGATTTGATCCACCAAATGCCCTTTTTGTCGTCAGGGGCAGTGTCGGACTCAGGTGGTGTGTCACTCTGAGGTGTCTTGTGAAGCTTGCTTACATCGTAACCTGCTTCCACCGCTTTCTCAACCAGCTGCTTGTATGTCTCTTCCTCCATATGAGCAGTCCTGCTCAATATCTACACAAACATAACCAAACCCCATAGTCAATACTCAGTATTTCAATTATTCATCATAAAAAAAAGACAAAAAGGTACCGACCCAGAGATAGCTCCTGGAAGGCTGGCCGATCAAGGCGTGCTGGTAATCGGGATCTATGTACAAGACCCAGTAGTCACCGGTGACGGGAAAGATGGGTAGGAAAGGAGGGACATAGAACTTGACTTTGAACTTAGCCTCATCGGTCTTAGGATCGGCCTTGTATGCACTGCCTTGGATAAAAGCTCTCTTCCCTCCGTTCCATGTCTCGTTCAAGACGTGCACCGTACCGTCTGGGTTCAGTTTGTAGGTGGCTCGAGTGTCGACGCCGTTCTTAGGCTGAAACAAGGAGGGGAAAGAAGCAATCTCGTACCAACGTCCCATGTATCTCTCCAAGTCTAGCCCTTTCACAACCTCCATCTCTATCTTCCCTGCCATCTTTTCTCTTCTCTCTTTCTTCTTCGATTCTCTGATATTTTTTCTTTGAGGTAAAAGGATAAGAAGAGAGAGATTCTGTATCTTATAGCAAAATTGGAAAACAAGAAAGGAGATTTCCGTGGAAGGAGATGATGACACGTGGAAAGCGTGTAGGGCAGAGGATTCTAGTAGCGTCTATGAGTTACAATGTGAATGAAGGAGCAAGACACGAATGTCTGTTTTGTTTTGTGGGAGATGAATACAATACAATGGGCCATAGATTCACATTTTGATTTGACCTCTTTTTTTAGCCTTTTCTAGACCCCACCAAATGTTTTCCATATCGGAATTTAAATATCTTCTACAACAAAATCGAATGTTTCTCATTATAGCACAATCTGTTACATAATTCTGAATTTTCTGATTACCTAAATCACAGTATTTATTAATAAATCCATGCAATCTTAATATGTATCGAAGTTATAAGAGTTTGCAAATGTAACATAAATTTCTGGAAAAGGAGTGAAAAGAAAATTAATAAAACTTTCTTTTAAAAAAAGAAATATGAAATACGTCATTATTTTCTGATTACCTAAATCACAATATCTATTAACAAATCCATACAATCTTAATATGTATCAAAGTTATAAGAGTTTGCAAATGTAACATAAATTTCTGGAAAAAGAGTAAAAAGAAAATTAATACTCCCTCCGTTTCAAAATAGTTGTCATTCTAGCATTAATTTTTTGTTTTATATTACTTGTCATTCTGCAATTTCAATACATATTTATGATTAATTTTTTTATTTTTATCTCTATCTTTCAGCTGATTAATTACTTATATCAAATAAAACATTATATTAATTCGGGGCAAAACAGATTTTTAATATGTTTTCTTAACTTGTGTTAAAAGCTCTAGAATGACAATTATTTTGAAATGGAGGGTAGGGGTGGGCAAAAAAACCAAACCGAACCGTAATTAGGTTTTTGGTTAGGTTTAGGTTTTATCTATAAATCCGTTTGGTTGCCATTTTAAAATAATTTTGGTTTCGGTTCGGTTTCGGTTTAAAACCGTAAAACCGTTTGGGTTTTCGATTTTTTCAAAAAATTATATAATTATTATGAGTTTATGAAATCTTAATGAGATAGTGGTATAATAATTAGTTAAATGTTATTTTAATCAAATTATATAGAGTCTTACAATGTATGTATTGATATTTATTCTAGTTAAACAAGCTCATAATGATAATAAAAATGTTTTTCTAGTTTTCTCCTTCTATGTACTAGTTTTAATAAGATTAAGTTTACAATTAATTTGATTTAGACTCGGTTCTTTAAAATTTTATGTTTGTTTACTCATATTTATTTTAACTTTTTGATAATTTTTGATTTTATATAAATTATTTCTTTTGAATATCATCAAATAAACCGAAATAAACCAAAATCAATTCAAACCGAAATAAAAATGGTTTATATATGATTTTGAGTTTTTATAAAACCGATAAACCGAAAAACCGAATAAATCGAACCGTAACCATACCGAAATACAAACGGTTTCTATATGGTTTGAGTTTTTATAAAACCGATAAACCGAAGAAACCGAAAAAACCGAACCATAACCGAACCGAAAACCGAAACGCCCACCCCCTAATGAGGGAGTAATAGTTTCTTCTCAAAAAAAAATATGAAATACATCATTATCTTAAATTGAATTAATGAAAAATCTATATACTTTGCGATGTCATTGTATTTTTCCTTTTTATTAGCTTGTTTAGATATTCAATTTAAGAAAAAAGTTAACTAAAATCTTTGAAAATCTTGTAATTTTCCTCATTCAATTCTGGATTGTTGAAATGTGGTTTGCCTCCAAGAAAATCCCAAAATGGATATGAAACTCGGTTTCCACATACACACTATTTTGCGGGTCAAGCTGCTAAGACTTATGCCGTGTATCAGACTTGTAAAGTACGAGTCACTTCTCGACTTCTAGAATCAAGGTTCGGAAAGTGACATGCTGCGTAGAAATCCGACACTACTCCGACGAAATTATATCTATGTGTCGCATCAAATTGGTAGCCGAAAAATCACCCCCAACAATTACTATCCGTATATTGGTTTTGAAAATAAACAAGTCTATTTTCGTCTACACAAAAAAAAAAAAAAAATCAACTATTTATGTTTACCAAATTTCACTATTTTTAACAGTCTCAATTTCAGTTTAAACTCATAGAGAAAGTATCAAAGGTTGAAACAATGTGTCGACTGATCTATATTGACAATCGAAGGAAACAATATGGGAAGAAAAACAAAAAGCAATGAAAATGGTTTTCAAATAGGAGAAAAATGATGTAACCGGTAAAGAGAAAGATGAACTAAGGTGGAGGAAACGAATCAAGCCCAAATCTAGTAGCCATTGACACCATTCCGTTATTCTCATCCTGCAACAAACACATCACGTTCAACTTTCTACTATTACAAATCAGAAAAAGAAAAAGGAAAACACAAGGCATTAGTATTACTAACCTGTTTCATCATCTCATTCATTATGTCATCAAATACATCGTGCTGGTTATCGACAAGAGCATTCTGTGACTTTCCCGACTTTATCTCTGGATCCAGCATTGTAGTTTTTCCCACATACTCATGACTGTTGAGTGTTGCATCGTCCTCTATTGGAATAACCAGTGACTGATCATCCAAGACTTTGCTTCTGGTCGCATTGTTGTCCCTGTAAACCATGTTATCAGCTGGTAAGGGATATTCCACGTTACCGAATGTATTATGTTCCTCCCACTTTTGTCCGTCTAACGTATTCATGTTCTGCATGAAGTCACCTACTAACTGAGGCTCACATTGCATCTCTCCACCACGATTCGCCGCAGAAACCAAAGACGTACAATCTTCCAGACCGTTCCCTGCATATGTCACTTGATCCTGACTGAAAGCATGATTTAGTGGTAACGAGTTTGATGGGAATCTGATTGTATTCAAATTCCCTTGCCAGCTAGGACTAGGAAATCTAGATAAACCATGCACACCGATGTTTGGAGAACCAGAGTTGGACGAAGCTCCATCGATGCAAGACTGATTTCCAACCGAGGCCCTATCCAAGGGTTGTCTGTAGTTTGCTAGCAACATTGGAGTGTTGCTTGAAGCACTTTGCAGAGAGGTGCTAGAGCCACCAAATGACATCTGAGAATCAAGGAAGCTACTTCCGATTGCTCGGTCTCCCATGTATGCAGAGCACTTGCTTTTAGGAAACTGGAGAGGAGACAGATTCACGTTGTGGGCTCTTGGTAACATAGTAGAGTGATATGTTCCAAATGGACTAGCTGAGTTGCTTGTGTTCTGGTGATGATACCCTTGTCGGATGAAGCTGGAGGAGTTAATTCCTTGAAGATTTATCGATGAGCACGTAGATGAATGGGGTTTGGAGAAATGGGACCGGGATAAGAGTGAGGAGGTTGGGAAATGTCTCGTGGAAGTAAAATCTCTGAATCCATCAAGTTGAGCCATCTGAAAGTAAGATGAATCTTTTGTTCCAAATGTATCTTGAGCCATGTTTTGTTGCTGACCTTCGTCTATCTTTTTCAAGTATAGCCTGTACTTCTGCAGTCAACAGCAGAGAAAACAAAAAACCAAGTCGAACTGTCTCACAATCCAAGATTATATAAGGTAACACACAGTCAAAATGCAAGAGGGAATGGGAAAGTTAGTACCTGCAAATGGCTGGCTACATTTTCCCTTGTGAGACCTTCTATATTCATGAAATCCAGTATTTTTTTTGGAACAGCCTCTGTAATGGAGACAAAACATTAGTATAAATGAAAAGAGGACTCCACACAGACAAAGGAAAGGTTTAAGGAGTAACTCACTGTCAAGGCCTAATTGCTGAACGGCAGTGACAAACTTTTGGTGAAGCTCTTGTGACCAAACAACACGAGGCTTCTTCCGTGTAGATGACTCCTCGCCATCGTGTTCACTCCCATCACCATCTTCTTCTTCTCTGTCACTGTCATCTTCATCACCACTTTCATTAACTTTCTCTTTCCGTTTCTTGCTGACGTTAGGGGCGAGATGGGACTCAGAAGGTGGGATCAGTTGGCGAGAAGGGCCAACGATTTTTGTGTATGATTTAATCTTCTTCTTCACAACATGTTGCCATATATTACGAAGCTCCTTGAGACCAACAGGCTTGACCAGATAATCACACGCACCGTGAATAATACCTTTCATTACACTATCATAGTCGCTATGAGCTGACAACACTGAGAAAACAAAAACAAGTTAAAGGAGAAGGCTACTAGAGTTGATTTGAAAACAAAGAGAGTGTACGTACTGATAACAGGAAGGTCCATTTCAAGACCAATCTCAAGCAACTTAAAGCCATCTGTATCAGGCATCTCTACATCACTTATCACCAGATCAAACATATTGCTGTTCTCTCTCAGCAGTTCCAGTGCTTTCTTCGACTCCATAGTCTTTGTCACTGGCAATATCAATCAAACAGTAACCTCTGATGCATTCCTGTTCCCAAACAGACAGGTAAAAACAGAATAGACAGAAGCAAAGAATAAGTACCATGATACTTGCAGCGAAGCAGCAACTCTTCGAGTTTCCGTAGGCAGGTTGGATTGTCATCCACGGCAAGAACCCTCATCCCTACCGGAAACTGCTCAGTCCTTCCCTCTTCAGTTCTCAACAACTCCATATTTTCCATTCTGATGAGTGCTCCTTAGTCCCAAGGTTGATGCAACTCTTGTTCCCACAAGAAGTACATAAGACTTTGATTTCTTTATTCTGCAAAAACCTGCAGTTTCCACTAGAAGATTAAAGTCCTATCCACCAGAAGTATAAGGAAAAGAGGAGAGGCCAATGAGGAAGAGAGTGATTGTGCAATTAATCCGGCCCTTAATTCTCCACATAATAATTACATATTTCCTTCTGATTTTGCTCCTCTTTCCATATACGGGGACATGGGAGAGTCACATGCTTCTCTACTTTCCTTTTGTTTGTTGAATCTTCCCTAATCTGTACACAAAAGACAACTTATCGTAAAGTGATTTTAAATGTCTCCATTTCCTTTCTTTCCTTATAAAAATCATATTCTCTTGTAACGTTCAAACTTCAAACCAAACATTTCATCTTTGACTTTCCTTATACATTCATTTCCTATTCTGATTGACAAGTTTTCCCTTTTTTTATATCAATGTAACTGCACCCAAAAAAAAAACTATCATGACCTTACCCATATGGGGCAGTTCCAAAAATGAGAATTCGACAAGGCAATCGACTGACCTGATCCGTATCACATTCAAACTTTAACCAGAAACCCAACATTTGAAATAACAATTGATTTTTACTCCACATTCTTAGTCATACATACTAGCGACTATTCTGCCATTTTCCAAATTATTCTATCTAAAATCTCAATTATTCCTCTATTTATGTTTCCTTTTCATGGTCGAAACACAACTAACGTAACAGACAACTCTGCGGTCCCTTCCAACAAGCGTATTGCTTGCTCTAGATCTGAAACACTAAATGGAATCTCTTAACGAGTCTAAAGACACTATGTTATCTGACAAAGTTATAAAAGTTTGCAAGCGCAAGCAATTTCAGAGTTTTATCAATGTAAATAGGTGCCTGATAATAACAAGTGAAAATGCAATCAACAAGAAAAAAGTACCCATTTGAGGATGGGACAGAGAGAAGAAAATTCATATTAGATTAGATCATGTCAAAGGATACAAAACATCATCATATCTGGGAAGACTGAGGTCTAGCCCTTGATATCGGATACATCAGTTTGAAGAAACTGAGAGGGGACAAGAGAGACAATTCTTTTTTTCTCTCCTCTCCTGGAGGATTTAATGACTTTCTGATCCTCCCTCCGCCCTTTCAGAATGCTTCTGTCTCTGAGAGACACCATTTCTCGATTTCTCCAATTCCCAAGTAGCTACAACATCAACAACAGTCGGATGAGTAAAGCAGAAACAAATTGGTAAATCAGCTTTCAAAGTGGGAATTTTAGACAGTTTCTTTGGTTCTTTTACTCACCTTGCACACTGAGACATTCATCACAAGGCTTGCCATATCTTACTTTATCAATACACGATGAAACCTCAGGCTGTAAGGTGCAACAGACACCTGAAAAGAAGCAGAGATTTACATGTAATACAATATACCCAGCGACAGATGATGCAGAACATAAGTATTCCTTGATTTAGTGCCAAAACGGCGACCACTAAAATAGATAGAGTCTGCCTTGATTCCTTGTATATCTTTGGTGGAGACAGTGATTCCAAGGTCGAAGATCAAAGCCTGGTCCCCCAAATAAGCCATATGATTGGTGACATGGTTCATCTTGTAGATGTAGATGCTGCAATAGGTGGTGTTGATGTCGTAGCACCTGGCCAAAAGAACCTCGTGGGAATGTAGGCATATGGACGAGGAGTTACTGCGACAGGAGAGTCCCCAGAAAAATCATAGATCTCAAGGAAATAAATAAGAGTATAAATGTAGAGCATTGCATACAAAGTCTTCAACCCAGTACTGACATAAGGAAACATCTTCCAAAAGTCGTCTCTTTTCTTGGAGAAGAAGAGAAAACAAGTAATCTTTGCTTCTCTTGTCTACCCAGAACACTGCCGTTTCAGAGATGGAAGATAGTTCTCTGATCTCCTCTCGCTTGGGTCGATGGGGGACATACATGAGGAGCCAGCTTCCACAAGTGGCAATGCACCGACACGAGTAGCCGTAAGGGAAGAGAATCAACCACGGGATTCGATTCCGTTTGCGCACGTTTTCTCTCGAAGCAGATTAAACGGCCTTAGCTCGATCGAAATCCTGACAAAGCTCCGACCACTTCTTCCTCTACCTTCCGCCGCTTGGGGTTTCGCAATGAGATTGATTTCTGCATCGGACAACACAAAGACTAATCTAAATATCATACAATTCGCCAAAACTATGGCACGCATACTGATACTGGGATTGAATCCAAGAGACCGAATTGGAACTGGAAACAATTGAAATTTCCATTCCGTTATTTTTTTTGTGCAACTAAAGAAAATACTTGTTTCTTGTACAAGACAAGAACTGGGCCAAAAAGCTACTGGTTATACAGTTAGGGTGTTACCAAAAATCACCTAAGTATCCAGAAAATCTATTCGCGTTAGTCATAAAGAGTATTTTTGGCGAGTATTTTGACTAACAATTAAGGGCTCGATTGGTAATGGTTGTAGCTTTATTTTTTTTGCTGTAGAATATAGAATGTAAATTTTTTTTGCTGTAGCTGTAGAATTTTAACTGTGGTTATTAGAAATAAAAGCATGATTGGTAAATTTATATATTCTGTTGATTTATCTTTTAGGTGTGAGAAAAAATGATCTTACGTTTACGAAAAAAAATATATTAACTAAGAATTGTAATTTAAAATAATTAATAATTAACATATGTAATACTTTTTAAATCATATAGATAAACTATATACATTATAAGTTTTTATATATATATATATATATTTTTTTTTTTTTATTTGGACAACCATATTATCAGTTTATATATAACATATGTATAGAGTGTTGTTATATATTTGCATACATTGTAATGTGTGAATAAATTTAGGTTATTATATATGTATAAGAAAAAGAAAAAAATCTTTACGGAGAGAGAAACTTTTTTGCATAAATTTCTATACTATACGTACACAAATACAAACAAAAATATTTTTATAGAAAAAGAAAAGAAAAAATAACATACAGCCTAAATATATCTGCTGTAGAAAAGTTGTTTTGTACAACACCCAAGGAGAATTTTGGCTGTGAGACAAAAATGGAGAGCAAAAGCATGAATGATTGATATATATGCTGTAGATTATTTTTTGGTTCTCCACAGCATGTACGGCCATAAACAATCAACCCCTAAGTAAATGATTTTAAAACTAGATGTCATCCTAAGTAGACAGATAAATACATGAATGTGCTAGCTTAGACCACCTCCATTGGTGAACCTTTAATAGGGTTCTTTAATAATTTTTTTAATATAATTTTTCCATCATCCTAAATTAAGAACCTCATTAGAGGATTTTAATTTTTTTCTCTTCCATTGGTAGATCCCATTAAGGAGTCTTAAAAATAAAAATTATATATATAATTTATCAATATTGACAAGTTCATCAATATTCACATGATAGCTCTATACTCAAACCTAAAAGACAAAAAACTAGCTTGAATGGGAGCAATATCAACTTGAACAATGTTGAATTCCAAGATATATAGGTCTTTTAATGGTGAAGTTCTCTTGAATTGTTTTTTTCTTGAGCATCTTTGGCTCTTTGTTCTTGTTACTTACAGAAATGTTCTTCATTCTTTGATACCTCTGATGATCCTCGTTTTCTTCACCATCAACACGAGCATGAAGCGGAGTGTAGTTCACAAGTGTTCCTTTTGTTCTCCAACGCAATCCACACGCATTGCATAGTACCGGCTTCTCTGGTGGCCCATTCCGCCACAGAGGTGTGCCTGTTCCAATGCAAGAACATAAAGTCACAAAATTTTTCATAGCTTTAAAGTGAAACCTTATTCATCAGACAACAAATTCAGACTACAAAACAATCCTGAAGTCTTAAACATCAACAAGAACAAAATTTAAACACTTTACTAACACAATTGAGAATCATAAACACAAGTTCAGATCACGAGATTGTGTTTTTGTTGCCTAATCCATTGATTCCAATCAGAATGAAAGCAACAACACAAACAGAGGCAAAGTAATGTTCTTAATATCATTGAACAAAAACAAAAACCAAATATATATAATTCCCAAATATTCCCATAAAAGTGCATCTCCATCACAACCACTAAACTACCCAACCTTTCGTCTACTCGAATGGGTCATCTAAAAGGTCCTCAATTTTCTCATCGATTCCTAGCATCTAACAATTTCACAATTTCTCATAGTAACCATTCCCAGAATCTGAACCACATGAGCAGAGAAGAATGATTACCACATCGGCGAAGACAATTTCAAGTTCATTGAAGAAGTTTTCTCTACGCCTTTCATACTCAGCAGTAGTCTGGAACAAAAGAAGCAACACATTCCAATACACATTAGCTAAAAGAATTACAACAAGTGTTTTGTGAATCCAAACTTGCAAAAGTCAAATTTCTTATGAAGTGAATAAGGAAAAAAGCAAACCTTTGTGAAGACACCAACATCACATTCCATGGCGAGTTTAGCCAAGAAGAGATCATCAGCCAATAATCATTCCCTAAACCCAGCAAACTGCATCAGCCACCGCATCACAACCAAACTTTAAACTACAAGGAACCTCGCCACCCTTTCCATCTCCATTCTCCTAACCTCTGTCACCACCACCACCTCCGATGTTGTCAGAGCCGCCGGAAGATAAAACATGGGAAATAGTGACACGACGGTGGAGAGAGATGGATTTAGAGGAGATTACGTCGGTAAGGGAAGAGGAAGAGATTCTAGAAGAGGAAGCGAGGTGAGGTCATGTGAGATTTGAATCGGAGATTGAAGATCGGAGACGAAGAGTTGCTTTTTTTTTTCTCATCGGCGATATCGCCATCAGAGAGAGAATAGAGAGCAACGCAGAATCTGAATCAATTTTTGGGGTCATCCCCAAATTTTTTCTTTTATTTCTCTCAACCAATCAGAGACTGACACATTAGGGAGTCTTAACTTTTCTTAAACATCTGTTATAAGAACCAGTTGTTAACTTAATAACACAAAATCTGTATTTTTTAATTCCTTTTAATATTAAGAACCCTATAATTTTTGACAAACATCCTCCGATGGAGATGGTCTTAGTTGCGGATTTTTGGTCAATAGATTCAAATGATGAAGAGATCTGAGTTCCATTGCCCTTAGATATACAAGTAAGTTACTTTCTCACATCAGATTGTTGTAATGCCGATTGAAATGCTGATTTGAGTCAAGTTTCTTCTTATGCATAAGGGGGAAGAGACAGACGTGTCTTTTGAGGTGTGAAAAACCATACATAGAACATAGCTTCTTGTTCATTCTAGTCTTCAATGGAGGATGCACTCTATGACTCCAGTCTCCATTGATTGATCAGTTTTTTTTTGGTCAACGGTATTTTATTTCCTTAAAACAGAGTTTGATGACAAGTGTAAAGCTCGTTTTGCAATTGAATATGCCAACAAATTGGTAGCCTCTGCCTGTGCTTACAAGCGCCGACGGAATGTGCCATATTCCTTGTGCAAAGCTTTCCAAATCTGTAGCAGTTGCGGATTGGAAGTGCCAACCAAGTCCACCATTACCCGAACTTGCCTCCCAAGCAGCATCTACAAGTACGTTCGAGTTCCTAAAGTTTGGGTTTGTTTGTCGAGCTACCTTGCTATGTGGGAGGACAATGCCTTGCTCTGTCGAGATACTCTATCTCAGTTAAAGACTCCAATCAAAGTTGATGTCGGTGGTAATGATTATGGATCAATTACGTATCATTTGTAATTACTGTTAAGGATCACAAACTGATTCCACATATTTAGCTAGGTATGGAGGTCATTAGCGAGTTAAATGAGTATAAAGCTATGTTTTCTCATGAAATCTCTCATGAACAACTGAACAAAGAGATGAGATATTTAACTTCCAAAAATTTGGAGATTCTGCATATAAGAAATTATTTGAAGTGGTAATTATTCTTTCATGTTTCAGAAATCAACATAGAATATGTCAAGATAATGGAATTCGCATTGGAAAATCAACAAAAGAATAAAAGCAACAAATTATTTATACTCCAAGATCAAAGTATATACTAGGCCCAAAATAAAAATTTATAATCTTCAACACAATTTCAACAACTCCGTGACATATGTTGTTGGATCTCCAACAAGTTTTGTCCCCCTAATCCTATGAGCCAAGATCAAGCAAACATCTTCGACAAAATCAAAAATATCTAGTTCTTCGATGCAAGATACACATAGTTTGATGACATGCCTATTGCAAGGCTATTTCTTGACAAGAACAACGCATTGCAATAGTCTTGAATTAGTCGAGATACTTAACATCTCATATTTTCTATTAGAAATGCACATATGTGATTTATTGAACACTTTTGCATGTCACTTACTCATACCACATTCAAAACCGAGTTTTTAGGGTTCTTTGATGCTTGAAATATGGGATATCTCAAATCAATGTCGACAATACCACTTTTGAGTTTTTAGGGTTTTTTGGATATTTGAAATCGATTTGGGATATCTGGACTTAAGATTTTGGGTTGCATTTTTTACGGGTCATATATATTTTGTTTGGGTTTTAATTAGAGTTTAAGTTGAATTCATGTGTAACTAGATTTTTGTCCCGCGTCAAACGCCAGATTATAATATTTGAAAGAAAAACAATTATAGTTTTTAATAATATACAATAGAAATTAAAAAAAAATCAAATTTTATATCTTTTACGTAGATAAATATATTTTATTTTACAAAATTTAATCTGCATGACACTTAGATTAAATATCAACATTGTTGATGTAAATTAAATACGTTTGAGATTATAAGTTCGCTCAAACTTATTTGAGTTCATCAAACTCAAAAAAATTTGCGTTAATATATAAATTTTCTTAAATAAAAAATCAAAAAATAGTCAAAAATCAAAATGATGATTTTTTAAATTCAACCACTAATATTTGATTTGTAAAGACATAAAAGAAAATAATTGTATTATCAATCACATATGGTATCCAAATGGACATACATACAATTTTTATAAAGTAATTAACATCGGTAAATGATTCATTGTTAAAACATTATGTTATATAACATTTAAAATATTAAGATGTTATATTTTAGTTGGATTTAAATTAGTAATATATGTATTTATGAGTTCATGTTAACAAATAAATGTAAATAAGTAGAGATTTCCAACACGGCATATAAAATTAGTTGAAATATTTTGATTGATTAATTTAATTGGCGTTTCCCTTAAAATTTTCATTGAGTGACACATATGATTTTTCACTTAGTGTCTCCTAAATTAATATATAGAAGATATTGGTTTAGGTTCGAATCGCGATTTTGATCTTAAATCAAGGATTTAATAATATGTGTAATTCTTTTTTTTTTTTTTTTTGAAACTTTGATAATAAATGCGTAATTGTGGGTGTGAGAGTTTAATATATATCAAAATTGTGGATTTAATAATGTATGTGTAATTGTGGGTGTAAAGGTTTAATTTATATGGAATTAGGTGTGTTAAACCACTCATAACTTTGTGTTGATGGAGTGAGATATGATAGACGATAGTTGCCATGAGGAAAGAATGCCTGACGCACAACGCCGATAAGTAGACGAACATTTATCAGTAAAGAAAATACGGTTGCGGCTGGATCCATGGAATAGAAGATTGTGTAGAGATCGGGAGACAAAGGGAATTTGAACCACTTTAGCGACGTCAAATGTGCTAAACACCATAATTACCAGATTTGAAACGACCTAAAGATGGCCTCGCTTCTTATGCTCAAATTTGCTCCCTGAATCAGCACTATTTTCACTTTGTTCTGGGGAGGGGAAATTACAACTCTAGAAAAGCAAAAAACCCATCACACATAGAGTTACAAATTGATAAGAAGCCATCAAAAAATAGAGACCATAGTCATGGCTGCAGCTACCAGCAGTGGCAAGAAGAACACTTGTCTGTGGGCAGCCCCACCGTAGTAAGGCTCTATCATAATAGGAAATCTGCAGGTTCCGGTTGAGGGATCCGTCTTGGTCACCTCTGATATGTTAGGAAACTTACATGCTGTATCCAGCTGGTCGTTTATCTGATAGTAACTGTTGAATGCATACGATATGTTTTCCTTCCCGTCCAGATTTCCGCATGATGTTCCAACCCCGAGACTTGTGCAGTCCCCGAGGCTACAAGCATAGCTCACGCTGGGGGCCACCTGCGGATCGTCCAACCTCACGTTTGGCTTCATCACACACCACTTCCTCGATTGGTAGCGCACTTCTTTAGCCTGGATCAGAGCTCCTGTGTTAGTTGTCCCCAAGTTCAATGCGTATTTGGGTAAGCCGTCAAATGTGAATATCCCCCAGTGTCGTTCAAAGTATCCCGGCTGGACGCTTTTGGCGTCCTCGTCTATCAGGCTGAACAAGTATGCATCGATGGGACCAGGTCTCCTCGGAGTCCCCTTCCCGCCTGAGATGTGAGACATGAAGCCTTGGTTGAACTTCCTAGCGTAGTCCACGTTGGCATTCCTGTCCCCATCAGTAGGCCATCCGATTTCCCCAACTATGATAGGCATGTTTCCAAACCCATTCTTCTCCAAGGCATGTACTAGAGTGTCATAATTTGCATCAAACATGTTGTAGTAGAAGGTCCCACCATCGCTCACGGGCTGTGAATTTCCGTCAAAGAAGGCGTAATCGACCGGGAAATTGGCGTCGTTGTAGAGACTGATGAAGGGATAGATGTTAACAGTGAAGGGGCCACCATTCTCGCTCAAGAACTTGACGATCGTAATCATGAGATCTCGGATATTGGCTCTGAAGTCCCCTCCAGAGGGGAGGGTGGTAGAGCTGTCATAGACATCAGCGTTCAGGGGACATGTGACCTTCACTTGGTCCCGAAGACCGGCTTTTATTAATGCGATTTGGATGTTCCGCAGCGCAGGGAAAGTTGTGCTGAGATAGCTCCCATTATAAGTCGACAGGAAAGGCTCATTTCCAACCGCTACGTATCTGTTCAACAAGCGAATCAGAGGATCAAATTCAACATCTACTTTTAGTGGTCTGATACAGTCAAGACATGAGGTAGGTGTATTTTTAATCTCAGACAAAGACAGTAACCCCGTAATTTCAGCACAACTCATCAGCCGTTGAACCTACTCACTGTCTATGACAATCCAAATTCCAAATTCCTAACTTGAACAGTGTAAATGCGGAACCCTAAAAAAGGAAACTTTATACAACTTGATAAAAAGAAACAAAAAGGAAAGGAACCTGATGTTGACACCATCGGTGTTGATATGAGTAGAGACATTTTTAGATACCCATTTCTCGGCAGCTTTGAGGCTAGAGGCGAGAGTAGCGAGCATCTCGTTGGGGATACCGACCATGACCTCGATTCCAGATTTGCCCAGAGCCCTAAGAGTGTCGTATTCGGCATCAAAGAGCTTCACTTTCTGAATATTGTTGTCTCTGAGCATCCGAACTACTATGTCCGGTGGAAGGGGGTGCGACGCCTGTGTGCCCCAGTTCGCTCCAATCGAACTTGCCGTCCGACAAAACACAGCCACCGCCAGGAATAGGACCAAGAAACCCCAACCCATCTTGATTCCGGTCGATCTGACCCTTCTTTTCACCAAAAAGCTATACAATAAAAGGGAGCTTTGAGCTTAGCTGTACAATCTTGTTCAGTACAGTGCGTTCTAAAGCGACCACGCAGGAGCAAGTGACCGCTGTTTATTTTTTGTAACCCACAACGACAAAATGACACGTAAGCATCGCGTCAAACGATGTCTCTCTGGTTTGGAGTTTGGTTTGGTGTCCGTGACGTGGTCTCTTTTGTCGTGACGGATATGTGGGCTTCTGTATCACAGGCCCATTTCTTGGAAATCATCAGCTACTTACTTTTAATCTTTCTTTTCAGTTTCTTAAATTTTTTTTTTTTTCAAACTCGAGTTTCTTAATCTTCAGCTTCCCATTATGAAACCCAGTTCGAATTGTATGGTGGCCTTGATTACAATCTGATGCGTTACTCTTGACTTGCTCTCGTGCAAAATGCCACTGCTTTTGACATAGTGGATTCAGGACTAGATCTAATGATTTTCTTTCTTTATCATGGAGTCCAACTCCAGCTTTTTCAGTTTTTTGGAATCTAAAAAGAAGCATTACAAAGCAAAATTTATCTTATCAGCCTTTGTAAAGTTCGAGGACATTGATAAATCAATTTGTTTGTACACAGTTTCCCTGTTTCTGCCCTTTTTTTTCATTGTCTAATAATATTGAATCTTTCACAACACTAATGTAAGGAATTGCTTTAGTCAATGTCTTGAATATACCCATTTTAATTAGGCATGGGTGCGGATTGGATATCCGTAAAATATATAGTATTTGTGATTCGATTTGTTTTTTATGGATATCGAGTTTTTTGATTTGCTTTGATTCGAAAATTTTCAAATATTCGGAATGATGGATATCCAAATTTAAAATGGTGAAAAATAAAATATATATTTTATTTAAGAATTATATTTCAAATAAAGTTATTACATATCTATTTTTACTATAAATATATTCGCCAAATATATTTAAAAGTAAAAAATATAAATATACGTTATAAATCTACCATATTATATGTATATATGTAATATACGGATCAGATCAGATATTCGAATTTTTAAAATTAGTATTTGTGATTTGCTTCGGTTTAGACGGATACTTAATTTTACTATTTGCTTCACTTTGATTCAAAACGGATATCCAGATTATTTGGATCGGATCGAAACGAATACCGAATCGAATTGAATTTAACATATAATTTGCCCAACCCTAATCTTTATTGCGGAGAAAAGATCAAGTCTCATCTTCCACAGTCTCCAAGCCAAGCAAATAATTTTTTCTTTTAGAGATGTGTAGTTGAAGTTTTGTCTTCGAGAAGAAATGATGCAACATCACCAAAGAGAGCGAGTTTGATAGAATTTGATCACCTAGCTAGAGAGGGTTTTATTAAAGGAACAAGCTCCCAAACTTATCTGCTAACTCTACATTGGAAGATAACATGACAGTATCCAACACATACTCCTTTCTGTTGAGGCCAACAATTTAAAAAAAAAGAAAAAGATACACCACCAAAAGTGTTATAGTTTTTGGTAGCATTAGAAACTTTTAAATAGCTTCTAAATACAATTAGTTATTGTATTGTTTAATTTCCTTCTTTTTTTTTTGATAAAGAAGATAAATCATCTTTCAATTAATATAAAACTAGATTCTCATCTGCACTTTGTGGGGGAATATTCGTTGTATATGTTGTAAACTATATTTAGTTTTCGTATTGTGTCGTATATGATATGTTCTAAGATTAGATATGTATTGTTTTAGTTTGTATGTAGAATCGATTAGTTTGAAAAAGTATGATGGTTTTCATTAGATTGAAGGTAGAGAATAAGGATGTTAAGTACTGAATTTTATAATGAATAGTCCATTTTGTATTCGGTTTCGAATTTGTTTTGACCATTTTGCCCCTTTCCATTTCATAAATGTTTTTAGAAAGTGGATTTTTGAATGACAATTGATATAATAAGAGCTCAATTTCAGACATATTAGTTATTTAAATGGCTGATTTAATAGTATAGAAAAGTCTGCGCCCCCAATCGGATCCAGTCAAAAAAATGTCTGAAATTGATATGATAGTTACTAAAATTGCCACTGCATATGTCCAAAATTACCCTTTTCAATTGAATTTATTTAGTTAAAAAGCAATGACAATTTCAGTAATATTTGAATCAATTTTGGACATTTAATAGTATGGAGATAACATTGATTAACAAAATATTTACTTTCCAAAATGTGTGTTACGGAGCCAGCTAATTCCTGGTCCAATACAAAATGATTAAAAGACTTAAAACTAAATCAATACAAATTTGGAAGTGTTGAAAAGAATATTCAAATAATTAAGATACCATTCACGGTTAAAAGATGCCGACAAAAAGAGAAAATAATAGTGGAAAAACAGAAAGAGAATATTCGAAAGCATCTCTTGTTATATATATATATATAAAAAATATTCAGCGTTAAATTGGCGCAATACTATATACAGGGGACCTCGAAATAACAAATCGTGCAACCAACGTTTTCGATTAAAATTTGTAACGAGTGATTACACGAATAATTAAACGAATTCAAATTTAATCAAGATCTCAAAATATGGGCCTGAATAATATTTGAATTCAGGATGATTGGGCCCATAGTCTGATTATTCAACGAGTAAATTATTTTAAGCGAATAATGACAAATCTCAAATCTGGTTAAAACGAAATCTAGTGAACAACACGCGAATTCAACATTTCGTTTTTAAACGATCTGATACATCAATAAAGTAAAACCAAAAATAACCAGAACCAAACCGAAAGTAACACAAACTGAAGCAGAACCAAATCTAAACCGAAAACAAAGCAGTACAAAACCACAAAATCTCCGATTACCAACCACCACCACCGCTTCCTCCGTAACCACCGTCACCTCCTCCGTAACCACCTCCTTCACGGCGACCACCACCACCACGGCCTCCACCACCGTTGTATCCTCCACCACCACTACCACCACGTCTTTCATAACCACCACCACCACCTCCTCCGTAACCACCACCACCTCCGTATCCACCTCCACCGCCGCTACGGTAACCACCACCACCACCACCACCACGGCCTCCACCACCGCCGCTTCCTCTTGACTGAGCCTCGTTAACAGTGATGTTACGGCCATCAAGTTCTTTTCCGTTCATCTCTTCAATCGCATCTCTCATTGATTTCTCATCCTTGAAAGTAACGAATCCAAATCCCCTTGATCTTCCAGTCTCACGATCGTTGATAATCTATCAAAACAAAAACCCCAAAATCAGCACAAAACAATCGAATCAACCATCTAAAAAGCGATAAAATCGATCGTTCTCCGGGCTTATAAAAAGCAGGAAAATTAAACGTACCGATGGAGAAAAATTTAACAAGTAACAAAGAACGATAGAGAGAACACATAGTAACAGAGTAATTGAATCAAGACACACAGATCGGAAAAACAGAGATCCGTCGGAATCGGCTCGATTGAATCCGTGATCCGGGAGACCGATCTCTCGTGTAACGGACCTTAGAATCGATAACTTCACCAAACTGGCGGAAAGAGCTCTCAAGAGATTGATCGTCCGTGGCCCAAGCTAGACCGCCGACAAAGCAGCGGTACTCAACTTCTGAAGACATTTTTTTTTAGAGAATGAAAATTAGGGTTTCGAGGAAGGAGGCAGAGAGAGACTTGTGTGATTTGGGATGATAAGACGGAACCTTAATTTATAGAAGAAGGTGACGTGATTAACTAGGGTTAAGATGTTTTTTTCTAGGGTTTCATGAAATATTCGTGTGTTTAAACTCTGATTAAGATGTGTGGGTTAAATTGGGTTTAGTGGATAGGCCCACACATGTGATGATTTTGGGAAAAAACAAAAGATATTTTTTTCTCCTCGTTTCGGGCAAAAAATATCTGCATTAAAATATCTGTATTCGGGAAATGACACTTTTATCCTTGGTCGCCGTCGGCTTTAATGTGGTAGTTATTGGGCCTAAATATTGGGCTTATATAGATTGATTGGGGAAAATATTAAACTTTCGGCCCAATGAATCTACTAGACACTAATAAAAAAAAAAAAATAGAATCTCATCGAGAACATCCTTGTATATGATGTAAACTAAACTTGGCTTTCGTATTATATTATTAGAATATTAATATCAGCTTAATAATTTTGAATTAGGAATTTAGCAAAAGAATGTCAAAATAGGTAACTCGACCCGATCCAAACCCACGTGGGTTTGAGATTTAATGGGAGTTTGATCTGGATCTATATGTTATATGAGTTGAATTTACATATCCAAATCTAAAAATATAAAACTCATTGGCTTAATGGGTTATATTGGTTACTCACATATAAATTAAAATATAAGAGTAAATTAATAGATAAATTAAAACAATCCATATTATTATAAATCGGACTAACGTTTTCAACTTTTCAACTAACAAATTGGATTAAAATATGTATGTATCTTAAAATAAAATAAAATAAAAATCATAAACCTAATAAAATCAATACAACAATAAAAGCAATAAACCATTGATTAGATTTAAAAGATACTTCGATCTTAGTTGGATGATGATAAGAAGAAAACATATCTGTTAATTTTTTTAAAAACACTTGATAACATTTTAGAGTAATTTACATATATATTATTATTTTATTTTTGATAAATTTTGTGATAAATCAATCGGTAATTCATGATCCTAATGAGTTTATCTGCTAAATTCATAAACCCATTAGGGATAACCTACTGAAGACTCATTTATTTATGTGGATAAAAAATATAACCGTACCCCACTTAAATTATGGAGGAGTTTGGATAACCCATGAGTATTGAACCATTTTGACACACCTACATGTAGGTACATATGAGTTTTTTTTAGACAAAAATTGAGTAATTTCCAATAAAAATTTATTTTTTATGTTTCAATGTTTTCTATTATTTCAAATAAAGTTTATAAAATATTTTTGTTGATTTAAATAATACTCATATTTATCACAATAAATATATTAAAAATTGACAAACTTATGAATTTATAAACTATTAGATGTTTGTATAATTTGTAATTATTTATTTTATGTGATCTAATTTTTCGGTTAAATAAAAATAATTTTTTAGTCTATTAAATAATTTTTTTCGGTTCAATGAGAAGCACGACTACTTTCCCCATTTTAAAAGTATTAGATGGATTTAACTTTCTCTATTATCTTGGCAATATTCTAGGAGATGCACAACCGCTTTTCCCATTTTTCTATATTTTTACCCATTTCATTGTTTTATTTTAAATATCAACTGTTTGGCATGTTCTGCCCGTTCTATAACTGTAGATTTTTTTTTGCAAACAACTTTCTACCTAATTGGATTAATGTGTAGTGACAAAAAAAAAACTTCATTTTTAACTTTTGTTGTTCCTGTCAATTTTACACTCGCTGGTAACTTCTGAGAACCAAAAACCAAGTTTATAAGCAATACAAAGTATACAACTTATTTATATTTATTTTTGTTTAATATAATTAAGATATGTATGCCCTAACCCGTCTAATACTTGTTTTAAAGTATATGTATGCGCTAACCCGTCTAATACTTGTTTTAAAGTGTATGTACATCTCTAAAACAATTCTTCAATAGCTTATGTTTTTCTGTGATACTTTTATAAAATCCCACACATGCTTCGAGTGATAGAATCCATGTATGTTGTCTACAATTCATGTACTAAAACACCATCTTAATGTCATTTGTACGTATATTTATGAACACAACAATTTACATACCGTGTCATTTTAAAAAATCACCTTGGGATCACTATTGAGTGTTACTGCAACATTGAGTATCATAACATTCCTGAAAATTATGAGAAACTTGCTGCACAATCTTAATAAACCAATCTCAGCAAAAACTTCAAAACATATGAAGATTCTTTAAAATTCTCATTAAACACCATTTAATCGATTTTATTTTGTTAATTGTAAATATAAAAAATAGATTTCTTCACTGTAAATCCGAAAAATCCAATTAATAATTATTATATTAGCAGTAACTTTATTGAATAGATAATAAAAAAAGTTAGAGGAAAGATACTTAAATTGTTAGTTCCATATAAATAATTATAATTGATAATACGATTTGTAGCACTTGTACCGAACAACCTACTTAAATTTATGCATTTTGTCTATCAGCATATATATAGAATACACACATCTACATGTATATACGACTTGTAGAATCATTAGAATTGTAAATGTTCACTCATACTTTACAATAAAAAAAAGACACGAAATAACTCAAATATATGTTTTAATATTTTATAGATACTTTTGAAATGTTTAAATAAACTAAAAATAAAAAGATAGAAAAACAAAAATCTTAAAAAAAACTAACGTTTGAAAATATATGAAAAAAATTAAACTATTTTTATATAATTAATAGCATTATTTCGTTCCATCAAAAATTTTAAATAACTTTTTTTTATCAAATTAAAGTTTTTCTAAAGCTATTTGTATTATTCGATTTAATTGTCGGTTTAACTTAATAACCGAATTAAAAAGAAATAATTGTTTAGTTTTAGATGCCTATTAGATTAGGCTTCTTTGGGTCCAAATTTATTTTTATATCCGATATGAGACTTTGTTTAATATTTTTTTATATATGTATAATTAAATATAAATACAAAATTAGAATATGGAAAATCTCTTTCTTAAGATAACCATAAATCTCGTGATTATTGGTAGTAAAATATTTTAGTTGCTAAAATCCGAACGCATTTATTATAATATGAGTTCTTAGAAATATTTAAATAAATTATAAATATTAAGAAAGAAAAAAAAAAATCTTAAAGAAATGTTGAAAATATATGAACAAAATTAAAATATTTGTTGTATGACTAAAAGGATTATTTTGTTCCATCAAAAATTTTAAGTACATTTTTTATCAAATTAAAATTTAACTAAAGTTATTTCTATTATTCGATTTAATTGTACGGTTTAGCCTAATAAACCTATTAAAATGAATTTAATTATTAATTTTGGATGTCTATTATATTAGACTTCCTACTCTTGCCGCTCTTCATCAAATTGTTATTCTTTTATATTATTTTTTTAGATCCAAATTCATTTTTATATCCGATGTACATTGGTTTTTAATATGTTAAGTAATTTATAATCTTAGGTACAAATTAAGTTGTCTTGGCATTTTAAAAAAAAATATAATAAATCGGATCCTAAAGACTTTATGAGAGTATTTTTACTTTAAATATCCATTTATTGTTTACATATTTTGTTAAGATTAATTTAGGAAATCACTATTAATACTATTGAAATATTTTAATAAATTAAAAATAATAAAAAAGAAAAAAGAAAATCTTAAGAAAGTAAAATACTTTTTTATATAATTAATAGGATTATTTCGTTCTATAAAAAATTTAAATAATATTTTTTATCAAATTTAAAATCTTCTAAAGTTATTTCAATTATTCAATTTGATTGTCAGTTTAACTTAATAACTGGATTAAAACAAATCAAATGTTTTATTTTAGATGCCTATTAGATTAGGCTGAATACTCTTACCGTTTTTCTTCAATTTGTTTTGTTATTGTGTTTTATGGATCTAAATTCACTTTCATATCCGATGTGGGACTTTGAAAAATATGTTTTTATATGTATAATTAAATATAAATACGAAAACTAGAGTATGAAAAATTTATTTGTTAAAGAAACCATATATCTCGTGATTATTGGTAATAAAATGTTTTTGTTGCTAAAATTTCGAAAGCAAATTTAAATAAATTATAAATACTAAAAAAGAAAAACATAAATTAAAAAAAAAACAAATGGTGGAAATATATGAACAAAATTAAAATATTTTTTATATAACTAATAGATTAAAGAGGAATAGCCGTTTATTACCAATGAAAATATATGAACAGAACTAAATACTTTTTTATATAACTAATAGGATTATTTCGTTCCATCAAAAAATTTAAATAATTTTTTATCAAATTAAAGTTTTGCTAAAGTTATTTTCATTATTCGATTTAATTGTGCGGTTTCACTTTATAACTGAACTAAAACAAATTAAATGATTAGTTTTGGATGTCTATTATATTAGGATTCCTGCTTTTACCGTTCTTCATCAAATTGTTGTTCTTTTATAGTATTTTTTTGATCCAAATTCATTTTCATATCCTATGTGTAACTTTGACAAACATTGTTTTTTCATATGTTACGTAGTTTATGTTTTTGATACAAATTAAGTTTTCTTGGCATCTTTTTAAAAAACTATAATAAATTGGATCCTAAAGATTTTATAAGATTATCTTTAATTTGAATATCTATTTATTATGTACATATCTTGTTAAGATTAATTTAGAAAATAACTATTAGTACTATTGAAATATTAAAATAAACTAAAAATAATAAGAAAGGAAAACGAAAATCTAAAAAAAAACTAATGTTGAAAATATATGAACAAAATTAAACTATTTTTATATAATTAATAAGATTATTTTGGTCCATCAGACTAAATATTGAAATTTTTTTTTATCAAATTAAAGTTATTTCTATTATTCGATTTAATTGTCGGTTTAACTTAAAAACCAAATTAAAACGAATTAAATGTTTAGTTTTAGATGTCTATTAGATTAAGTTTTATGCATTTGATTGGTAATTAAATATTTGTGAATTAATGATGATTTTACAAAACTTTCTTAAAATAACGAAAATGCCATTAATGTGCCACAAAAATAAAAACGAAAAATGCAATTAATTCGTAACCGGGTCGGATTGTGCAGGATCCGCGCTTTTTGCAGTCGGATCTAGTTTAAAAAATAGCTGAAATTGTATCCAAAATTACTGAAATTGTCATTGCATTAGTTCAAAATTACCTTTTCAATTTAATTAATTTAGTTATAAAGCAATAAGAATTTGAGTAATATTGGAATCAATTTTGGATATTATTCTAAATGTACTTTTTTTTAATATTATAGAGATTAGTTACATTTATACATGTTTTACACAATTAAATTTATATAATTTTTCTTATTTACCACACCATCTTAATATTAATTTTATTTTGGGCTAAAAGAAGGAGAAAATCAATTTGTGGGAAGGTCACAAAAAGAATTCAGTGGCCAGTGTAGGAATTTCTGCGGGAGGAAAGAGCAAAACCCTACTACGATTTACCGTTTACTAGGAGACGAAGAAGACGAAGACGATGCATAGATTCGTGGCTGGGAACAGATCCGTTTCCAAGCTCGTGTTCACCATTTGTGTTGCTCTCATGGTACGATTCCTTCCCTCGATTCTGTATTCCTCGATGAGTTGCGATGCTATTATATGTTTACGCTTTGGTTTCAATCTCAATCTCAATCTGAGTTGATTGATTTCGTGGCTAGTTCCTACCGTCTCCCTCATATGGAAACCGCAATACGGCGAAGTCTTCAGTGTTTTCCTTGTTCAATCTCAAGGCCAAAAGTAGATTTTGGAGCGAGTCTGTCATTCGTAGCGGTATTTCTGCCTGTCTGCAAGCATCCCTTGCTTTTGGATTTCATATGCGTTTCTTTCCATAACACTTTTTTTTTTTGTGTTATCAGATTTTGATGATCTGGAGTCCTCTGTCCACTCGAATTCTGGTGTTGTGAATTACACTAGGTCAGGTAATTGCCTTTCATTTTCTTTCAGTTCATCTGAATGCTAAAGGACATGCTACTTCCTCAATTAGCAACACCTCCTTCCAATTTGACATTATTGGTTTACAGCTTTATTTCCCCCCCTTTTGGTTTCTGACTTGCATCTTTTCAGGGAATATTGCGAGTTACCTAGAGCTTACCGAAGTCGATTCTGTATATCTTCCCGTGCCAGTCAATTTTATTTTCATAGGGTTTGATGGAAAGGGAAACCAAGGTTGAGAAATTTCTGCCTATCTTGCTTTTCTTCGAATTGGAGCCATCGCTTGATTTTCTCTTTTGTTCATTATTTTTTCCACATTCCAGAGTTCAAACTCCGCCCTGAGGAACTTGAGCGTTGGTTCAACAAGCTTGATCACATGTTTGAACATACACGAGTTCCACAAATCAAAGAAGTTCTCAATCCATTTTACAAGATTAACATTGAAAAGGAGTTGAATCACCATCTTCCTATCATCAGTCGGGTGAACTACAAGTACAGTAATCTTCTTATAACTTGTTTCCTGGTGGTTCATTCGCAGTGGTGTTGGTTTTACCTAGACGCTAATTAGGCATGTTTTTTTTCCTTTTGCTAGCTTTTCTGTTCATGCTATACAAATGGGAGAAAAGGTGACATCAGTAATTGAACGTGCCATCAATGTTTTAGCACGCAAAGATGACATGTCTACTGTTAGGTAATACATTTCAAAGGTTTCTTGCTTCAGTTCATGTCGTATGAGCCTGCAGACCATTTGGTTCTGGCAACTTAATGTCACGCATGATAGCTGCTTGCAACTTTTTTCTAAGTGGTGGTCCTAATTCTCGTTTTCTGTGTCATTTCTATATTATAATATCTCTTTTTATGGTAACAGAGATGAGGAAAATGCTCTATGGCAAGTTGATGTTGAGATGATGGAATACATTTTCACTAGCCTTGTCGAATATTTTCATCTCGAGGATGCATACAACGTATTTATTTTAAATCCCAAACATGATATTAAAAAAGCCAAATATGGATACCGGTAAGCACCTGCTGTTTATCCTATCATTTAATTACATTATGGATGAAGAACATACTAGACTTACAAAAGGATTTTGCAGGAGGGGTTTTTCAGACTCAGAGATATCTTATCTGAAAGAGGTAGTTTTAGCTCCCTCAATTCTGTTAATTTTTCAAAGCAATTGCATCATAAACAATCCTCACCAAAAACCACCAATGTCCTTTAAAGTGATCTCTTGATTAAGTTTGTTTTAAGTGCTTGTATGTCTATGCCAAATTCATATTACTTTTACTATTTTTTGCAGAACAAGGACACATTAAAAAAACTTCTTCATTCTGGAAAGCCGTCAGAAAATATTTTAGGTACAGAAAGGAAAATAACAATGGTATATCTCCATTGATGATGTGCGTTCCAGTTTTCTTATTTGATACCCGCTGCAATTATGTTGTAGCATTTGATATGGTGAGGAAGCCATTGTACGACAAACATCCAATGCTTAAATTTTCCTGGACAAATGCTGAGGAGACTGATACGGTTAGTTAGTTGAGCTACACCTTTATGGTCAAGTTTTATTATTTAATTGATGCTAATGTTTGTAAGATATGGCAGATGTTTATTTTGGCTATGTGTTTAGTCCTATGAGGTTGCAATACCTATACTCACATTTAAGAACCAGATCCTTTCTGCTGCGAGTATCTGGTGTTTCATTCAGTGTTGGTTATTGTGTTGATTGTTGTCTTCCTTTCAGGCCGAGTGGTACAATGCATGTCAGGATGCTCTTAACAAATTGGAACAGCTATCTCATAGTAAAGATGCAGCCGAGCTCATTCAGAGTAAGGTTTTGCAGGTACCAATCTTCTTTTATTTTGGCCTTATACTGTCTGGCCCAGTATCTATTTATATTCTAAATGGACTTCCTTACATGTGCTTAACTTTGAATCTTTCTCAATGGAAATTCCAAGTTGCTTAAAGGGAAAAATGAAGATATGAAGGTTTTTTTAGAAAAGGATTTAAGAGCTGGAGACTTCAGCAATTTTAACGCAGAATGTCTGACGGATATCTGGATCGGAAAGGGCAGGTTGCTTTTCTGAAGCTCTCATTGCATGTGTGTACATGTATTTAACCTTGTCATTCTGGCTTAGAGCGCATCTTATGCATGCCAATAAATTGACAAAGCTGTATGTTTCCTGATTTTGTGAACACCTCCTCTCAGGTGGGTGTTCATCGATTTAACCGCTGGCCCTTTTTCATGGGGACCGTCTGTCGGTGGGGAAGGAGTGCGAACCGAACTTAGTTTGCCAAATGTGGGAAAGACTATTGGTGCAGTTGCAGGTACTAGTCGCAATAAGTCTTCTCCATTATGGCTCCTACGTTGTTAACCTCCTGACTATTTACCTTAACTTTTAATGTCCTATGTGAAGCTATACAATTCTAGTAATCTATGGACACCTCTCTGTCATTCTTGCCTTCTTTGATTTAAGTTAATTTTATGTCCATGGTTTTATTTCCTGCTAGAAATATCTGAAGATGAAGCAGAAGACAAACTGCAAGCTGCAATTCAGGATAAATTTTCTGTATTTGGAGAGGTGTGTTTTAATTGGTGAAATAATAAACCATTGGATTCCATCAAAGGAGCTTTATCTTAGGAGTACCGGAGTTATCTTGGGGCTTGTTGTACTTCAGTACGAACAAAAATAGGACTAACAAATAGAGTAGAACAACCAAATTCCTGGTACTTTAAGAGGCGGGGAAACATGAAGATTAAAATACACTAGGAAGACTTACCATAAAATCAAAGAGGGTAAACTTAAAAGAGGGTGTTAAGAAAAGAAGAGTAGGAGAGAGTTTGGGTATAGGACTCGGGGGTTCTAGAAATTAAAGAATTATCTTAGACCAAGCTCCACGAAATATTGGTTCTCTATTTTCTGTTTCATGTCCTTTAGAGGTGAATGTTTCTTAGAGCTGTATTTTCATTGAGGCTTCTGCATGTGGGATAAATGCACATGTGTGCAGGTCTACAGAATTCAATGTCTTTGAGTTGTGTTTTCATTTTCCTTGTTTGAAAAGCTCTTGGCCAAGACTTCTCAATATTGTTCTTGTTGTCTCAGAAAGACCATCAAGCTGTTGACATTCTTCTAGCTGAGATTGATGTATATGAACTATTCGCTTTCAAGCACTGCAAGGGAAGGAAGGTGAAGCTTGCTCTTTGTGAAGGTGCTTCTATTATTTAACGCTGCTGTATGAGTCTTAATTTTCATGTGCCCCCATCTTATTTTCTTTTCCCTGGTTTCAAAGAAGGTCTCCATACAGCTCCCACATCATTTTCTTGAGTAAATGTTTCGATTTTTGTTTGTGTGCTTTTTGCTCATTTTGTCTTCACTTTTCGTGTCCAAGAACTTGATGAGAGAATGAGGGATTTAAAAACTGAGCTCCAGTCATTTGAAGGAGATCAATATGATGAGATTCACAAGAGAAAAGCCACGGATGCACTAAAACGAATGGAGAGCTGGAATTTGTTTAGCGATGAACATGAGGTATTTTCTTGGTCACATGCTTGGCTTTTGTCTTCTGCTGCTATCTCCCTTGCTGGTTCGAGGATTCTTTCAGTAAGGAGATTTGGAATCATAATGCTTTGGTTTTATATAAGAAAATATGACGCTACATTGCATCGTGATGTCCACTGCACAGGAGTTCCAAAATTACACTGTTGCACGAGATACTTTCCTTGCACATTTAGGTGCCACTCTCTGGGGATCCATGAGACATATAATATCACCCTCGGTTGCTGATGGTGCATTTCATCATTATGAGAAGATCTCTTTTCAGCTTGTTTTCATCACACAAGAGGTATGTTCATGTCAAATGGTTCAAAGGATTTCCCATCAGGTCAAAGCATATTTTGGTGAAAATCGTTGAATGATGTTATAATTTAAAGTTACAAGGACAGACATGAACAAAACGTAAAATCATGGAATACATTTTGTCCTTTTCTTCCCAAATGTTATTTACTTATGTTTTGAGAGTGAAATACTATTGCTACCAAGTATATTCAATTCATCATACCAGCAACATGGGCTAAATCTTTTCAGTCTAGTTTCTATAGATGCTGAAAAGAGGTCGTTACTCTGTAATTTTCTTGATGTAGAAAGTTCGACAAATCAAACAGCTGCCGGTGGATCTCAAGGCTCTCATGGATGGACTTTCTTCACTGTTGTTACCTTCTCAGAAGCCTATGTTCAGCCAACATATGTATGCACTTAAATGCTTCTAGTCCTCCAATAAAACTTTACAACTGCCTGTGTAACTTATTAGGCCTGATTTTTCTGAACCTCTTTGACAAACTTATTAGGCCTGTGTAACTTATTAGTTTGATCTTTCAGCACCTCTTTGATAAACACTACCTCATTCGAACTGTGGTTAGGACTAGAGCTAGTAGATTGTCCCTGGGACCAAAACTGAGAAATGTATTTATATTGTTAGGTGTTTTTTTCTTCTTTTGATTTCTCTATGCAACTTAGAGCTCTATTGAAGTGTCAATAATAATTGTGATAGGTTAACACTCTCTGAGGACCCTGCCTTGGCTATGGCTTTTTCGGTAGCCCGAAGGGCAGCAGCTGTCCCTCTATTGCTTGTCAATGGTACTTACCGGAAGACTGTTCGTTCATATCTCGATTCATCAATCCTCCAGTATCAATTACAGAGGCTACAGGATCACACTTCCCTTAAAGGCCAGTTAACTACATAAATGTTCTGTCTGTTATACTTAATTTTGAAATTGTTACCATTAATCCCTGTTGTTTACTTTGGGCACCTTTGTAGTTGTAAGCCTTTCCTTGATGCTAAACTAGAAACTATTTGCTGCCAGTATAAAGTGATTTGGTGTTCTTTTTGTCTGTTTAAATCTGTATATTGATGTCTACCCTATGGATTACACATCTATATAGATGAATACTGGTGAGAACTTTTGAGGACTGTTCTCCTTTTACATATGTATTTCAAGTTTTCATCCTAGGGTAGCACTCCGTAGTGAGAAAACTCTAAAATCTGAGCTACTGTATTATTTTCCTTACATTTGTGATATCTTTTTTTACTGCTGTCTTCTTTTTAACTTGATTGATTTGAAGATTGCTCTTTTCCTACTGCTCTTTCAATTTCATTTCAGGTGTCTTTACTCGCGTTCTATGCAAAAAAGTTCTAGTTAATTGTTAGTGGATCTCATGCATTGGTTGATGTTGATACATCGTGATCGGCATTGACACTCTTAGCTATCCTTGTATATAACTCAGGAGGTCATGCCCACAGCAGGTCTACTCTTGAAATTCCTATCTTTTGGCTCATCAATGGGGATCCGCTGCTGATTGACAAGCATTATCAAGCAAAGGCTCTTTCAAATATGGTCGTTGTTGTTCAGTCAGAGGCATCTTCATGGGAGAGCCATTTGCAATGCAACGGGCGATCACTTTTATGGGATCTAAGGTTTAACAACATACATTTTAGCAGCTTTTTATCAGCAAAGTTTTAATGAGGCCCCCTAGTTAAATTTTGCGCGGCATGAGTGAGTTAGAGTGGATGATTTTTTTCATTTTTCCTCCATGTTTATAAATTAGGAGCCCTTTGAAAGCGGCCATGGCTTCTGTTACTGAACATCTAGCCGGATTGCTTCCTCTTCATCTTGTCTACAGTGTAGCTCATGAAAGTGCAATTGAGGTATGGAGCTATGCATACGGATTATACTAAATAGCATTGTTTTATGGTTCCATGAATATTTTCCTGTTGCTGGTAACTTCTGCTATCGTGTGAACCCATCGCAAGCACTGATTATAATCTTCAGTTGTAGTATCTTTAAAAGACTGTGTTTCACAGGACTGGACATGGTCAGTGGGTTGTAGCCCCTTTTCCATAACTTCTCAAGGTTGGCAGCTTTCACAGTTTCAATCTGACACAATTGCACGGAGCTATATTATTACGGCTCTTGAAGAATCAATACAAGCAGTCAACTCAGGGATTCATCATCTGCGGCTGGAGCGAACGAGTATCCTTGGGATTTTTTTTATATATCTTATGCCATGCAGAACAGTAGGAAGTTTTATTGACTGCTTGTCTTATGCTAGTGTTCATATCCTTGACTCAGAAACTAGATGAAAAATCGTTTAAGCTTTTCCAGTCAAAGGAACGTGAGCTGATGAACAAGTACAAGTACGTGATTAGCCTGTGGAGACGAGTGAGTAGACCACTGTTCCTTTAGTTTGTTTTCTTGGGTCATAAAAAAACCTGAGTTGCTGGAAGGCTTCAAATGATGTGCATATTATCTGTTAACAGCTTTCGACTATTGCGGGAGAAACACGTTATGGTGATGCCATGAGATTTCTGTATACCTTAGAGGAAGCCACAAGCGGGTTAGTACAGCTTTTGCAGTTGCTGCTACAGTTTTAAAGGAATTGTATTTTTGCTAATCAGTCAAGCTTTCATTTATATCAGATTCGTAAGAGAAGTGAATGCAACAGTGGGGGTTTTGCATCCAATTCACTGCACAAAAGAGAGGAAAGTGAAAGTGGAAGTGGATATGACCACAATTCCTGCCATGGTCATAGTCCTGATTCTTCTTTACGCTCTCTTTAGGCCAAGAGCTCCTAAGCCCAAAATCAACTGATGTCTTAACTCTAACGAAGACAGAAGAATCCTATACAACTTTTTTTGTCACTTGATGAAATAGTGAAGTTCTTCACTCTTTTGTACCTCACTTTGGGCAAAGAACTGTTGTAATCTGTATCTGATTCGTTACTGCAAATCGCAAACGTAGAACTTTAGTACATTTCGTACATGGACAATAAATAATAGACAAAATATGAAGTAACTTTGTTGTGTCTGTGTTGGGTCATCATTGGGCCATTTGGAGTCGTACGAGAACAGTATCTTTAGCCAATCTCGGGAATATTAACAAACAAAAACAAAGAGCAGAAAGAAAATAATAGAAAAATTGGATCTGAGACTGGAGAAAGTTCCGGAGACATCGGAGGAACCCTAGATTAAATGCGAAGAAGCGAGTGAGGAGGGGAGAGAAAGAGAGAGAGAGAATCATGGAGCGAGAGGAGGAGAAGAAGAAAGAAGGATCATCCTATAGGTATTGGGTAAGAGAAGCAACTGCAGAAGCAGCTCCTCCTCCTCAACCCCAGAAGCTCAACAACAATGACGTTGCTCCTAATGCTCCTGCGTCTCTCGGGTCTCTTTGGAATCGGGTTTGCTTCTCTTAATTCATCTGTTTGTGTTACCATTCTTCTTCTTTGCATTCTCTTAATCTCCTTTTCACTTTCTTTCTCTTGTTTCCCAAAGGCTGGAACTTGGGAGGAGAAAAGTCTCACCAAATGGGCCAATGACCGATTAAAGGTTTCTTTTTTCTTTTCTTCACTCTTCTTTGTACTTTCTCTTGCAAAGTTTAATGTTTTGTGTCGTACTTGCAGGAGCTGCTGGGTTCAGTTGGTTCATTGCAATTCTCTTCTGGAAAAGCTGAGATTATAGATGTTAACAGATGTGCTGGAGATGTGAGTTTTTTTTTCTTTTCCTTTTCATTTGTGTAGTCTGTGTGTTTTTGTTGACGACTGATGATTCATTCTTGCTCTGTCTCGCTAGGCTTTCTTAGTCACTGTCCGGAACAAGAAAAGAGTTGGCTATACTTACGAGCTTTCCCTCAAAGTCGAGGGTAAGTCTCTATCTTTTGCTCTTGGAAATTTCTGATATTTGAGGTTCGGATTTTAATGGCAAAAAGTACTTTACGTTAGTTGATAACAAGATAGACCTTTTTGGTCCACTCTCATGAAATGAAGTCTTTGTTAGTTTTGCCGTTGATGACTTGGGATATCTTTCATTGTCTATACTCGTGTAAATACAACTTATGTGCATACGTACTGCTCTTATTTTTGTTTTGGCAATTTTCTCAGGGGAGTGGTCATTTGACGAGAACACCAAGAAGGTGAAGGGGAGCCTCGACATTCCCGAGTTCTCGTTCGGCGAGCTTGATGATCTCGAGGTAACATTTTTTTTAGGTTTCTATGGAAAATCTTGAGATGAACGGCTTCTTCTGCTTGTTTGTAGTTTAGACACAGATGCGTAGAGAGACTAATATGATTAGGGAAGGTTGTTAGAATATATGGATGGTGATATACTGAGACCAACCCTTGTGCAATGAGCAGGTTGATGTGAAGCTCAGTGAAGACAAGGAGCTTTCCCATCAACTGAAGCAGCAGATTAGGTTGGATATGAAGCAGTTTGTGGAGCCTATACGCCTGAAACTCAGCCAGTTCGAGCAGGAGCTCAAAGATCGATAGGGATTGGTTCTTCTTTTTCTTTCAATTCAGCCATTTTCAGTTAGCATACAGAACTTGGTTAAACATTGCATCTCAAGCTTTTCTGTATTCATGATTCATCTGTTTACAAACATCTCCATTCAATTTCAAACTTCAATTCATCATAAAATGCTTCAATAGAACAGTGTACATGAATAACTTAGTAATTTAGAAGATAAAAACATTGTATCACAAAAACTGTGGAGGAATGCATCATTCGAAGCACTTCTAGTTAACTCATTCTTCACCTTTCCCTACTTCTGGGCTCACTCAATTCCTCCTTACCCTTATTTCTTCTTCTGGGCTCGCTCAATGCCTGCTTAGCCTTTTTCCACTCGTTCAAAGAAGTCGAGCTTCTCATAAAAGTGCAAGTCTCCCCCGACCCAATAATTCTCCTAATCGGCTTCTTCACACCCAATCTAGATCCTTCACTCACATTCTTAACCTTCAGACTCTGCCTTTTCTCTTCTAAACTTCTCACAGGGGTACTATCCACATGAACTCCTTCAGATTCAACGCCATTCGTGCTAGACTTGTAATCCCTTTGTTTCATTCCGCTTTCACTCTGGTTAGAGTCGGAATATTGGCCGTCTGCATTGTTGACTGCACCAGCTGCTTCGCACTTGTCAGAATTTGAATCCGGGAAGAGTTGAGTTAAACTGAATGAAGTATCCTTTTCGCTAACCAATTGAGTCCATGATGCCCTCTGAAGCCATGAAGAACCTCCTGTTGATTTGCTACAAGCTTCCAACGGTCCTTTCCTTGTCTCTTCTTTGTCCACTTCATCATGACCCAAATTATCTTCCAAGACTAAGATTTCCTTTTCTGCATTGAAATCCTCTGCTACATTCTCATCCTCTTCCACATTCAAATTGTCATTTTCACTATCTCCCTCGGTGCTTGATACAGGTTCTAGGGGTTCAGCTTCCACACATGTATCAGTACCAGTATCTTCTGAGTGGTCTGAATCTACATCATCGGTAGCTGTAGCATCATTCCTCTCTATCTCATCTACCACAGGTAAATTCCCTTCCATAATTGTAGACGTTAGGCGCTTACTTTTCGTCTTCTTGATCTTAGTTTTCACAGTTGGCCTTGCTGTACCAGTGTTGCTCGATGCAGGTTGTACAGCTTTACTGGAGCCACCATCTGGCAAGACACTGGTTATGCTAAAAGTACCGCTGTTCCCATTGGCCATAAGTGCTTTCCAGGAAGACTTTTGGGACCAGGCAACATTGTCATTCGACCGTTCGATACCTGTCATTCTGCTTGGTTCATCTGATGATTTATCAGGATCCACTTCAGAAGGTTTCTTCTTTTCACGTACGGCCTGTGAAGATTCCTGTCTTCCACTTCCCTCTATTTGCCTTTTTTTGCTTGGATGAATGTGGCTCTCCTTTCGTCCTTCAGTAAATCCTTCTCCACTTGCAGTTGTTTCATTGAGAATTGATTTCTGAGTTACAATAAAAGAAAGCAGCCAGATCAGGAATAAACATATGACACATTATTAGGTTAAGGAAAACAGGAAACATATTTACTTCAAGTACCCGTTTTCTTGACAAGACATCCAGCTCTGAGTTCATCATATCGTTCCCATTAGATACCACATTGATGATGAGGTTATCTTGGTCTTCTTCAATCTCACTATCCTCCTCAGGGACCTGCTCACTCTTTGAAAGGTCGTTTTTCTCAGCTAGCTTCTGGTCAGGGACTTGCTCACTCTTTGAAAGGTTGTTTTTCTCAAAGAGCTTATTCATCACCGAGTTCATAATATTCACCTCTTCTTCGTTTATTCCAGCATTAAGCGCTTCCAGATCACGGACATGGTTTTCCCGAGGAGTGAGAGACGTAGAGTGCTCTTCGCAATCGCAAAAGCTCTTGGGAAGAAGAGACGGCACTGGAATACGCTGGAAACTATACTTATGTTTGCCAGTTCCACTAAGTGGCATAGCTTTCACCTACACCAAACGAAGGTACCTCAGCCCTAATCTCCTACTCCTAGAGCTAAATCGTATTAAACTCACACTATAGAATAAGCTTTAGATACCTTTCTGAGTTTTGGAACGAAGATGTTAAGGTGAGTGGGAGGTGGGTCGGAGTTATCCGGAGCTTGTACGACAGTGTCACCAGAGGTAGAAGAAGACTCTTCCCACTCTCTCTTCAAGCGAGCCAAATAATGCTCCTTAGCTTTCTCCAGCCGCAATCTTCCTCCTTTCCACACACATCCATTATACTGCAAAAATCGAATTAGGGTTAGTAGAAAAGAGACAAGACAAGCGAAGAGGAGAAAACAGAGCAGGGATCGAACAGCTCACCGTGGAGAAGAGCTTGGTGAGTGAATTATCGGAGGAAGGAGAGAAATCGATGTATGCAAAAGACCGACCTTTGGTCCTTACGAATTCAACGGAATCTACGGAACCCATTGGAGAGAAGATCTTGAGAAGATCATCTTTCCCAACGCTTTCTCCTAATCCTCCGACGTGAAGCCTAACGCCGCCGCCGCCTACAGTTTCCGCCATTGTTTCTCTGCTGCTTCAGCTTTTCCTTCCTCTCTTACGACACTTTTACATGTTACTTAATAAGGCCCATTATTGAAACCTTAATGGGCTTTTAGCGGGAAAATAAGAAGCCCATTAATATATCCTAATGAGGGTTTTTGGGGATTTTTCTGCAACATTATTTGAAACAGACAGTGATTTAGACGAAACGAAATTTGTCGATTCGTCGTCTGCGAAAGCATCTGAGAGAGTAGATACAATCGGTTTCTTAAACGTGTTCTTCTTCCTCCGTCTAATAAAAAAATGGCGCGTGTGCTACTACTACACTCGTAAGTTACTGGGTTCTCTAATTTCTTACACTTTACCGTAACGAGGAAAACGTGTCGTCTTTTTTGGGGTTAATGAATTATTGCAATGGAAGTAGATGTCAATGGTGTAATAAATTTGTGATGATGAAGAAATATTTTGGAAGAAATAGAGGGAATGATGAACAAGAGTGCACGTATTTAGGAGAAACAGAGTGTGTGGTCCTTTATAAGGGAGGAAATGGGTCCATGTGAGTTTTGAATAAACGATAGCGATATCTATCCTCCCAGGCTTCCGCATCGCTCATTTGCAGCCTCAGAAACATGATTGTTCTCAGATGAAGTTATGTATAATTAAGTTCAATACAGTCGGAATTTTTTTTTTTTTTTATTGTCTAAACAAAACTCTCAAAAGCTTTATCATAGTTCATTGCCTTTTTAAAGCCATGTACTAATATATCCATCAACTGCAGTTGATAAAGCTACTCGTTGTTCTGGTATATTTTTTTATTAACTTTGGCCTTCTTTTTACGTGTTTGTTGATTGCTTCCAATCACTTTAATGGCATTTATTGATTGTTCCTGGAAACTAAAGTTGTGCGTGCTTCATCTATCTATCTAACTCCTCGTGAACTCTGTATGTGGTGTCTGCTTTTGATTTGCAGCTTATTCATTGCTCTGTTTCGCCTAAAGAAAGCGACTCAAGAAAGAACATGGAGAGGCCAAGAGCCCCTCCATCTCCCTTGACCGATTTGGAGCCATTAAGCGAACGCAGATCCCTTGAGATTTACAACCCCTCGAGTGGAAAAGAGGTGAACGGATCATCTTCTTCATCAAAGCCTTGTGATGGTAACGGCAAAGGTAGCAGCAGTAAGTGGATGGAATTTCAAGATTCCGCAAAGATAGTAGAGAGAACTGCTGAGTGGGGATTATCTGCTGTTAAGCCAGACTCTGGAGAAGATGGCATTAGTTTCAAGTTGTCCAGTGAAGTGGAACGAAGCAAAAACATGTCTAGGAGGTCATCCGAAGAATCAACATCTTCTGAATCAGGGGCCTTCCCTAGAGTATCACAGGAGCTCAAAACCGCTCTTTCTACGTTGCAGCAGACCTTCGTTGTCTCTGATGCTACACTGCCACACTGTCCTATAGTGTATGCCAGCAGCGGATTCTTCACCATGACCGGTTACTCTTCCAAGGAAATTATTGGAAGAAACTGGTACGGCTCCTCTCATATCTTTTTTCTAGTTTCATCATCAATTTCTACTTAGCATATTATTGCTTTTGCCAACTTACCCTAATAGGGTCTTAATCTTTGTGGGTAAAACGTCAGCCGGTTTCTGCAAGGGCCGGACACAGACCAGAAAGAGGTTGCCAAAATCAGAGATTGTGTCAAGAATGGAAAAAGTTACTGTGGAAGGCTGTTAAACTACAAAAAGGATGGAACCCCTTTCTGGAATCTTCTCACAGTCACTCCTATCAAGGACGACAATGGCAAGACCATCAAGTTCATTGGGTACCTGCCTAAATTCCTCCCTGTGTGTTTCTAAATTTATAGACTGACTCCTCTATCAAACATTTTCATACTCCCATCTTTGCATTGTTTGTCTGCAGGATGCAGGTTGAAGTTAGCAAATACACAGAAGGTGTAAACGATAAAGAATTGAGGCCGAATGGACTCTCCAAATCCCTGATTCGATACGATGGTATCTGCTTCCATGCATCTCTGATCTCTCTATAAAATAAACAATGTTTCGCTTTTGTTTTGTGTGATAAGAACAATGATATAGTTTAGCCTAAAAATTAAAACACTATAATTTTTGTGTGGGGCTGATCCACAAATTTTAACATGTTATTGGTATCAGCTCGCCAGAAGGAGAAAGCTTTGGATTCCATCACAGAGGTCGTGCAGACAATAAAACATCGCAATTCTCAGGTGCGGGATTCCGTGAGCAATGATATTATGGTGAAGCCTGATAGTGCTACTACACCTGGTAGACAAACTATACAATCAGATGAGGCTTCAAAGTCAGCCAGAACACCTGGACGTGTTTCTACTCCAACGAGGTGAGTCTTTTTCACCACCAGATTCGTGATAGTCTCCGTAAACATTAAATCTTTAATGGCATGTGTCTTGCTCACAAATGCGTGATGGAATGGCCAAACTCGCAGAAACCATCTTGTTTATTATCATTCCCAAATAGTGTTTAAATATACCAACACAATCTCAATCCTTCAAGGAACAAGGAATAGAGTTAGATGTACTTGTTGTCGTTGTGTAACCTAACTTTTTAATTTAATTGAAAGAATGAACTCATGGATTTTTAGTCAAATATAATAAATATTTAATAGGAAGTTGAAATTGCTGCAATGTCCTACCGTGTTCTGTTTCTTAGTTCTTGTATACTTTTGTAACCTTGTGCTGGGCCTTAGTATGTCTCTGACATGGATTGGGTAGTTAATTCTGAAGATGTACGTACATACCCTCAATGATTTGTGATCAATCCTCATGCAATGTGCAGGTCAAAGCACAAATCGCTAAGCTCGAATAAAAAGCATGAAGATGTACCTAGTGTGGAACCTGAAGAATTGATGTTGAGCACAGAAGTAATAGAGCCGAGGGACAGTTGGGACCAATTAGAAAGAGAAAGGGATATACGCCAAGGAATTGATCTAGCTACCACTCTTGAGCGCATAGAGAAGAACTTCGTCATCAGTGATCCTCGTCTTCCTGATAATCCCATTGTATGTTCATTTCAGTCTAAAAATTGAGATGCATGTTCAATTGGAAAGTATGTTGCTTATATTAATTTTTCTTTACTCAAGTCTGCTGCTATGTTTGGTATGCACATGTGGTAAGTTTATTATCTTGAAATGATAATGCAAATCGTTTCCTTTGCAGATCTTTGCATCAGACAGCTTTCTTGAACTGACAGAGTATTCACGCGAGGAAATTTTGGGGAGAAATTGTCGGTATGTGAATATTCTTTTCCTTTTATATTTTACTCATGAGACTCATCATGCCTATTAATTATGCAGTCTTCTTGGCTGTGTTTTTGTTAGTTTTGTGATATGAATTTGTGTAAAGTGGTTGGCCTCAGGTTTCTTCAGGGGCCAGAGACAGATCAAGCGACTGTCCAGAAGATAAGAGACGCAATTAGAGATCAAAGGGAGATAACTGTGCAGTTGATAAACTACACTAAGAGCGGTAGTTATCTGATAATGAACATTTTCAAACAATTATCTTGAAATGTTTTCAATTCGGGACGATCATCAAACCTCGAAATCATTGCAGGAAAGAAGTTCTGGAACTTATTCCATTTGCAACCTATGCGTGATCAAAAGGTTGCCATGCCAATATGGTTATATCTGGATTTAGATCCTTGAAGAAAACTGTGCATTGTTGCTGACTAGATGACTTTTTTCATCATCAGGGAGAGCTTCAATACTTCATCGGTGTGCAACTTGATGGAAGTGATCATGTGGAGCCCCTCCGAAATCGTTTGTCTGAGACAACGGAGATGCAGAGTTCTAAATTGGTACGTGGTTAATCTCCTATTGTGCTTTAATAGAGTCTCTTTTTATTTAGAGGAGACTAACACATTAATTATAATTCAGGTGAAAGCTACAGCAACAAATGTAGATGAAGCTGTCAGAGAACTTCCAGATGCTAATACGGTAAGGTATATAAATTCATGGTTACTTATCAAAGATGTAAAAATATGAATGCAATCGATTTGCAATGTATTTTAGCGTCCCGAAGACCTGTGGGCTGCACACTCAAAGCCTGTCTATCCTCTGCCTCACAGTATGGAGAGTACGTCCTGGAAAGCAATACAAAAGGCAAGCATCAAGCCACATTACTTTTTACTTGGTTTATCAGTCATCCTGTTTTGATCGCGATAGTTTCTTTTGTAGATCCAAGCGAGTGGAGAAAGAGTGGGACTACATCATTTCAAGCCAATAAAGCCTTTGGGCTCTGGTGATACTGGCAGGTACCACTTGAAGTCAAAACTGTCCTTGAATCTCCTTTTACTTAGTATATGCTTCTATGATTTACTCTTGTTTTTTTTTGGTTGGCTACAAAGTGTACATTTGGTTGAACTGAAAGGCACAGGTGAGTTGTATGCAATGAAGGCAATGGAGAAAACAATGATGTTGAATCGTAACAAGGTATATGATGGAGAATGAATTCCCTTTTGAAAGGGAAAGCCCGAAAATTGAAATTTATATTATATCTCTCATTGACAACGCAGCGTTATACAGGCTCACCGAGCATGCATCGAAAGGGAAATTATTTCCCTTCTGGATCATCCTTTCCTTCCCACTCTCTACGCTTCCTTTCAGGTATATGTTTTTATTTTTTATTTGTATCTTTTCAGTTCTTGCGTATGATTTCTAAAGCGTTCTTTTCTTTGCGCAGACATCTACGCATGTTTGTTTGATTACGGACTTCTGCCCCGGTGGAGAGTTGTTTGCACTGCTTGATAGACAACCCATGAAAATATTGTCAGAGGACTCAGCGAGGTACCCTGTTTTCCTCCAATCCAAATGTATAATATGTAACACAAGATCCATTGGTCAGAAACAAATATCAATGTGATGTATTAACTAAATAGAGGCACTATGTCCTTATGAGTTACTCTAATCAATCTCTTTATCATCAGGTTCTATGCAGCAGAGGTCGTTATCGGCTTAGAATATCTTCACTGCTTAGGTAATAAATGGCGGAGTGAATTCTTGTCTCTGTTGATATAAACATTTCTGTTTACACATTTAGCCACTTCACATGGCTTAAATAATTTATTTTGTTGTTTCATTTAAGATTTGTTTATATGTTCGATAAATAGGGATAGTGTACCGTGACCTGAAGCCTGAAAATATACTGCTCAAGAAGGATGGGCACATTGTATTAGCTGACTTTGATCTATCGTTTATGACATCTTGCACACCCCAGGTACTGTATTGTTTTTACTTAACTCCACTTTTCCACTAGCAATATAAAGAAATGTGATAATTAGTAGAATTATGGTGTGCAGCTTATTATTCCACCTGCTCCACACAAACGAAGAAGATCCAAGACTCAACCGTTACCCACATTTGTTGCAGAACCAGTTACCCAGTCAAACTCGTTCGTAGGAACCGAAGAATACATTGCGCCTGTACGGTGATACACTTAATGTTTAGTGATGTTTATTTCTTGTAATCTTCACTGCCTGCCATTGATTTGGGGGTGGAGAATAATTGTACAGCTTCATCTTCAGTGTATCTCAGATTTTGGTATGCTATTTATCATTCAATTAATTGTTTCAGGAGATAATCACGGGTGCTGGTCATACGAGTGCTATTGATTGGTGGGCACTGGGTATAATCTAATCTGCCACCGTCTTACCTAAATATGATAAACTTATGTCACATTCAATATTAATATGCTGATCTTCTTTTATCTATGTTTGTTTTAGGTATCTTGTTGTATGAGATGCTTTACGGTCGCACGCCTTTCAGGGGTAAGAATAGGCAAAAGACATTTGCCAACATCTTGCACAAAGATCTCACCTTCCCCAGCAGTATCCCTGTAAGCTATCTATCTTGTAACAACCTTTGTGTCTTGGAATACACCCAATGTAAAAACCATACAATTTTAACCACGTGGTTGTGCAGGTAAGTCTTGTAGGTAGACAGTTGATCAACACATTGTTAAATAGAGATCCAAGCAGCCGGTTAGGATCCAAAGGCGGGGCAAATGAGATAAAGCAGCACGCTTTCTTCCGCGGGATCAATTGGCCTCTCATACGCTGCATGGTAGGACTAATAAAATCACCTTTTATATATCGCTTCATGTCATATACTCATGTTTTGTTGGCTAATATATGTAAAGTGATTGCAGAGCCCTCCACCACTGGATGCACCGTTGCGCATAATAGAGAAAGATCCAAATGCCAAAGATATCAAATGGGAAGATGATGGTGTGCTTGTGAATTCTATGGACATCGACATTGATCTCTTCTAAAAAACCCACTCTTCCTTTATTCCCCTATCTTTTAAAAATCTCTATTTTAACGCAAAACTTCTCTTCTCTAATAAAAGCAATTGGTGTTGTATGTATTGTAGACATAAACGGTTCTTTCATGTTATTAGAGCATCCAAACAGTTTTTCCATTACTTATAAATCTCGAAACCAACAATAAACATACAAAGCTTAATGACCATGTTAATATAGTTAAGTGTGATTGGCCCATTAAAAGGCCCATTAACAACTGATGGGAGAAAGGTCTTTGAGAAGTCCGACCACTTGCTGCATCGTGGGTCGCTTCCATGGCAGATCGGCGGTACACAGGTAACCTATCTTCACCGCCTCCGTAATCTGCTCCACCGGACCTGTCTCTCGCATCGTCGGATCGATGGCTCTCGACCCTTGTCCCTGTCTAACCAATCCTCTCACCCAATTCACCAAATCCCCATCCGGCTTCTTCCCGCTCACGAGCTCGAGCAGAACAACTCCAAAGCTGTACACATCGGATTCTACTGTCGGAGATCCGTACTGCTCCTGTTCCGGTGGCGTGTACCCGTCTAAACCACTGGAAAATGTCTCTTCCAGGAGTTTGGTTAAACCAAAGTCTGCTAACTGTGGTTCCTGGCTAGAGTCTAAGCAGACGGTTCTAGCCATTACCTCACCGTGAACCACCGGAGGAATGCAACCATGATGGAGGAAAGCCAAACCTCTCGCCGTCCCCAGAGCTATCTTATGCCGGAATCTCCAAGATGTGTCGGAATCGTCTGTGTTACGGAATAAGCTTTCCAAATTAGCATTGTCTATGTGCTCGTAAATCGCAATTCTTTGCTCTGCGGCTATGCAGTATCCATAGAGAGGAACAAGATTTGGGTGCTTGATCCGAGCGAGACGTTCAAACGCAATCGAGGCTTCGTGATCATTCAATGTGGTTCCACTTGGGATGACTTTTAGAGCTGCTCTAAAGCCACCGGGTAGGACTGCACCGTAAGTAGGACCAGACTTGCCTTCCCACAACAGTGTGGCTCTATCGAAGTTGAGAGTCGCAGCTTTGAGGTCTGCAAATGTCATCTTCATCAACGGCTTGTCGATCATTACTACAGGGACATCGGTTGATTCACTTTGGTCTGACAAGTTTGGTTCTGTGGCATGCTTTGTTGCCCATGTTCTGGATTTTCTTCTACTTCTCATGGCTACAAGTATGAGCAACAGCCCAACGAGTAAGAACGCCATGGTGATTGCTAACGCCAAACCAATCTTAAGCCCTGTCTTCTTGTTGTAAATTTTCTTTCTATTTAGAACAATTGGCTTTGCAGCGAAGGGGCAGTTGTTTGTGGAGCCAATGAAGGATGTCTGGATCATTCCTTGAGAGAAGTTGGGGTTGCAAAAGGTTAGATTGTTGAAAGAGAAGTTAAACCTCTGCATCATGGGGAGTTTGTCGAGAACCGGCCTTGGAATATCTCCCTCTAGCTTATTCAGCGAGAGATCAAGTATTTCAATGGTCTTGAGGCTCAACAAAGGTACATGGCCAGTGAGATTGTTGGAGGAGAGATCAAGAACCTTGAGATGATGTAGCCGTGAGATTTCAGTTGGAATTCTACCTGACAGATTGGTCCTGGATAGATTCAGATAATTTAAACCTGAAAGCTTTGTGATTTGCGGGAATTCTCGTGCCCTGAATCGGTTGCACGCGAGGTTAAGGTGTCCCAGCTTCTGAGATGAGCTCAAGCCATCGAGTATATGTCCGACAAAACGATTCTCGGACAAGTCAAGATGAATCAGACTAGACAAGTTGTGCTTGTGGCCAGGCATTAACTGCAAGATATGACCATCAAATCGATTATCACTGAGATCAACAGTTTCCACGTTTTCATGCAAGACTCCCATCAATGAACCCTGAAACAGATTCCGCGAAAGGTTCAAGCTTTTTAGTTGAGGGAAGGCAGAACCAAAACCAGCAGGCAGAGAACCACTGAACTGGTTCGATGAGAGGTCAATGGATACTAAAGATCGGCAATGGAGAAGACCTGGAGGTACGCCAAACTGAAAACCATTGTTGTCTAGCTTGAGAGTTGTTAGACCGACAAGGGAGCTTATAGCGGCAGGGATTTCACCAGAGAAGCTGTTAAAAGAAAGATCAAGTGTCTGAAGTGACATGAAATTGCCTATGTTGCTTGGAAGAGGCTCTGAAATCCTGTTGGAGGAGAGGTTGAGACTCTTGAGCGAGCTTAAGCTCCACAAATCCGAGGGCAGAGAGGTGATCTTGTTGCCACTGAGATCCAAAGACCGGAGCATTCTCATTTTGCCGATGGTATTGTCGGGGATGGAACCAGACAGGTCCAACCCAGAAGCCGAGAACCGTAGCACGTACTCTTTTCGTGAGTCACAGACCACTCCTGGCCAGGAACACAAAGAAGAAGAAGAAAATGTGTGAGCTTGGGAAGACTTGTGTGAACCCATTTTGGTGAAGAAGTTAGAGAGATAAAAGGCGTCGGTGTTGGGATCTTGGCTGGTCAGATGCTTCACAAAGAGGGAGAGAAACATGAGAGTTCCCCATAGACACAACCCCATAATTCGGAGTCTGGAACTGGACAAAAGTGGATGAGGAGGGAGCTTAGAAAGAAGACAGACTGTGTGAAAAGAAGAAAAGACATAATGGAATCACGGGGAAGAGATGTGATAGTTTGGAATACATTAGGATCCCTTTTCACGTGCACTGCTTCGAAATCAGAGGTTAATCAGAAAACAGGAATCAGAAGAAGATAAGGGTAGAAAAAGTTGGGAGATTTTCAGAGTTGAGTTTGGTTGTATTATCGTATGGATGGACTCTTTGGTGGAAGTGGAAGGAGAAGAGAGAGTCTTTGAAAGTCAAAAAGGGGACACATTAAGAGATTATAAATTAGGTAAAGTATTTTGCTAGTAAATGGAATCTGTCTCAGACTTTTTTTTGTGAAATTCAAATCCTAAAGTGCCAATGGATTTGGTTGAGTGGGAGTGGGTGGTTGTGGTTTCTCAATTCAGCAAAATTTGGGTTGTAATGTAAAAAATCGCCTTTTTAGGAGGTTTCACACTTTATTGACTATGTCACACCTTGGAAATTGGGAATCATTCATCTGATATTTATTTCTCCCCCTAAACTGACGCCTAAATATGCGCGAATAAGTTAGTTTAACTAACTGATCTGAGCTCATTATTCTTGATAAAAATAGCCACTCACTATATTAAAGGAAAGTTAAGCTAAAACAGAACTACAATGGTTCGGAACTTAGGGTTTCAAAGTCTGAAACTTAAAATCTAGACCAGACCACCATTGGAGAAGTTGTTGATGGAAGAAGAAGCAAAGAAAGATACATCATAGATTCATAGTTGCTGTTTTGTAACAATAACAAAGCAAAGATCTATCAAACCTGAGCAAAAAAATAGAGCAGAGTTTGTAAGTGTGGTATTCAACAACGGGCCAAAATGAAAAGCCCATTAAGAGGAAAAATGGGCCGAGAGATTAATGCCGATTCGTCCGTAGATGAGAAGACACGTGTCAGATCGGGTGGAGAGTTGGCGGCTGATCGTGGGATCCACGTCATAAAACGCGCCAGCTGCTGACCTTTTCTTCTTCCAGATTTTACACAACAATCAACATCGAAGCTCTATCATCATCATTTTTGCATTCTCAACAGATTAAACAAACAAAAAAAGAAGAAGCAAACTTTCGCTTCAGATTCTGGAATCCAACGATCGATTTTTGAATGCGAAGAAGAAAAGGGTTTAGGATTTTGATAAAATGGCCTTGTTTCGCAAATTGTTCTACCGCAAACCTCCAGATGGTTTGCTCGAGATATGCGACAGAGTTTTCGGTCTGGTTTCTTCCCAAATTCTCTGCTTCGTTTTGTCTATATACATCTCGGTCTGCTGAATCGAATGTCTGATAAACCTTGGCCTGCGTGAATTCTAAGCTACTTTGTGTGAAATTGTGGCGTTCTAAATTCTATCTAGGTCCAATATATATCCCGCATTCTGCTGCGATTTGTCTGAGAAATTTGATAGTTCAATTCGAAGAAATGCTGGATGTTTTTAAATTCGATTTTGTTCATTTTTATCGTGATTGGGGAAAAGACATTGAACTGAAGACAATGATTATCTGTGTGTGTTTTGTAGTGTTCGACTGTTGCTTCTCTACAGATTCTTGGGAAGAAGAAAACTACAAAGTTTATATGGCTGGAGTAGTCAATCAACTACAGGAACACTTCCCTGAAGCATCCTCTCTTGTCTTTAATTTCCGTGAAGTGGGTACTCGAAGTGTTATGGCTGATGTCTTGTCAGAACATGGCTTGACCATAATGGATTATCCTCGGCACTACGAAGGCTGTTTGTTGTTACCTGTGGAAGTGATGCACCATTTTCTCCGGTCAAGTGAAAGCTGGCTCTCGCTTGGCCCAAATAACTTGTTACTAATGCATTGTGAACGCGGGGCTTGGCCGGTTTTAGCTTTCATGCTAGCTGCCCTCCTTATTTACAGGAAGCAGTACAGTGGTGAGTACAAGACTTTAGACATGATCTACAAGCAGGCTCCGCGTGAACTTCTGCATTTGTTCTCACCGTTGAACCCGATTCCTTCTCAGCTACGCTATCTACAATACGTGTCAAGAAGAAATTTGGTCTCTGAATGGCCTCCACTGGATAGGGCTCTCACCATGGATTGTGTTATTTTAAGATTTATTCCTGATATTAGTGGACAAGAAGGTTTTCGCCCAATCTTCCGAGTTTATGGTCAGGATCCGTTTTTTGTAGATGATAAAAAGCCAAAGCTTTTGTACTCGACTCCTAAGAAAGGGAAACACCTTAGGATCTACAAGCAGGTATGTTTCACAGCAGATTAATAGCGTTGTTCTTCGTAAATGACGACTTCTGACTTAGCCTGTACTAAATAAATGCATATTGTATCTTAAGGTTTAGCAAGAGAGATAGTTTTGAACTCTGATTAGCCTTCTGTTGCTTTTTGTTTTTGTGCGTTTTAGCTTTCTTTGTCGTTGTTTGCAAAATGATTCAATGGGTTTTCTCTCTTGTTTACTCGACCCTTGTGCTTTGCAGGCAGAACGTGAACTAGTCAAGATTGATATCAATTGTCATGTGCAAGGTGATATCGTGATTGAATGCCTCAGTTTGAATGATGACATGGAAAAAGAAGTCATGCTGTTTCGAGTGGTTTTCAACACTGCTTTTATTAGATCTAACATTTTGATGCTTAACCGTGATGAAGTTGACACATTATGGCATATAAAAGAACAATTCCCAAAGGGGTTCAGAGTTGAGGTATGTAAAAATGGGGCTCATATTTTCTTTACATGGTATATAGTGCTACTTCTTTGTAACTTAGTACTCACAAAGAATACATTCTGTGAAAAGCTTCTCTTCTCAGATATGGATGCTGCCTCGTCTGTTGACTTGATGGATTTTTCGTGCTTGGAGGAGAAAGATGGTCTTCCAATAGAAGTTTTTTCCAAAGTTCATGAGTTCTTCAATCAAGTTGACTGGGTTGATCAGACGGATGCCACACGCAATATGCTTCAGCATTTAGCCATTGCAAATGCTGTCCAGGAAAGATCAGATGCGAATTCAAGCCCAAGACTACAAGGGTTAAGCCCTAAGAGTATCCATGATATTATGAAACATGCAGCGATTGAAAATAGTACAAAGTTCAAATTGTCTTCATTGTCCGAGGTTGAAACGGTCGATGCACCAGAAAAGCGTCCTACCGATTCAGTCAAGAAGCTTATAGCAGAAGATCAACGTGCTGTCCTTGAGATAAGTAGCCAGGAAAACACCAACAACCAGGGTGCAACAGAGTTGTTACGTCAAGAGTCCCCTTATCTCAAGCTTGTGCATCATTCTGCAACAATTAAACCTGTCGTGGACAGTTCTGATTTCCCAGAAAATCTCGAGGAGAATTTTCTGAAGAGTCCTCTTCCAGAAAACAATGGGGAAGCGGTCTCATTTTCACCATCCACACCGCCACGACCTCATCCTGCAAGAAAGCCATTGGCTCCAACAGGAACACCACCACCACCTCCTCCACTTCCAGATGTTGCTTCTCAACCATCACTGCAGTTGCAGCCTTCTGTTGTCCAACCGGCAGAGCCTCTTCCACGGGAAAATTCCTGGGTGTCATTAGCTGGCTCTACACTTCATCAAACAACCCCAAATGAGAAAATTCCTACAACACTGCCTTCAACACCTCCTCCGCTTCCTCCTGCATCCCATGTTTTTCCTCAGGAATCTTCTGAAACAACAAATTCATCTTCGGTTCTGCCATCTCCTGCACTATCAGCTACTACAGCCAACCAAACCCAAACGGAGACGGTAGGTTCTTTTTGTCCTCCTACTTCACCTCATGTAGGAGCTTATAATGATGTTGCTTCACATCTTGGACAACCGGCAGCGAGGTTACTTCCTCCAGTGTCTAATTCAGAAAAATCGCCTGCTTTGCATCGACCACCACCTTCTCCTCCTCCTCCTCCTCCTCCAATGCGGCATTCAGACCAAAACACAGTCACTAGAGTTTCCCCTATACCACCTCCACCCCCACCCCCTGCACCAACTGTCCCTACCTCTCCTCCCCCTCCTCCCGCTCTTCCAACACCGCAATCTAATGGAAATTCTGCGATCAAAAGTTCACCTCCTCCTCCTCCACCTCCACCGCTTCTTGCCTCTACTCCCCCTTCAACCGCACCACCTAAACCTCCACGGCTCCCTGCCTCTCCTTGCCCTCCAACCGCACCACCTCCACCACCATTAGGTCAGAGTAGGGCACCGTCAGGACCACCTCCTCCTCCTCCAAAGTTAGGAACGTCTTCTGGTCCTAGTGTCCCTCCGACGCCTTCTTTACCAACTGGGTCTCTTTCATCAGGGAAAGGGCGAATGTTACGTGTTAATTTAAAGAATAATCAAACCAAAAAGTTGAAGCCATACCACTGGTTGAAACTGACCAGAGCTGTCAATGGGAGCTTATGGGCTGAAACACAGATGTCTAGTGAAGCTTCTAAGTATGCATTGTTCATCTTGTCGTCACTTTATTTCTCTGATGCCTCCAGATTGTTGTATGATTTTCAAGCCATTAATTATTTACCTGTTGGTTTAGGGCTCCTGAGATTGACATGACAGAGCTTGAAAATCTTTTCTCTGCATCTGCCCCAGAGCAGACAGGAAAATCAAGACTAAATGTCAAAGAGAAGAAACCCGAGAAAGTCCAATTGGTACATTATGTCTAATATATCAAAGTTTTCCTAGTTTGTGTCGACTCTGATTTGTTTTCCCATGATTAGATTGTCTTCTTTATGGTTGAATATACTGATTAGTAGGAGAAACTCTATCTTGCAGATTGAACACAGGCGAGCATACAATTGTGAAATTATGCTTTCAAAAGTGAAAGTACCTTTGCAGGATTTGATGGTAATATCAAGCTCTTAAGGTTTAGGATGTATTGTAATCATAGCAATCTAATCTGGTAGAATGTCCATGTGTTACTAACTCTTGCACATGATAATTAAAAGCTAATTGTCTCTCAAAATATTGGCAGTACTCAGTGCTTAACTTGGAGGAATCAGCTCTCGATGCTGATCAGGTCGAGAACCTAATCAAGTTTTGTCCAACAAGAGAAGAAATGGAATTACTAAAGGTATAAGGAGTGTATTCTTGGGCTAATGTTTTACTGCTTTTATTTCCAGAGCTAGAAGTCCCTAGAATTTGGGTGTTTTGTGATCCAGCTTTTGTAAGTATTTTTGATTTATCTTCATTATGTGCTCGGTTTTGCAGGGTTACACTGGTGACAAGGACAAGCTTGGAAAATGCGAACTGGTACGAAAATTGAAAAACCGTTTAGTTTCATTGGAGTAACTATATAGAGCGATAACTCCAGATATGCTTCTTGAAATTGTTTGAACAGTTTTTTTTAGAGATGATGAAAGTCCCACGAGTGGAAACAAAGCTCAGGGTATTCTCATTCAAAATCCAGTTTCGTTCTCAGGTCTGAAAACTTATACCATGCTATATAAATTTATTTGGAGCTTTGACTTTGTTGGTACTTATAGTCGCTTTGGACCACTTTTTTAGATTTCTGAACTCAAGAATAGTCTAGGTGTTGTGAACTCCGCGGCAGAACAGGTAAATCAGATTCAACTAGACGTCTCGGTTAGCTCCCACTGTGATTAAAACATACCTTACCAATGCTCTTCTGTTCCTCTTTTCGTCAGATAAAGAATTCTGAAAAATTCAAGAGAATAATGCAGACAATTTTATCCCTTGGGAACGCCCTAAACCAGGGGACAGCTAGGGGTGAGTTTTAAAATGGAGCATTTTAAGTCTGAGTTTTATCTTTTATCCTGCTCTCAAAGTAGTTTCTTTCTAGGTGCTGCGGTTGGGTTTAAATTGGACAGTCTGCCAAAACTCAGTGAAACACGGGCGCGTAATAATCGTATGACTCTGATGCATTATCTTTGCAAGGTAAGCTATTATCGTTTGCACTTCTGTAGCTTTATGGATGTACTTGATGGAGAGGAAAATAGTCTGATGGATTCTCTGCAGATTCTTGCTGAGAAAATGCCAGAAGTTTTAGATTTCACAAAAGATTTATCCTCACTAGAGCCTTCAACGAAGGTACGTAGCTTTCACGTTTCATGTGCCGTTTCTGCTTAGGTCAATAAGGAAACTGGAAGCTGTGTTAATATTCTGAACCTTGATACAGATTCAACTGAAGTTTTTGGCTGAGGAGATGCAAGCGATAAACAAGGGATTGGAGAAAGTCGTACAAGAACTCTCCTTGTCCGAAAATGATGGCCCAATCTCACATAACTTTAACAAGGTATATTTTTTTTCGATAACTAGTTCCCTATTCAAGGCATTCTCAAAAGAAACAGAACGCAGACCGTTTAGTGGGAGAACAGTCAAGTCTCAATTAAAAGGAAAAACAGGCTAACTAGTGTGGAGAGTACTGTGATCCTGTAATTATGTGGCCAGTGGCTTTTGTGTGGAATGTGCTCTATAACAACTAACAGGGCAGCTAGATGAGTACAAACTAACGGAACAGGCAACACATGTGTTGACATTTGTTAATGCGGCTGCATGGACAGTTAGGGAGTTGATGATTGATTCATTTCATTCTTGTTTGGTCGTATCTATCAAGGACTTCTTTTTTTTTTTCCTCAGATATTGAAGGAGTTCCTTCATTATGCAGAAGCAGAAGTACGGTCCTTGGCTTCACTTTACTCAGGAGTGGTATGTTCCTAAAAAATGTGCAATAGATATATTACCTGCTTTGCTCTATCACTTGTTGAGAACTTGGTCAGAATAAATAAATTATGTATTGCAGGGGAGAAATGTGGATGGCTTAATTCTCTACTTTGGTGAAGACCCTGCTAAGTGTCCTTTTGAACAAGGTATCCATATCCTTGTCTATATAAAAATCTAAGATTCTATACACATGTCTTTATGTGAAACAAGATGTTTCAAAGTTGTCTGAATCTAGCTAGTGGTTGTAAATTGCAGTGGTATCGACTCTTTTAAGCTTTGTAAGACTGTTCAATCGTGCGCACGAAGAAAACGGAAAGCAACTCGAGGCAGAAGCTAAGAAGAATGCTGAAAAGGAGAAATCAAAAACAGGTGGATTAGATAAAGAAAGCAAGAGGACCTTGGAGGAAGAAATTAACAAGGAGACAACAAAAACAGGTGGATTAGATAAAGAAACCAAGAAGCCCTTGGTGGAAGAAATTATGAAGGAGAAGACAAAAACAAGTGGACTAGACAAAGAAACGAAGGAGCCATTGAAGTAAAGAAGATCTGCTTGAAAAAACTGGCTGCTCCTATTTCGTATACAGAAGCAGTCCAAGGCTCGACGGGCTTCTGAGAAGAAGCATCCGGTGAAGGAGAGGCTGTGCTAAAAGCATGACCATGGGGGTTTCCAGACAACAAGACAAGTGGAATGTTAAGGACAACAATACGTTATCGTCTTATAACGGCAAAGCTAACTTGTAAATTAGGGAGGGGTAAAGAATATTGTAACTAAAAGGCAATAAAACATCACACCTTTGCATGTTTGGTAAAATCTCTGTGGGTTTAAGGTGGCTGCAGTAAGCAAAAACATCATTGGTTCATTTACCTCATAATATGGGCCATTTGTGTTTCCATCATCTTCTTCAAAACTGTTCGTCTCTTGCATGTAAAATATTTCCCCTTCTTGTGTCTTACCGAAGTAGTCAAGTAGACATGCATCTACCCAGTCCCGACCGTTTAATCCGAGGATCAAGATGGCGCTGAGTCTTACCTGTCTTGCCTGCAGATTGGAGGATTTTGAGAAGGAATCGCGTGTGGAGATTGGAACAGCGAGAGTGAAGACGAGTTTTGTTAAAGCCCAGAACTTGGCATCGTCTTTTCTACTTGTACAGGTAGATTTTGGTCTTTGTCGTGTGGGTTTCTCTCCAATTAGTCGTATTTCGTTTAACAAGTAGACGAAAACCTCACCACTATGTATAAATTGTCTTTCAATTTCACGGAGCAACACTGTATAGATGCAAAGTAGATCCTTGAGTGTTGATTTTCTTGGCATGTTGTATGTTAGGAGAGAGAGAGGGTGCATGTTTTTTTTATGTATCTGATTACTCAAGACTAGTCTATTATAAACCTATGGTGGTGATTTGGTTATTGATGTTAGTCTTTTGCAGCTTTACTATCTTGAGAGAGCCTTAGCTACAAGAAACTGTGGTCGGGGATAACATAAAAGAGAGAAATTTCAAATTGGTGGATTATCAAGATATCAATCTCTGATCTAAATCAATATTCCTACACAAACAAAGAAGGCTTCTTTAGAGCTTTGGTTGCAGTGTGCCTTGTGTGTGTGTGTATATATATATTATCTATATGTATGTATATTGTGGTAGCTTATGATACAAACATATGGCATAAACGAGAGGGGTGGGTGTTGACGACAGCATGGAGAGAATAATATTACAAACTGTGTATCAATCTCTATTAGGCAGCAGAGAGGAGTCCCAAGGCCAGCACTGCAAGCATGGAAAGGCCGAGATTAGCAGCGTTGGCAACGGTGCCTGAACCAGGAGGGGCATTTGGTGGAGCTTCTCCACTTGAGTTGGAGGAGGCCATCTTTGCAACCGGAGGCAGAGGCGGGTCAATCACATCTTTGGGATCAAGAGGCGGGCTTGGGGCACTTGCTGGGGGCTGTGCTTCCTTGGCTGCCGCGGAGAGTAGAGCGCCGGCCTCTGCGGGTAAGATGGCATAGGGCTGTTCTTTATCCAAATCTGAGCATGGACTCCCTGCATTTGCATCGGACGTCAATGATCAGCGTTATTTTTGGTTTATGTAAATATTGTTCTTTCATCATCTTGTAGAGGTTTGAACTTACTCAAGTATCTGGTAGCAGTGGCAGGGTACTCTGTGATGACTCCATCAACGCCACTCCCTGCAATGAATGTGGCAAGCTCTATCGTGGGATCAGAGAAGTAGTCCAAAGCTATGGCGATGTACTCGTTTCTTAGTAAGGAGACGTAAACAGAGATATTCCCCTTGTGCATTTCCTCCACCACCTTGGTTTTTCCTGTGGCAAAGCTGCTTTCGGAGATAGAGACTATGGAACTTCTCATTAGATTGACGGCATCTGCGTGTTTCTTTATTTCTTCGACGGATGGTTGGGGAGCATCTCCAATTTCCTTTTCTATGGTCAAGACTCTAGTGTACGGAGGAACAGCCTCAAAACTGGCTAGAACCGAGCTGTCATCTGACTGAATCAAAACCTTCTGGGTTGATTGCTTATCGAGTGTGGAAGTAGTTAGAGCTGACTTGACTGCGTCTACGATTCCTAGGCCTTTCTTTGAGGCTAAATAAGCAGCGTTCTGTCAACAAGCAAGGCATTAGTGGAGCTGCCTTGAGAGAGTTAATGGAGCATTTAGGAGTTAAAATATAAAAAAAGGCTTGCCTCGACATTGATAAGAACTCCAGTGACTGCCTTTGCTTTGCTGAAATCGAGGAAATCAGCGAGAGTCATAAACTTCCCAGCATTCTTTTGTGCTGGGTTTCTCGGGAAGCCCGTGGAAGCCAAGAAGGGGCTCTCGATTTGAGCTGAAGACAAAGATATCCCAACCTCAGTAATGTAGTTGAGAATGAGATGCTTTACAAAAAAGAATGAGTTTCTTACGCTTTAGAGACTGGATCTCAGCCCATGTGAGATCGAAGGAGAAAATGCCGTTAGTAGGCTGAATCTCAGGAACACTGGTGGCTCGGGACATGAAAGTAGTCATGGCAGTGGTGCTTGCTGTGAGGTCTGCAGAGTCACGGCAGAAGGCTATTCCGTCTTTAGACATTTGAACAGAGCAGTCGATAATGTCTGCTCCATCGTCGACCGCTTTCTGATAAGCCAGATCGGTGCAGCCTGGATAATCTCCGCTTGCTCCATTGTGAGTTATTACTAGAGCATGTCCTGCTTTGGGGAGATTGCCCTTTTGGTGAGAAAGGCAAGCTGCATGAAGACAAACACGTTGGACGTTATAACTTGGTTGTATTAATCAAGTTTTTGAAGATATAGGGAGAATCATCTCACTGATGGCTTGTGATGCTGTTGGCGGAAAATCGGTGATGACGCCATCAACAGAGAACTCGCCATTGTCCACAAACTGGAGATACTCAGCAGAGGGATCATAGCTGTAGTTGAAGCTGGTGCGCAAATCATTGGCAAATCCAGAAGCATAGACTTCTAGACCGGCTTTGTGGGCATCAGTTACAAAGGTGGTGGCGGGCTTAAGGTACTTAGCCGAGTCAAGGGGCCAAATGTAGTCTTTGGGGACAATAACGCCTGAAGCAAAGGCCTTGATGGCTGCGAGGTTCTTCTGAAGCTCACTGTACTTCTTGCTGGTAGTGGGTTCAATTGCCTCAGGGTCTTTGAACTCGAATATGAGCTTTGTCTTGGCCCTTCCTGCGTCCATGCCGATGCTCTTCAAGAAACCGATCTCTGGAGATGAGATGACGCTAATGCCGCGGAATCGCATGCTTTTCAGGTACTCGGCTGCACTCAGCTTGTGTTCCATGTAGAAGGCATCATACTGCACATTTGTATTGTTTTTTGTTTCTGATTAATCAACAAGAACCCTCCCGAGGTTGGTTAATCATATTTTTGGAAGAGAGGAAGAAGAGAAACCTGAACGCTCAACCAAAACTTGGGAGGCTTGGTCCCCATGACGTCCTCCACGGCGGAAATTGCCATTTGGCCATCGAAAATGCTGGGCCGAGAGTAGATGTTCTGGACCACTGCTCAATAATACAAAACATGAAAAGGTTTGGTGGTGGTGCTTGGAAGCAATGTAGGGAGGAAAAGAGAAGAAGACATACGGGAGACATTGGAGAAGATGGTGTCGGAAAAGTAGTCAAGGGCAAACCAGCCCTTGAGGTCTTGACCATTGACCTTATAAGTCTTCTGGGCTTTGGGGAAGACCGTGGGGATGGTGGTTGCATTGTCAAGCCTGATATCAGACAAGCAAATGCCAACGCCATCCTTTGTCATCTGAAGGTTGCACAACATTGTGAGGCCAGGCGAGCTGGTGCTAATAGCCATGTCATTTGCAGGGGCACTTGACTCCGGGAAAAGACCCGAGAAGCCGCCTCTAGCCACAACGGCAGGCTGCTGTCCTGAAAGAAAAATGAAGAAAAAACCAGAGAGGTTCTTACAAACAAACATGTTATATATGGGGGGAGTTTTATATATCGTACCGCCAAGAAACAAAAACATGTTACAACGTCAAAGGATACATACCGCTAAGGGTGAGCCATTTCTCGGTAGCAACCGGTGGCTTAGGTGCCGCAACACAAGAATGTATGATAAAAGAGAAAAGGATAAAAAACCTCAGCATGATTGATCCTGCATGTGTGTACCCCAATGAAAAAGCACTATTATGAGATGCATAATTTTCCAATTAAGAAAATGCAAAGAGATAAAGAGATCGCACAGCGATAAAACAAGAACATATGCCCCTTCTTCTTCTGCCTCCTTGTGCTTCTTTTCCTCGTTTGGGTTTTTTGAGATTGTAAAAGAGAAGATTAAGAAAATCGGAAGCTTGTGGCCAAAGAAAAGAAGAGTTTGTAAAATGGGAATGAAGAAAGAAACTTAATTAATGGTTAGCCATTTATGGCTCAGACAGCCTATCACACCTATTTTTATCACACCTATATATACATCAATCCTTCATTTAGACCCATGGGAAACAATTTAATGAGATACACAAATTTTTTTTTTTTTAATTGAGGTATTCTTCATAATGTATTTTTATTCAAAAGTTTTAGAATAACAAATGCATAGTATTCATGCATGGATGAGCTTTAAACCGGGTCCTTAATGTGTCTTAAGGAGAGGCAAGGATTGATGTAAACATCCCTCTAGTCTCTGTTACCTTAGACACGGCTCTGACTATGAGTTATGCTATTAATAATATCAAGAGTTTTGGATTGCGTATGAATAAAACATAACATTAAATGTAGCAATGTTTTCCTACTCGGATGGGTTTGGTTAATTAGATTGGTAAACCTAACAAATAGCAAAGTTTTCATACTTTTGGATGTTCCTGCTATAGAATGGGTCTACTCGACTTGAATGACTTTCAATTTTGCATGTAGTTGCAATGAATACACTTTTTTGGGGGTCATTTGGAATTTTTTACTAAGAATATAACTTGGGGTTTGGATAGAGAGCTAGTAGACTATAAAAATCCTTGGCATAACAAAGAGTTCTCTGGAGACTAAGCCCTACAAAGGCCAAAGCATAATCGATTAGACCCGGAAATCGACAGACACATCATACTATCCACGTTTCTAAGATTATTCGAAATGAATTCACTATTTTTATATCATCCTCCTACGCAAAATGAGATGTTTTGAGTTTTTGACTTTTGAGTTGTGACTTGTGCACGTATCCGATAAGCGGTATGGTAAAACGACGCAAGTGGATGGTACATACAGTTATTGAATTGGGACATTGAAACATATGAAAAAGGCTCGAACCGCCTTTGAAAAAAAAAAAACGAATCCTATTTTTTCGTATTAAATATCAAAGGGCCCACAACAGTGCAAACAAAGTCTTTCAAAATTCTCCAATCTCTCACTAAAACCTCCGATCTCTCAGATCTTCTTCTCCTTCCCCATGGATCCCGCTTCTTCCAGAAACCAGCGCAACCGAATCGTCTCTTCTGGTACACTCTTCTCCTCTCCTTTCCTTTCTCTTTCGTTATCTCTCTCTGATTCCGATCAACAAAAATCCCTAATTTGTACCCAAACCCTAGTATCATCATAGAGCCGTTAATTGCCCCAATGTTGGTTTGTTCTACTGCTTACGAGATATGTTGACTTCGCGCAGGGGAAAGGCCGGTGATGGCGGATAATGGCGTGGACCAGGTATGTAATTCTCCTCTTTCTCAGTTTTTGATTTCTCTAAGTCGTTCATTCTCCAGGCTAAATTGCGTCGTTCCTTTTCATCAGCAGGTTTCTTCCGAAGATGAAAGGAATGTTTCTTCTTCTTATCCCTCTCCATATTATAACGTCCTTCAAACCCCTACCAGTTTCTATCCTTACGATTGGGATGTTGCACATCCTGGTAATGTGTTTTCTTCTCTCTTTTTTTTTGTTTGTATTAACCCATTTTGGAAACAACCATTGTGAGTGCTCATTGCATTGTTGTGTATTTCTAGGTTATGCACAAAGCATCAATGGTTGGGATGGGTATCCACGATATGCTACTACCCCTGAAGGCCTGAATGTGCCACAGGTTAGAATGACTTTGCCCTATTATGTTGTTATTTTGCTCTTGCTACATAGTTAATGAATCTTGAGATTTTTTATTTTGTTCTCAGGTTGTCTACAATGAAAATTCATCCTTTATGTACCACCCTGGGTATAGCTACAACCCTTATTCATCTATAATGTTGGAGGGCCAAATTCCTATCTCCCCAGCTTATTTCCCGCATTTTGGTGCACCTTCAGCTATGCATTTTACTCAGTCAGAAATTGGTGGTGACAACTTTCGTTTTGACCCAACTACTGGTTATATGATTCCTTTTGGGCAATTTGGTGGAGGCAGTTTATCTGGGAATCAAGGGGGCAACTCTTTAACATCCCCTATACCTTATCCTCAAACGATGGGTATACTTGGGCCATACGATCATAATACTTCACAGGTTAAAACACTTTCTCTTATGTTTTAACTTTTATGGGCTGATGTACAAAACCTTTATTTAGGCTGGTTAGGTAAGCACTTGTTTACTAGGAAAATGAGTAAAACTGCAGAAAAGTGCCACTGATTAATGATTAGTATCACTTGCGTTTTTGAGAGTCCATCTCTTTAGCTTTTCCCTGCAAGACTTTGAATACATACAGACACAATCTAGAAGAGCCATGAAATGTTGTCATATGTACTCCTTGAATTCAAATTACTTCACAGTTTTATGGGCTATTCACATTTTTTGGCACCTTGTATCAGTTACCATTGCATGGGAGTGGGGTTGCTTCAAGCTCTGCTTTGGGAGGTTATTATCATGTAGGATCTTATCAGAGTCCCACCACTATCGCCTCATATCATGGAGCTGATAATCCAGACATAGGTAAACGGCGAGAGAAGGAGCAGGGTTCTGTACCGACCACCAATGATCTATATGGTAATCGTGGACCACGGGCATCCAGCAGGGCAAAGAGCAAGAACAGCTCAAGACTTTGCTCATCTGCTGGCGATTCAACGAATGATTCGAGTACAGCTGGGCCAAATCCCAGTATGTATAACCAACCAGAATTTGTGACGGATTATAAGAATGCGAAATTCTTTATCGTCAAGTCATTTAGTGAAGACAATGTCCACAGAAGTATCAAGTATAATGTCTGGGCCAGCACGCCACATGGAAATAAAAAATTAGATACTGCTTATCGAGATGCTGAGAAGATGGGTGGAAAATGTCCAATCTTTCTTTTCTTTTCGGTATGGCTTTTTCTATCAATGTAATCATATATATATATATATATATATATATAACTTCCAGGAATAACTAAAGGCGTAATTGATTAGTTTCTTTTTATAGCAACGGGAACACAAGTCCCTGTTGCGCTTCAAGGAAATAGTGAGCTTAACCAGAATTTTAATGTTGCAGGTAAATGCTAGTGGACAATTCTGTGGGGTATCGGAAATGGTCGGACCTGTAGATTTTGAAAAGAATGCTGCGTACTGGCAGCAAGACAGGTGGAGTGGGCAGTTTCCAGTGAAATGGCATATTCTAAAAGATGTACCAAATAACCGATTCTGTCATATCCTTTTACAAAACAACGAGAACAAGCCGGTGACACACAGCCGAGACTCTCAGGAGGTTGGGCTACCTCGCTTATATTCTTTCCTTGCCTAGTGTTTTTTTTTCCTTATCTTCATTCACTACTGTCTAGGTGGTGTCACTATGATCTGCGTCTGCTCACAAGTGTCTGGTTTTATGTTGACAAGTCTTGTGCAATTTTACATTATCGTGTATGACCACTGGGGCGGACATCCCCAGCTTTAATAGGGAAATCCTTGGATATGTGTATTAGTAAAAGTTAATTGCTGTTGGGGTTGGAATTCGGAATCTAAATAAGAGGGACAGGAAAAGTTGGTAGGACTGCTTCAATAGGCTCTCGGGGCACTTCTTGCTATGGTATTTCTGCAGTGAGATATTAAGCAAACCATGGAACAGGGAAGAGTAAGGTGTTAGTGGTATTAACTGCTTGTTTCTGCAGTGTCTGGTAGGAGGGGAGAGATTTGGAAACACATGAACTGCTTGTTGCATGGCATTAACTTTAAGTTTGTGGTGAATTGACTTAATTGATTGGTGAACTGTAACAGGTGAAGCTACGTCAAGGGATTGAGATGCTCAGAATATTCAAAGAATACGAGGCACACACATCGATCCTGGATGATTTCGTCTACTATGATGAGAAAGAGAGAGGAAAGGCGGGAGAAGACGGAGGGAAGAGAAAAGACGGGGAAGAAGAGACATCCGTGGAACAGTTATCAGAGCGTCTTCAAGTTGTGGCAGTAGAAGATGGAAAGGATGAGGGGTAAAAAGAAGAGTTAATAACTGATTGATACAGTAATAGTAAGTAGAAAGGAGGCATTCTTTTTGGTAAACAACTTGGGGGTTCTCTGTTTTCCTTTTTTGGGTGGGGGATTTTTGTATACTAAAATGGGTCTAAACAGATAACAAATCCAATTCCTTGTAAGCATTTTGCGCTTTGTTCATCAATTAACCGCACGTCTCTTTGTAATCAGACAAATCAGAATAGCCAAAAAAATCTTAGAAACGACGACGTTTACAGGTTATAACAAAAAAAAAAAAATGATATGATGCTCCTTCCTTTCTTCAATTCGAAACAGCAACTTGGGTCAATTTTGTTCGTCTCAACCCCAAATGGGAGCGTAACCTTATACACCTTTCCATGGGACTTTTATTCAAATACACTCTTTTCATTAAACTGATTTTTGTTTTGATTTTTTTTTAATTCAAAAACTGGTTAAATACTAAATAATCCTTACTGAATTTGTATAATTACCAACCCAACCAGACATCCGAACCCAAACCCATCTTATAACCCAGATCCGAATATAAATCGGATCTTTTGGTAAAAAAATGAAAATCAGATCGAGATTTCATTTTTTCCCTTATTCTCTTCTTCTCTTCTTTCCCGAAAACGAGACCGCCATCTCCACCGTTCGCAGTCTCCGACGTTCGCCGTTCTCCCTTCGCCCTTCGCCGGTCGCCGTTTGCCGTTCGCCCTTCGCCGAGCGCTGTTCGCCGTCGCCCTTCGCCGTTCAAGGTAACCCCATCAATTACATCTCTTAAATTTTAGAAAATGAATGTTGATTTCGAATGGGTTTTGATTTGGAATTGGTTTTTTGTTGCAAGAAGGGTTTTGATTTCGAAGGAAATGTGTTTGAAGTTTTGAAATTAGGGTTTGAAGAAAAATCAATTTGGGTTTTGATTTGTAGTAGAATTTTGGTTTCAATTGGCGATGTATGTAGAAAGTGTGGAGTTTTTGCAGAATCCAAAGTTTTGTTTGTAGTAGAAACCAAAGTTTCCTTTTTAGTAGAATCAATTTGGATTTCGAATGTGTTTGCGGTTTTGATATGAATTGGGAATATAATGAGCGGTGAAGAAATAGAATTTTGCTATGTCCTTCACGATTAGCATTAAATCCGAACCAGAATTTTCAAATGCCCAAGCCATGATCTGCACTAACATCATTCTTGATTCTTGCTTCACTCACTTTTTTTGTGGTCTTCTCCTTCACAAAATATTACAAAATATTGAGATATGAATTTGAAAAAGATAGTTTTGTGTTTGTTTTGATTATGGTTTTGTTCGTTGTTGTGGATTTTGCAGAAATGGGTCCTAAGATGAGGGGAAGAATTTCGAGGGGGAAAAGGACTTCAAAGGAAAAGAGTTCCAAGGAAGGGACTTCATGGACTTCAAAGGATCCGACTTCAAAAGCATCAAGTAGCAGGGATCCAACTGAAGTAGCTCTTGCTCAATCTGAAATTGAAGGATCCATTACGGTTTCAGAGATATGTGATTAAAGTGACTAAATGAAGTCCTATATAGTATAAGTGTGGATTAGTACTTAGGAGAATTGGTACTACATAGTATAAAAGTTAGTATTTAGAGGAACTAGTTCTGAGTATTCAGTATAAACCGTATAAAAGTATAAAAGTTAGTGTTTAGGTGAACTGGTTCTACTGAGTATAACTGTTAGTTGAACTGGTTTTACTGTGTATAATTGTTAGTAATAAGTCAGACTGGTACTACTATGTATAACTGTTAGTATTAAATAGAACTGGTACTACTGATGAGAACAAATGTTTTGATTACAGGATATATCTGATACTCTACCGATGCAGCCTTTGCAGATGTTCCACCCACCGAGCAAATATAACGCAGTATGCAAGATCCAAACAAGGTGTGATTTGGCCACCTTCTTAACGATGATAGAGGCACCAGAATTTAAACCAGAGTTGGAGTGGTTTAAATCTCACCCACAGTTTAACACACCTTTTCCACATGGAGAGAGAAGCAAACCGTAAGCTCCAGGGTTTGTTTATGCTGCTGGTTCGAACTGTAAGTGTAGATAAGAAGACAAATCTTTGGTTTGTGGTGAATGGTATTCCAATCCGGTACTCTCTGAGAGAACATGGTCTGATCAGTGGGTTTTATTGTCATGAATACTCTGAAACAGTTCATCCGAATATGAAGTTGTATGCCTACACATGTAAGTTTAAGCAGAGGCAGTTTCCTAAGAAGACATCTATAAGTGTCAAAGATGTCAAAGCCAAGCTTCTTTCGATGAAGAAGAGTTCTTCTGATCGCCTGAGCATGATGATCTTATATTTCTTGAGCGCTGTACTTGCAAAAAAGGCTGGGGTTGGTTCAGCTATAGATCCATTCCTTTTTAGAATGGCTGAGGATCCGGATTTGTGTAGATCATTTCCATGGGGGCGAATGACATTTGATGATTCTGTCAGAGATGTTTATTACTTGATGGGAAAGATGGAAAAGATGACGGGTGCTGTGGAAGAAAAATTGACACTTCCTGAATTTGTAATTCCTTTGGAGGTAAAGATATTATTTCTTTGAATCTATATATGTTTTAAATTTATTAATGCTTTAACATTTAATCTTTGACGTGTTATATCTCTATATGTAGGTTCTAGCTTTCGAGTGTATACCAAATCTAAGGAGCTCATTCAGAGTAGATATTAAAGAGGTAGACGAAGATTGTCCAAGGATGTGCAAGCGGAAGTTTCGAGCTTGTAGTTTGAAAGGTTGGCCAGTGGAAGAGATATATAACTCGCTTGGTTCTACTAAGGTATTAATTTAACTTAATTCTTAATTATAATTCGTTTTGGTTATGTTAATAGCTGTTTTGTAACATTGACAGGATATTCATAGTATCTTGGAACCGGAAGAAGAAGAAAAAGCTCTTTGTGCGCGCATCTTTGATGATGATTTAGGTTATGATGCTATGGATATGTTGCCAGACAGCTTGAGCCAACATCTTCAAGACAATAAGAAGATATGCTGGGAAAAGATGTACGAGATGGATGTGGATTCCCGAAAGCCTAAGGAGACGGAGCAAGAGGAAGAAGAAACTGTTGAACCACCAGAGAGTGCTCATGGGATTGTTCAGCTGTTGAAAGAAATGGAAAAGAGGCTGACCACTAATATGAAGGAAGGGTTTGATAAACTGAAGTCTGAGATTGAGGGTTTAGAGAAGAAGGTTTTGGGTGTAAGTAACAAGGTGAAGGATCTCGAAGATGAAGTATGGAGAGGTGGTAGAGAGGATGGCTGGGATTTCGATTTTGAGAGAGATGAGGGAGTTGAGGTTACCGGAGACAAAGGAGAAGAAGGAGAGAAAACAGAAGATGAAGAGAAAGGAGAAGAAGGAGAGAAAACAGAAGAAGAAGAGAAAGGAGAAGAATGAGAGAAAACAGAGAAAGGAACAGAAGAAGAAGAGAAAGGAGAAGAAGGAGAGAAAACAAAAGAAGAAGAGAAAGGAGAAGAAGGAGAGCAAACAGAGAAAAGAACAGAAGAAGAAGAGAAAGGAGAGGAAGGAGAAGAAGAAGAAGAGACAGAAGATAAAGGAGAAGAGGATGTTATTACTTATGTTGTGGAACATCCAGAAGAAGAAACAGAAATGGCTATGACTCTTTTCTCAGGTGCGGTTACTTATCCACCTGTTATAACTGAGATTGAATCTGAAGAAGAAGAAGCTGAAGCAAAGAAGAAGAAGCAGAAGACGGGTGCTAGGGAGAAGAAGCTATATGTATTCAAGAGACCACCGTATACAGCAAATGGGAAAAGGAGAACCACGAGGAACGTAACTACGAAAGAGAATGATGGAGCTGTGAAAGTGGGTGGATCTAAGAAAGCGGTTGGGACGAAAAGGAAAAAGACCGAGGATGGAGTAGCACGCAAGAAGACAAAGAAATAGGCATGTGTAATGGTTAGGAAGTCTACTGATGTTCTTTTGTTACTGATGTTCTTTTAGGGAATTGACTGTGTTTTGTTATAACTACGTATGGTTTCACTGCCAGGTATAACTGTGTATAACTACATATAACTGTGTTTTGTTATTTTGTGGTTTTTAGGTACTTATGTGTTGTCGGGATTTAAGGAAAGTACAACTCATATTTTATTATGTTTTGGATTTGGTACTACTAGTAATACTGGATACTACTGTGTATTATGCAACTATGTCGATTAGCAAAACACGTGTATCACATTTTTCATCAAGAATTTTGTAATAAAAATATAAAAAACATTTAACACATGCGCTGCAAAACTAGTTAAAAATAATATTTACTTTACCCATAGTTATACTTAGTTTTCGAGTAGTACTGGCTTGCACATAGTTATATTTCGACTGTTTTCACGTATAACCAGTAGTAAGTACATAAGATTATAACTTTTCTAGTAGTATTAACTCAATTGATCACTTTAAATATATTTCCTATCATTTCGTGTACTAAAATGTCCGACAACACCATAACCGGATGTTTCACATAAAAAAGTGGCTAGTAACTCATTCATGAACCATATGTATAAGGTATTGTTTTAGTAAAAAAATATGTTTTGCTCTAAATTCTTTGAAATTATTTGTATGTTTCCAGTGCTACCTAAGTATCAAGTAGACACAGTCCTAGGTACATAAATGGACATAGTAAGGAAACAAAATGAAATATGTAAAAGAGACAAAATACTTGAACACAGTCATTACAAAACACATTACACAGTCATACGTAGTTATACCTAGTAGTACAGACAGTGAGTTTTCCCGAAACTCATTACAAAATACATTACACAGTCATACGTAGTTATACCTAGTAGTATCAGATAATGAGTTTTCCCGAAACACATTACAAAACACATTACACAGTCATACGTAGTTATACCTAGTAGTACCGGACAGTGAGTTTTCCCGAAACACATTACAAAACACATTACACAGTCATACGTAGTTATACCTAGTAGTACCGTACCGTGAGTTTTCCCAAAACTCATTAAAAAACACATTACACAGTCATACGTAGTTATACATAGTAGTACCAGACAGAGAGTTTTCCCTAAATCGGATTAGACGTACTAGGTTCACCACCTAAGTAGTTATAAATATGTCTTCCTCTTCCTCTTCCTCTTCCTCTTCCTCTTCCTCTTCCTTGATGCTCTCCAGTTGACAGGTACCATGATTGTTGAACGGGTCCTTTCGTTATATCATGGGTCGGAGGCTTGCCGAAACGGATCGTTTGAAAATTTTCATTAGGTATCATCCAAGTTGACATATGGGGTACAGGATATATCGTCCTATTATATGCGAGTACCCATTGCTCCAACAGATAAAAGTGAGAGGCAAACTCATAATGATGGACCTCCGTCTCTCCGCTTAATCGGATGATAGCTTGTATCGCATGCACGCATGGGTACTTGTCTATATCAAAGTACTTGCAAGTGCAAGTTTTCTCGCTCAAATTAACCACATAATTCTTCCCATCACGTCCAATCACAATGTACTCATAGGACAAGCTGTTTATTTCTTGCGACAATAGCTTCTTCCCAATTGGTATGTTGTGCTCTATTATGTCGTTCACGTGAGGAACCAACTTCTGTGACTCGGGTAATTCATTCGCTACCTTTCGATGCTTGTTGAACCATTCAGCTATTTTCACAACAATCATATCAATCATAGGTAATAACGTGTACTTCCTTGCATCTACGAAAACGCCATTGATCGATTCTACACTATTGGTGGTTACTATGTTGTACCTTTCTCCTGGAAAATAACATCTTGCCCACTTTTCCACAACCACACTCTGATCGAAATACACAGCTGCCGCTTGATACTTTCTCCTAAACGCACTATAAAGTGTTAGGAACATATGCTCTGTATAGGCTTCCGCACATTTCATAAAATCCCCCGCAACTGTTTTTTTCAGGCTTGAAGAAATCTTAGTCTTCACATTCTGAAACAAATGGTATATACAATACCCATGTTGAGACAACGGAAACATCACACGTACTGACTTGATCAATGATACATTTCGATCAGATATAAACATCAGTTTACCATGATCCGGTACCACTAATTTCAACTTCTTCATAAACCACATCCAACTTGATTTGTTCTCACCATCAGCTACACCGAAAGCAATTGGATAATGGTGATGATTAGGATCTTGAGCCATTGCAACAATTAGAATTCCACCATATGAATGCTTAAGGTGAGTGGCATCCACAATGATGACTTGTCTCATGGCTTTGAACCCTTCAATACACGCTCCTAGCGCAAAGAACATATACTTAAACCTACCAACATTGTCCCATTCTACAAATGTTCGTGTACCCGCATTCGTCTTCCTTAGCATATACATATAACAATCCAACAGCCGATAACTCTCCTCTGGATTTCCCCGCACGATATTAGCAGCTAGTTGTTTTCCTCTCCATGCAGTAGTGTATGATATGTCAACACTAGCTTTTTCCTTAACCATTTTTATCAGATTTTTTGGTTTTGGAGTCTCAAAATTACCGGGATACTCTTCTTGTAAAATAGAGGCAACTACTTTTGATGACCCTCTCCTTCTTCTTATCTTTGTACTTGCATCACCTCGAGAGCATGTATGCATCTTCTCGTAAGTTACAAGTTTCCAACGATCTGAATCCTTCATCGGAAGAACCCGTAAATACCACTTGCAACCTTCTTTCCACGCCCAACATTTTAGCACATATCGTCTTGGACACGTCTTATCTATTTTATACTCAAAACAATTCTGATGTGAAACTATTTGAACTAAGACCCTCACTTCGTCCCTACTTCCAAATTCTTGACCCAAAACGATATCTACACCATCTTCCCATGGAGTGGGAGTGCATACAAGCCCATGACTATCCACTACATGTTCTCCCTCATTATCTTCATGCATACCAAAGTTCTCCTCATTATGTTCATACATACCAAAGTTATCTTCGTAATATGTCATAAAAACAACTTCATACAATTAGATTTAGTTAAACCAATCAAAGAGAACGCACAAGATGAGGCACAAACTTATTCCAAGAATACCTTGTTGAACCAACTCATAGTCTTCCGGTGGTTCGTCTGTGTAACGAGTCATCATACCTTCCCCTATATCAACTTCAGTTTCTCTAACCTCTCTTATCACTTGCACAATTCTCTGAGATTGATCAACATCTTCGACGACCTCCACGTGCAAAAGATTTCTACGACCATCTCCATTCATTTGCATTAGGTAATTAAAAACCTCATCATCATTAGACACATCAGATGGTAACATAACATTCAGAATCATCGGAAAGAAACTGAGTTTCAGCTGTGTTGTAACTGAATCTATCTTCATTTTCTTGCCAATTCCTTCAACCAACGCCGAGTAAGTCACCTCCTCCGCTCCGGTCCGTATCGCTAAGGTGTGAATTCGATCTCCTCCTGAGTTCCATCTTATGAAATCATCTTCCCTTGAATAAGATCCTCCATAATCAAAACATATGATTGTGCAATTCATTCTCCCCTACAAGAGAATTAGAACATAAAAAATATCGTTTATTCACTTTCAATACTATCAGTTACACAGTCATACTTAGTTATACCTAGTAGTACCAAACAGAGAGTTGTCCCAAAACACATTACACAGTCATACTTAGTTATACTTAGTAGTACCAAACAGAGAGTTGTCCCAAAACACATTACACAGTCATACTTAGTTATACCTAGTAGTACCAAACAGAAAATTGTTCCAAAACACATTACACAGTCATAGTGAGTTATACCTAGTAGTAAAAAATAGAGAGTTGTCCCAAACACCTTACAAAACATATTACACAGTCATATTTAACGATGTGTTATAAAGTTATAAGGAAATCGGAAATCACTCTGTTTTGTTGGATCCAACGAATTGTTGTGGAACAATGACGACAACGAGAGCTTATGTTTCTATCAAGATAAAGAAGAAGACGTCGGATTTTGACGAAGATCAAAGAGAGATCCGATAATCTCTTTTCCTCTTCACTCTGTTTTTTTCAGAGCAGGGATGGATATGGAGTCGCAGAGAGGAGAGAGGGAGGAGAGAGATGGGGTTGGGAGAGAAAACGTGTCAAACTTTCATAGGTTTAGGTTTTTTTAGTAGGTAAATTATTAAATTGGGTAGTTGATATATTAATTAGATTTTTTATATAAAAAATAATATATTAAAGAGGGGTAAAGAAGAGAAAATGACAAGGTTTGTAAGAATTGGGAGGGGTGTTATGAAATTTTTTTAAGTAATTAGGGTTTATAAGGTTACAGCCCTCTCAAATGGCGTCTTCTTCTCTTGTCCGAATCGCTGTTGTCGGAGATATCGTAATGTTATTTCCTCCTTCTATCTTTCTCTCTTGAACCTTCTTTTATCTTGTTGATTTGTTTTTCTTTTTGTTCTTGTGTTGAAGCATGGCTTCTGGGATTTAGATGAAGATCGTAAAGCTCTTCGGCTACTCCAGGTCCTTCGTCTTTTAAAAACCTTTAGGCTTCTACGTTTTTCCATCTCCTCCATGACTTATGAACCCTAAATCTCACTCTGAACCTGATTTGCAGCCGCATTTGGTGCTCTTCACAGGCAACTTCTCTCTCTATTACTGACGACGAATTGATTTCTTTTCGAATTCCTCTACTTTTCTTGGTACTAGTGTGATCTATTCAGAAAAAAATTCAATCCAATTCAAAATTCTGTCAGGTGATTTTGGTGAGGAAAACGTCTCACTTGTACAAAGCGTTGCAGCTCTTCCTTTCCCTAAAGCAGTTATATTGGGCAATCATGATGCCTGGCGCACCCATGACTTATCAATGTGACTTCTCTTATTTGCCTGTCTTTTCGAACTTTTTTGGTCTTGTGCTCTGCTTTCTATCTAATTGTTGGTTTCCATTTCCTGGTTTATGTTTCTTTCAGGAGACAAAACCGTGTTCAAATGCAACTTGATATGTGAGTTTTCCACTATCTATATGCTTGTGCTTCATGCTATATCAAGATATACCTATGATCAGTTTCACTCTAGCTATGGATTCTGCCTGCTCCTTTAGTTTTACTACCTGGTATTCTTGGGATGCACACGATGCTGCAATGGTTGTGAGACACAACTCCGGGAACTAGATTTTGGTGGAGCGTTTATTGGTTGAACCCAAGGAAACGTTTTCTTTTTGTGTTCTTGATTTGTCTGTTGGATTTGCCAAAAAAAAAGGCGAGCTTTTGTTTTTTCGACTCGTGATCCTTAGCTCTATCACTATTCATGTAATCTTTGGTTTTGGTTTACTGGACACAGATTCTGAAAAGTTTTACTGTGTTCTTATACGTCCTGCTGCAACCAACAGCCTTGGTGACGAGCACGTAGGATATCAACGTTTGGACTTCCCCTCATTTAAGCTCAGTATTGTTGGTGGTCGGCCCTTTTCACGTGGTGGGGATCAATTGTTTCGTACAAAACTGCTTTTCCAGAGGTTAGCATTTGACTTACATGGCAGAAATGCATCTTCATGTATGTTTTATATGAAGTATTCATTGGTCGAAATATCTTTATTTCTTGGGAAGGTCTCGGTAATTGAAGAATAATTGACAGTTTAGTGAAACTGCAGCGCTTTCTATACTTTAAGATCTTGTATTTGTGGGGGTGATCTTGATTAGGGGTACCAATTTTAAACACCCTGGTTTCAAGTCAGAGAAAGCTATAATTCAGTTACTCTCTTTTTCTAGGTATGGAATTCATGATATGGATGCCAGTGCTAGGAGTATTTGTCGAGCTGCACATGGAACACCGGAAGATCATGTGGCTATAATTCTTGCACATAACGGGCCAACAGGTGGGATATCAACCTATGAAGCTTTCTTATTGGTCTAGTCTTAGGCCAGTCAGGTTGAACTTAAAACGGATTAAGTAGTGGTTCTTCTGTCTTACAGGTCTTGGTTCTCAAGCAGAGGATATATGTGGAAAAGACTGGTGGGACGGAGGCGGTGACCATGGTGATCCAGGTGAAGTAAGCTTGCCATCTTTTCAATTTGGCATCAGTGGCATTTTACACGCTTCAGCCTCCAAAGTGCTGATTGTAGTTAGTTTAATGTTTCAGATCTAGAGCAGGCATTGCGCCAGTTAAAGGAGACAACGAAGCTGTCGGTTCCTTTAGTTGTGTTTGGACACATGCATAAGGAGCTACAATCAGGGAAAGGAAATCGGAAAATGGTTGTGCAAAGTAGCGACAACCAGACCGTTTATGTCAACGGTGCAATAGTTCCAAGAGTTAAAGGGACAAAGGAAAACTGTCAGGGAGGAGATAGTTGCAGTGGAATGGGGAAGAATGAAAAACCGGTTGGAGCAGCGGAGTCTGAAAGTGGTGGCGGGACAACACGAGCTTTCACGTTGGTGGAGATTTTAGATGGAAAGATCAAGAAAGTAGCAGAAATTTGGGTACAGGTAACCGAAAGGATTGCCAAGATTGTGGAGGAAAAAACATTGTTCGAAGATGTGACCTGAATTTGAATCCGGAAACTAGTGTTTAAAGCCATAAAATATTAATATGCTCACTATAAATGTTATTGAGACATAATTTGGAAACATTTCACAGTATTAGTGACGCCATAATCGTCATCTAGATGGGGTGACAAAAAAAAAAGGATAATTTGATGGGCCTACAAAATTGACCGGTTGCAATAAGCCCATTTTCAGGTAGGAGCATAAATATAAAATTGGTAATAATAAATTGATTTTGCAAAAAGAATTAGGGATGGAAAAAACGGTCGGAACCCTACTTTGTTCTTTTCCTCGCTCTACGCCGACTAAAAAGGGTCTCTCTCAGTCTCCTCCGAGCAAGGTTTTCGGTTTTCCGACCGAGGTTCATCTCTGAACGTAAGTTTCTTGATATCGCTTTTCTAAGGTTTTCGTGGATCCAAAACTTAGATTCTCATAAGAGGAATTTTCCGACGAATACACAGTAATCGATGTTCGTATAAAGTATAAACTTCACTTAGAATCTGAATCGAAGTTTATCGTGATATTTAGGTGACAGAACTCAGTTATGGAATTGTTGCGAGGACTTGATCGCGTTGATTTACGAGTAGCACAGTCTCAGAACCGACCTTGGTAACTATCTTCTTAACGCAGATGCCGATTCATGGAAACCCCGGTCGTGCAGTGATGCTTCTGAAGCAGCTGAAACAGCTTAAATGTAACATACCTAAACCCTTCCTTTCTCATGTGTTTCCTTCCACTGTCTGAAATGTTTTTTTACCCTGATGTCTTTTTGCAGTGTCTGGTACACTTAGGAATCCTGATGTTGAATGCTTTGCAAGGTTCTATGGCTCTCCTGCTGTTTGCCAATCTTTAACAACCTCGAAGGCCTACAAAAGACTATCAAGAGATGATCGGCGAGCTATGGTGGAGTCTTATGTCAACGAGTAATTCATTCTCGTGATTCTACATGGCTTTCTTTTCCATATGTGTATCATATTTTTCTCATGTTGGTGAAAAAAAGTTCATAAGAGCATTTGTATTGGTACATGTCGAATAGATAGCAATTTGTGGCAGCTAAGGCATCTGAACCTCAAAATCCTGAATAGATGTGCTGTTTGTATGCAGATACAGAGCAGCTAATGGTGGTAAATTCCCTACATTGAGAGGTACTATCAAGGAAGTGGGAGGCGGTTTTTATGTTGTCAGGGATATCTTTCAAGAGCTGAAGCTCAAACAAAATGCACGCATGCCAATCGTAGCTAAAGCCCTCTCAGAAGTCCCTGCTTATGTGCCAAATGATGCTTTCTCACAGACTTTAAATGACCCTCAGTCACATAGTGCTGCTTCTTTCTCTACTGGGGTTGTTGACTTTGTATTTCAAGTAAATATCTTGCTTCTGTATGATTTGCTGAATTTCTTTAGGCTGCACTTACCACTTGGCTCATTTTCCTTTGCTTCTGTGCTACAGGCTGATACGGTTGAGACAGGAAGTGATCTGAGGCAGGCTACAATAGATTTTTCTCACCCTGATTCTGATGAAATTTCTCTCGAGAGCAACATTCTTGTCCTTACTGCAACACAGGACAAAGGAGAAACAGATACAGCTCCTAACAATGAGGTTGACAGTAAATGGGATAGCAATGCTCATCTATTCGAAAGTCAAAAGGAAATAGCATTAGAGGCATCTTTTAAAAACTCAGAAACGGAGGAAGAGGAAAATTTGATGCACTTGGGTAGTCAAGAGTCAGAAGTAGATCATCTTGAAGGAGCTGCCGTGTCAGAAATTGTTGTGCCGACTGAGGAAGCAAAGATTACCAAGTATTCTGATGAAATTAATCTCCAAGGCGACAATCTTGTCATTACTGCAACAGAGGAGAAAAGAGAAACAGAAACAGCTCCTAACAATGACGTTGACAGTAAATGCGATAGCACTACTCATCTACCTGGAAGTGAAAAGAGTATAGTGTTAGAGGACTGTTCAAAAAACTCAAAGGCTGAGGAAAAGGAAATTTTAATGCACGTGGGTAGTCAAGAGTCAAAAGTAGATGATCTTGAAGGAGCTGCCAGTTCAGCAAATGTTGCGACTACTGAGGAAACAAAGATTACCAGGTATCTTGAGCATAAAACTAGGCCTCTTTGTAGCTGGTTGGATCCTTATATTCAGATAATTTAGTTCATAGATGTATATCTTGTTCTGAGTGCTAGAAAAATCCATTCAAGTTGATTGTTTATTGGCACAATGTTTGTGTAATTCTTATATCTGTTATTTTTGCAGACAAGTTTCAGAGAGTGTGGCTGTTGAGGTGGAGACAGGAAAAAGGCCAAGTGCTTGGAGCAATATAATGTCGTTTGCTAAAGAATTTGCTAACTTTTGGAGAAAAAAGTAGATATAGCCAGGGAACTTTTGGAGAATAGGGTAGATATGGCCATGGAGGTGCAAAAGCTATTTTGTGCAGTAGCTCTAGAACTTGGTTTTGTGTTTGACCATTTTGTGCAAAGGTTTGGGGTCTCCCTAGAAGTTTAACATAGTATCTACACAGTTATATTGCCTTGCTCGCAACCAGTTTAGATCAGAACAACATTTTCTTCTTATTTTGGTAAATCATTGATGCTTTTACACGATTACAAATCCAAAGTAATAATACTCAAACAAAGATTTAATTGTATAGCAATTTTGATAGATGTTCAGCAGCAGTACCACCGAAACCAAATGTGCAGCAGCAGCTCTAGCTCCCACGGTAGGTGGTAAAAGAAAAAGGTGATAGCAAGAGCGGGACATGGAAATGCTCCCATTTCTGAGATTCAGTAACCTCAAACACAATCGAAACATAGGGAAAGAAGCCCCCTGGGCAATACTTTGCAGTGTTGAAACTTATTCTATATGTTCCTGGATTCAAAGCCTCAACCAAATCCATCAGTGGCCCGCTGCGCCCATCTTTATCAGTTGCTGAAGTGCCGACAATGGACCAGACCCCGCCGTTTCCATGACGAAAGGAAGGACTGGTAGTGCCATTCCACACCTCCAAGTGCACTTCAACACCTACAGCTGGAGCACCACGTGAGACGTCTAAGACATGAGTCGTGATGGGTGGCCTACTTCTCTTTGAAGCCTTTGCTTCAGCTGCAACATTCAAATGCCCTCCTATGATTCTCAGACGATCTTGTAAAGCAAGAAAGTAAACGAAGAATATAGCCATGAGGGTATTCCAACAGGCACATAATTAGTGTCAAGCTGACTCCAAGGAAGGTCCAAGCCCAACACAAACTTTGACAAGAAAAAGATTTGGTGAATCACCAAAAAATACCTTGAGGTTTTGTTGACTCAGTTTTTGATACACCTTTAGCTTTATCAGAGAACAGCTTTGCCATTCGGAGCTCTGTTATTTTCATTTGTTCCTTAGCAGCAATCTCAAGCTCCACTATCGGCCTATTTGCATACCTTCCCTGAAAACAAACAGAGAGTCAGATTTGGAGAATATGTAACAATCTGGGGACTACTAATAAGAAAAACTAATTTGGAAATGTTAAGTTGACCTTTAACTCGGCGAGCATCTCAGTGTGAGTCCTACCGGAAGCGCAAATAATGAAGATGAACCCAAACTTTTCTCTGTAGATTACATTCCACTCGGAAAGCTCCTAAGAAGTCGAAGAAATTTCATCATCATCAGTGTTTAGAGACGGACGAAAAGAACTGTGGAGATCGAATCAATCATCACCTGTAAGGCAGAAGTAGAAGTTGTGGCAAAGGCCGTAGACTGCTCTGCTACGCTCCGACGAGCAAAATCGGCGTTGATCGAAGAAGGTGAAGGAGATTTCCCAATCTGAGGATGAGCAGCGAAAGCTTCAAGCCAAGCTGTAACATTAACTTGGTTGAACCAAATATCTCTTGCAGTATCAATCGCTGTTTCTAAAGAGTTGAACGGAGAAGCTTTCACCATCAGCTTCGCGAAATCAGAGCTTCCGCAGCAAACCACCCAATCATCTTCTCCGATCTCCATCGCCATTTTTCCTTCTCTTTTTCTTTTCTTTTCTTTCAATGATTTGGTTTGAGTAGTGTGTGAGATGAGAGTCTAATGGGCCTTTCACAAATGGGCCTGAAAATAAGGCCTTTTCTCTTTTCTTTTTTCCTTTTTCTTCATCGTCTTCTTTCTATATGTAAATTTACAGAACCGAGAGCATCTACTTCGCAACAATTTATTATACACACAAAAGAGATCTGTTTTAGGGTTTTGCCTTTGTGCTTGTGGCGGGAATAGCAAAGCAATCGCCGGGAATGGGGAAAGACGAAGAAGAAATGCGAGGAGAGATCGAGGAGCGACTAATCAACGAAGAGTACAAGATCTGGAAGAAGAACACTCCTTTCCTCTACGATCTCGTCATTACTCATGCCTTAGAGTGGCCTTCCCTTACTGTCGAATGGCTCCCTGACCGTGAGGAACCTTCCGGTAAAGATTACTCCGTCCAGAAGATGATTCTCGGTACTCACACCTCCGAGAACGAGCCCAATTATCTGATGCTTGCACAAGTTCAACTTCCCCTTGACGACACGGAGGGGGAAGCCCGTCAGTACGACGATGACCGCTCCGAATTTGGTGGTTTCGGCTGCGCCACCGGAAAGGTTCAATTTTTATATTTCTCATCTCCAAGTTTCAGGTTGGATTTAGGGTTCCAGTGAGTTAAAAAAGTTGAATACTTTCGCAGGTGCAAATTATCCAGCAAATAAATCACGAAGGCGAGGTTAATCGAGCTCGCTATATGCCCCAAAACCCTTTCATTATTGCGACCAAGACGGTTAATGCCGAGGTCTATGTTTTCGATTACAGTAAGCACCCATCTAAGCCTCCTCTTGATGGAGCTTGCAATCCTGATATGAGGCTTAGGGGTCACAGCTCTGAAGGCTATGGTCTCTCTTGGAGTAAGTTTAAGCAAGGTCATTTGCTTAGTGGCTCTGATGATGCTCAGATCTGCCTGTGGGATATTAACGCCACGCCTAAAAACAAGGCTCTTGATGCTCAGCAGATATTTAAGGTATGCTTGGATTTTTATCTGTCTTTGATTACTGGTTTGCATCATGTAGAAGGCAAGCAATTGCACACACTTAGCTGATGAAAGCATATAGATTGATTTTGAAGTGTGGTTTCTGTGTTTTCCCTGCTGATGATTATTTGCTGAATTTAAGGCTCATGAAGGCGTCGTGGAGGATGTTGCGTGGCATCTGAGACATGAATACCTGTTTGGATCCGTTGGGGATGACCAGTACCTTCTTATATGGGATCTGCGTTCTCCATCTGCCAGTAAACCAGTACAGTCTGTGGTTGCTCACTCGATGGAGGTACGTTTACAATAAAAAAAACTGGCGTTAAAGACAGATAAAACTTTTGAGTCTTCTGGCTAGTATGCTCCTCTTATCTCATTAGAAACACAAGTGGCCTGGTCTTTTGGTTAACAAGCTTGTATTCCTAAACACAAAAATTCATTGAATCATATTGCTTCCTCTGTATTTACTAATTGTTGGGTTGTTTGAAATGCCTCAGGTTAACTGCTTAGCTTTCAACCCATTTAATGAGTGGGTTGTGGCAACAGGGTCCACTGATAAGACTGTTAAATTATTCGATCTACGGAAGCTAAACAACGCCCTTCACACATTTGATAGCCATAAGTAAGATTGATTTCCGTTTTGAGACAGATTCTCTCTTAATAATAACTAGTTAGCTCATGTAAAAGTAGCATCGCTAACCTAAATTGTTTTCTCTGATCACCAGAGAGGAGGTTTTCCAAGTTGGTTGGAACCCGAAGAACGAGACAATCTTAGCCTCATGTTGCCTTGGTAGAAGGCTTATGGTCTGGGACCTTAGCAGGTCTGGGCGGATCCGGTTTGGGCTATAGACTTTGTTGCTTTGTATATAGAATGGTCATGCTTAGTCGTGACAGAGCAATATTGATATATTTGAGGGTGTCTTATGACAGGATCGACGAGGAACAGACAGTGGAAGACGCAGAGGACGGCCCACCTGAGTTGCTATTTATCCATGGTGGTCACACTAGCAAAATCTCAGATTTCTCGTGGAACCCTTGTGAAGATTGGGTTATTTCCAGTGTAGCTGAGGATAACATACTTCAAATTTGGCAGATGGCTGAGAATATTTACCATGACGAGGATGATGCTCCAAATGAAGAATCAAAAGCTTCTTAGCTTATTTATTACACTGATCTTATGGACAATCTTTTATGCATCTCTGCTTTTGATCTTTCAAGTATTTAGTGTTTGTAGCGTCTGGGTTTTTCTTTTTAAAAGGAGTTGATTCTAATTTTGTTAAGAAGTGCCAACCAAAACAATAACACTTAGTTTTATGCCCAAATTTGGTGGCATAATAAAGAGATTACAAATCCAAATTGAAATCTTTGACATCAAGCAAAACTAATGGTTGCTTGTTACAATAGTCTTATTAAAGCTACTGGATAGCTTGCTCTGTTATTGATCACTAGTGGTCGAAAAGAGACCTGTATTGGGAAGCCTCGTTAACCATCTCCTCGAGGCTCCTATCAACCCGGTCTTTATCTAGATCAAGCTTCTGTTTCAGTTCCTTCTCCTTCTCATCAAGCTACAAACAAGATACCACCACTATAAGATTGCTTATGAAGCAAAGGCAAGAATGTGAAATGGAAGAAGAAGAGAAATGGAAATTGTATGAATGGTTGGTGTGGAAGGAGCCATACCAGGAAGAAGCGGACGGAGATTAACCATTGCATAAGAGAAAGGGGTTGTGTAGAACACTTCACGCGGACCGATCTTGTAAGGTCCAAAAGCGTAGGAATAAGAAGTAGATATCTGCATCAATCAAAAACACTGAAAATCAATCAATCCTTTTAGCTTATTAAAAATTAGTGTCGATGGTGAAAATCGTGTAAGAACTTGCCACTCTCCGACAACGGAAACTGGACAAGATCGCCTTCCCGCTTACATTATAAGTGCATGAATTTATTCTTCGGTAACTAAGAATAAGAATTTTCTTTATTTGTTATTAAGAATATGATTTAAATTCTGCTTATATATACTTTTTACACATGATATGATATAAATTGATATCTACTTATTTAAGATCCGTGTTTAAGTCTCAGAGGCTTTCTTTGTATGCCGTTGGCATTTGTAGCTCGATTATGGATTTTTATCCTATCATTATAATATAACAACATCATATGACAACAAAAAAAGATGTGTGTTTAAATACTACTTCAAATTGACCAAAACATATATATATATATATATATGTATATGTATGTATTTATATCAATAATTTCGAATGTGTTTATCCGCGTATCAACATATTCTAATCTAGTGGATATTAAAACCACCCCCAATAGGATATCTTCTATGGTATTAAAGGAATAAAAAATTATAAAGATAAGAGAAAGAAAAGAGGTTCTAACTGTATAATCCTTTTAAAAAAAATTAGAATCTCCAATGCTATGTGTTGTTATTTCATAGGTTCATTATTTGTTTACTAATATAATATTTAAATAAATAATTAAATTAGCTGAAAATTATTAGAATAATACATATTTAGATACCTAAGAAACTCATTGGGGATTCTCTAAGCCAAAAAACCATGAAATATAAACCGAAACTTATATAGAGTTAATTTTAAAAGAAGAAAAAAAACATATATAGAGTTTCCGATTAGGATTGAGAAATATTGGGTAGAAACCGAATATGATTTAAATTAAATCTAACTTCGTTTTCACTCATGTAAAAAAATACGTTCGATAGCTTTTAGTTAATACACATCAAAATCTAAGAGGTTAGTCAACCTTAATATTATTGAGATAAATCCTACTTAGCTTTAGACAATGATGTGTTTAGACTTTAGATTAGTCTTTATATACAAAGTCATGCCTATGATTACAGAGACCAGAAGCGGTGGTCAGGTGGTGAATAAAAATATAATGTATCAATAAAACTTACGTTATGCATCAATTTTATAAAATTTATGCATAAAGATAATACAATTTTCTACGTGAAACAAATTACAAATTGCAATCAAAAGTGTCAATTTCAATTATAAAGACTACAAACTTATATTTGTACCCGTCGTGGACACTAGGTCATATATAACACCACAAAGTTATATGTCTCATTAGTTTCACGTTTATTTCAAAAAAGACTTATCAACCTCAAGTTATCAATCTCATATCATATTGGATAACCAGCGTATACTACATTCCACACAATTCCACAAAGTCTCTTACAACAGTTAGGGCCATCAGTCTGAAATCATATAAATGTGAGATTCCATCAAATCAAACGCTCAAGAAGAACAATAAAACAAAGAATAAAAAGCATATAGCATCAGAGCAAAGTAAACACTCAAAAAGTTGGTAGATCGGAACAGTAAATAAAGCTTAACTTTTGATCGGTCATAGAGAGAGAGAGAGGGGCTTGAAGATCTCAAAAGGAGGATCATATTTATTAGTATCCACAGCGCACTGATTTTAGACCACTAATAATGGGGGTGTTGAAATTTTCTTCGACTGTTGAATACCCACAATATATAGATGTGTTGAATAAATCTCAAAACCTATGTGTATTGATTTGTGTTGAATTCTTTCAATGAGTCTAACTGGTGTTAGCTTATTTGTGGAATGGTAGGAATCCTCCTTAATTTTGTAAATTTTACACTTGTGGAATTTTGTGGAAAAAATCATTAAAAGACAAAAATAGCATAATGGTTTTTGTAATGTACTTACACAATTCCTATATTCTTTGTATTTTGATAGTTTTTTTATTTAATAAATTATTAACAAACAATAAAAGTATTCATTGGTTTTTTATTATATTTGTAAAATAATTCAAAAAATAAAATGATCTATAATTAGGGGTGGGCGTTTCGGTTTTCGGTTCGATTACTGTTCGGTTTCTTCTATTTTCTAGTTTATCAGTTTTATAAAAACTCAAACCATATAGAAACCGTTTGTATTTCGGTATGGTTACGATTCGGTTTATTCGGTTTTACAAAAACTCAAACCATATATAAACCGTTTGTATTTCGGTTCGGATTGGTTTCGGTTTATTTCGGTTTTTTGATGATAAAGAAATAACTTATATAAAATCAAAAATTATCAAAAATTTAAAATAAATATGAGTAAACAAACATAAATTTTCAAAGAACCGAGTTTAAATCAAATTAATTGTAAACTTAGGCTGTAAGTGGTAACTTGATATCTGTGGAATTTTGAAGAATGGTGTGGAATTGGTTTAATAATACATCAATTAGACTTAGAAAGTTTGTGAGGAATACTGTACGTGGAATTCCACTATACCCACTTGACTTAATTTTTTTTTAGTTTTTCTTTACTATTACTTTCATATTTTTGAATTTACATGTTAAAAAATGAAGATAATAAATATTGTAAGAACTTATGGAGTCTATATACACAATACGAGAACAAATCAAATGACTAAAACTACAAAGATTATAAATGAATAAAATTTAAAAATTATTTACTAATATTAGTAGTTAATAAAAAAATGTTTAAAATTTGCTAACAAATATAAAACGAAAAATATGATGGAAATATAAATTATTATTTTGTAAAATTTAATATACATTTATAAACATAAATGTTTAATTTCGTTAAACACAATTTTATCAAAAGTTTCATAAGTTTAATTAATTAATTTATTTTAAAAAATTATGCTAGATTCCACAAAATTCAGCTGTTACTATTTAAATTTAATGTTATTTTGCAAAATTCCGCAAAAAATCACCAAAAATTTTGCAAGATTCTGCAATTCCGCAATATTCCTCTGGTACTATTTACATCCAATATTTTGAAAAAAACATTGGGGTCCACAACAATAATGGGGCACAAGCTAGAAGAGATCATTCGATCAATAGAGGTTAAAAATTTGTCCAATTCTTATATATAGCAATGTGACAAGTTTTGTCAAACAAATCCACCTCTTTTTCTTGCCTTCTAATTAGGTTGTTCTTCGTATATCACCTGTAGATATAATTTTGTTAGTTTATTGGTTTCCTTGTGTAGTTGCTTTTTTTTTAATTCTTATTTACAATCGATTCACAACTAACACACAACACCACCATAGAACATTACCTGCTTTCCTTGGTTTACATATTGATTCTAAAAAATGAACGTTACCCTGATAGTTATGAATTTCTTACATATTGATTCTCAAAGATGAACGTTACCCTGATACTTGTAATTTTTTAAAAATTCATCCGTGTGTGATTTTTGTTTCTATGCTAATCGTCCTCTTTTTGTTTTAATAGGATATGAGTATTGGAACTTCTATCAATTGTTTACTCAACTTATATGGGGCGCAGACGTATAAGCAAGAGAAAACTCTCTGTGTCATCCTCTAGAAAGGGTGAGCCTTGGTTATATAGATTATAAAAAGTTATATATCAATGTTATATTTTTCTTTTCTTTTTTGTATCCCAGTTATAAATGCAAAAAAGAAACGATATCCTCCTACGAACATGGTGGAATATTCATCTTCTCTGAATCTTCTTGATTTAAATATGTCATCGGCTCAAATTGCTTGGAGTAACAGAATTAAAATTATAAAGATGAAAAGAAAACGAAAACAAAATATTGGTATGTCTATATATAGTTTGGTTTTGTTTACCTATTTTTAACGTTTTTAGAGGTGTTTATCTTTAATTCTAATTGTTTATATTACCGTATTTATTATGTAGATTTATTGCTGAATTCTATCAATGCCCAAGAATATATTTGTTTCGAGGCAACCGATTCTAAACCAGAAGATGGTGAATCTTTTCAAAATCCTAGTGAAGAGGGTGAACAATGTGATGTTATTCTTAGGACCAATCGAAGGGACAGTAAAAAAAAGAATTTTGTGAATTCGTCTGAGGATTCCGATAGTATTTATGTTAACATGTCGAATTTGGTGGGAGGTGTTAAGCATGGTCTTCCAGGCAATGGTATTTATACTATCTATTTATTGTTTAATATATATTTTACTATTAATTTTCAAAGTTTTGATGTTTGTATGTATTTTTGTTTTTTTGTTTTTGTTTTTTTAAAGACTACTATGACCATGGAGATCCTCTTTACACATGTTACCATTGTTATGCGTTTATGTGGTATGAAGAACGAATAAAGAAACGTTTCACACGTTTTAAATCTCTTTTCACGATGTGTTGTGGACAAGGGAAAGTTGTTCTTCCGCATTTTAGATCTCCACCAAATTCTTTGCTTGCACTCCTTTATAGCAATGATGATGAGATAAGAAATCACTATCGTGATTACATTAGAGCATATAATATGATGTTCTCTTTACGGTGACAAAGAAATATAGGTTTGCTAAAAGATGTTTTACCTTTTTAAGTATTGTTTCTTCTATGAACAAGAAAGTTAAAGTTATTCTTCTCATGTGGAATATTTTATATAGAGAAACTTCCTCACGACATCTTTTAACGCCATGTTCTACTTCTAGACTATATGTTAGCCACACATACTCACACTCTTCACGTTGAATACTATTTTTTTTTTGTATTGGTATTTTTTTCTTTAAACTTAAATCTTCATGATTGTTCTGTATCTTTGAAGGTAACTTGTGCTAATCAAGCCATTGAACTATGCATATATAAAGAAGTTCTTGAATCTCACATTATCTTTCTGAAAGAGGTAAACGCTCCTCTAAGATTGATTTAGGGATTTTTGGGATTAAATTACTAAATATCTTTGATCTTTGAGTAAAAAGATATGGATTTTTGAGATTGATTTAATGAATAATGTATTGGTTGTATTATGTGGTTTCTTCCATATTTGTAATAAGTGTAAGTCATAATTTACATGAACCCTAAGATCTTTAAACATATAAGTTAATCACATAACATAATCTATGAGAAAGATTATCGAATTACCTCCGCTCATTGTAGTGGAGAGATCTTCCTGAACGATATCCCCTTGCCTATAAACTTCTCTTTAGGTGTTAGGTATTAGGATGTATTTATGATGGACTAAAAGCACATATTTATAAGTGGAGAGAGGACCTAATTCCTCTTTAGGGTTTTCTTAGGATTAATCTCAACCATCCATCAAAGTAGAGATTTATTAGGAATTAACTTCATTATTTCCATTTAATTGGTTACCAAATATATTATGCAATAACATTATTTTAATAGAAAACGGATCACTAAAGATCATATAATAGGAAAAAGAAATATTAATAAATATTCCTTACAATAAGCAGAGCAATGCATAATGCTATGATGATGAAGATATAGTCGGTGTTGCTACAAAAAATTGGAGCGGCAAATCTTAACTTTGGAGAACGTATATTGATGGATTAACTTTGCGAGACATTGGAATTTGGTTTGCTAGATAATAAGGGAAGTATCTTTGTATCTTTCCCTCTATATCCACTATGTTCGAACTGTTTCTCTCTAAAAGAAAAGGATTTTTATACGTTTTATTAGGTTCAACATGTTTTATTTTATCTTTGATAGTTGTCTGCCTATTCTCAATCGTCTCATGTGATGATTTTTAATTTTTTTACTTTCTTATACCTCCGTTAGTAATCTATGCCAATGGCAGTTATATTGGTGATACATTTTCGTGTGTGTCACTTCGTAAGACTCTGTTCATGTTAAAGTTCTGGTACGATATCTAACAAAAGTTTTGTTTCTTTTATGTTTTTAAGATGATTGGCCCCTCTCTCTCACTCTGTTTTTTGTTTCGTCTTTAACATTTGTCTGTCTTAAATTTTAGAAAACAAAAACACTCCAATGATGGTTGGGAACCCAAAATAAGTTCATGAGTATGAGTCTATAATCCACTCGAGTTTCAAGTCTGAGAAGTTAATGGCATCTCAAAGTTATGTTTTCTTTGATTTTCCTAAATTACATATAAGCTGTGCTTCTCTTTCTTACATCTTCTTAGTCTGATATTTTTCTCTTTATTTAGTTTCATGGAGCTTATCAAATAGCCAAATGGAATTGCATGCGAGCATAGGTTTATCCATATCAGAACCCGTGTATGCATTCTTCTTCTTCTCTTCAAATTCCTTGGTCTGATTTTGTTAGTGATATGAAATGATCTAAAACACTGGTTCCTTTCTCTCTTTTTTTTATACGAGCAACTATGTTTTCACACATAAACTGACATTGTTAGCAAAAACTCGGCATCCAAATATTGTTCAATTTGATGGGGCCGTCAGTCAAAATCTACTAATGATGATTAGCTTATCTATCCATGAAAATTAAGGATATATATATGGCTGGAATTGTTTTGTTTCAAGTATCTCAAACGTTATGAAATAGATTTGAAAGGTTTTGCCAAGTGTCTAAGCTTGTGTCTCGGGTTCCTTTATGTGGGTGAATCATGCATCATTTTGTTGTTATTGTTGGTTTCACTGATAGGTGCTTTAACGATATAAATCTCATCACGAAGAGAAACGTGACGCAATATTATACGGTAAATTAAATTCAAAGTCATCCAGCTTTATTGTAGCATAGCATTTTAATAATCTCAAGAGTTTATATAGATCTTAGTAAAGCCTCATGTACACCTCTATCGTTCATAATTTATGATATTTGATGATTTCGACTCTTTCACATGAATCAGCTATGGAGCTTGCGTTATCTTTGGAGAAACTTACTAATGAAGCACCATATCTTTTCATCATTACAGAACACACTTCAGCAGTAAACGGATGATTAATCTATGTCCTTTGTTTGATCCTACTGGTGGCTGTGAAGAAAAGAGTCATGGTTACATAAGTCCTAAAAAAACCCTAAAAGATCAAAACTTAAAACTGCGATTACACTTTCAATTTGGTTTTTGGTTACACTGCATGAGTTTGGCATTTTGATTAAATGCTTCTGGATGAGGTTTAAGGAACAAAGTAGTCTTTTGTTATCAACTTTCTTTACACTTTTTTCAACAAAATGCTTGTGATTCTGTCAAGTCCAATGCTTCAGTGCGACTATGACCATAATTAGGTTTAAGTGACTGTAAAAAATTACTTCGCATCGGGATAGTTTGATTTTAACAAAAAATTTGGTTAGATTTAATTCATATGACATATAATACGATGCCATAAAAAGATTGGTTGAATTTTATGCATCTATCAGAGTCAACAGCCCTGTTCGAGTGTGCATCGCTGCGTCAACGGCCAGCAATCGAAACAAAGCTGCAATTGTAAGCTACTTGAGATCCAAGTATGTGGTGAATAAGTCTCGATGTTAATTACGGTGACCGGTTTTAGTGCTGCTGTATTTTCAGCGTCAATAGTGTTGCCATTAACTGTTGCTGCGTCACCGCCAGCACTATTAGTCTCTACATGCTTGCGTTACAAGCAACATGAATACAAGGTTTTTTGTGTCACCCTCGCTGGTCGCAGCATTCACGAAAAGAACAGGCCTAACATAGACATAGAGAAACTGCATGGTGTTGGAATAACGATCACCTCTAAAACAGAGTAAACAAAACGACATCAAAGCGGACTCAAATTTTAGTGATCTACGTTCATAATGTCTTATTTCTCTACCTAAAATGTATATTATGGTCTTCTTTTAATTGATCTTACTTGAGGATTTTGAGGTTTAGCAACTGATAAATTTTAGAGAATTTTTTCAATACTAATGAGATAACGGATGCTTAATTTGATAATTTAGATGTAGTTAACGGGTAGAGGAATATTAATACATTATTTTTAGAGTGTGATTGTTAGAATAATTTTATTAATGAGTTTGGATTTTTTATTAGGCCGTAATTCAAAGCAGCAAACCCATGTTTTAGTATCTTCGACAAAGAAAACCAATATCACTTTTATTATTAAAAATCTTTGTTGTTTCCTATTACTTTTTCTGCCCTTTAATCTTCTTCTACTTTTCAAAAACATTGGTTCTTATTTTCGAATTTCTTATTTTTAAGGCACAAAGAGTATAATAAAACCGAGGATGAATATGAGCAAATGAGTATAACTATGTATTTTTAATTGTGATTCTATGTATTCGAGCAATTGCATATGGAGAATGAGAACGTTTTAAAATCTAAAAATAGACTAGCTCAAGCAAAACATATGAGAGTGAAAACTTTTGATCCCTTAGTTAATTTCCACCCCTCTTCATTGTATTAGATGTATTAGCAAATTACCTTTATGGATTGGTTCATGTATCTTTAATTTGTATCCATAATGTTGAACCAAACATTGTGATCGTCACAAAGTCAAATATTTATCAATATTTTTTTTATACGACTCTCTTTCTTTTATGTTAATGCATAGTATCATATTTTCAGATTTCTAACGATTGGTGTGTTTTTCATTCATTAAGTGTTTTGGTAAGTAGCAATCATAAATAATCAAGTGACTCAACATTATGAAATTATTTTTCCCATTCAAAAATGATCTTTGTTCACCGGAATGCATTTTACGGTATCTTTTTCGGTTGTTTTTTTTTCATTTAAGGAAAGCTCTACATATCTATGAATGTTTAACAGTTTAAGTTAAAATTAAACTATATCAAAGTTTTAAAATATACTATTCCCGCGCAAGACGCGGGGTACAACACTATTGTATACTATATATATGGAAAATATACCATTTGATCTTTGTTGTTTTTAATTTTTCGCGTATATTATAAAAATTTATGATTTTTCTATTTTTAAATTTTTTAATCCCGCGTAAATCTAGTGGACAATATTTTATGCATCTCTGCTTTTGATCTTTCAAGTATTTAGTGTGAGTAATGTAAAACAAGGTATGAGACGTTTGTAGCATGTGGTTTTTTCTTTAAAAGAAGAGTTAATTCTAATGTTGTTAAGAGGTGCCAACCAAAACAATAACACTTAGTTTTATGCCTAAATTTGGTTGCATAATAAAGAGATTACAAATTCAAGTTGAAGTCTTTGACTATTTGCTTGTTACAATAGTCTTATTAAAGCTACTGGATAGCTTGCTTTGTCATTGATCACTAGTGATCGAAAATAGACCGGTATTGGGAAGCCTCGTTAGCCATCTCCTCAAGGCTCCTATCAACCCGGTCTTTATCTAGATCAAGCTTCTGCTTCAGTTCCTTCTCCTTCTCATCAAGCTACAAACAAGATACCACACACTATAAGATTTTCTTATAAAGCCAAGCCAAGAATGTGATCAAAATGCATCAAAACTTACTGCATCATAGATTTCATCATTCTTCTCAAAGTCACCACCTTTACGAGGCAAAATGTGAATGTGTACATGGGGAACAGTCTGTCCCGCTTGAGGCCCATCCTATATACGTTTTCAAGTAACCACAGTTAGATGGGTTTAGAGCAACCATTCCAAATTCCAATCCTTTCTGATTCAGAACACAAGCAAGAATGAACGGAAAGAAAAGAAAGGGAGAGGTTTTGTTACTTGGATGGCTAATGTGAGAGAAGATGCATTATGGAATGTCTCAAGCCGAGAGCCAATCTTCTGAGCAGTAAGCCATAGATCACTGGTCTCATCAGCTGTGAGATCAGTAAAGCGCTGCACAAGGCGTTTTGGGCAGACAAGAACATGTACTAGTGTAGTCAAAGTCACCCAACAATACTCAAATTACAAAACAAAACCAAAATATTGAGAGCAAAACCCCAAAAAAAAAGGATATGACCTGCGAAAAATAATGGAACAAAAAGGTCAGAAGAAGAAGAGAAATGGAAATTGTATGAATGGTTGGTACGGAATGAGCCATACCAGGAAGAAGCGGACGGAGATTAACCATTGCATAAGAGAAAGGGGTTGTGTAGAACACTTCACGCGGATCGATCTTGTAAGGTCCAAAGACGTAGGAAGAAGAAGACATCTGCATCAAAAAAAAAACACTGAAAAATCAATCAATCCTTTTAGGTTATTAGAAATTAGAGCCAATGGTGAAAATCGTGTAAGAACTTGCCGCTCTCCGACAACGGAAACTGGACAAGATCGCCTTCCCGCTTACTTGCAGCTTTAGCATCTCGGCTCCGCCTCCATCGCCATATGTCAATGTTCACACCTTTCCCTTCAATTTCTTTCAGGCCCATTATGCCTAATTGGGCCTTTAAATTACAAGCCCAGACAAGATTAGAAAATGAGTTTTGCAAGACGGAGAGGATGATGATGATAATGATAATGCAAAAAAGATAAGATTTTTGCAGATTCCGCCTCGATCAAAGAAGACTCGAATCAGAAATGTGGAGCGTCACCGGAGCTTTAGGTGTGGCGGTGCCTACCGCCGTTACTTGCCGTCCAAAACCCTTTCTTGTCTCCTCTTCTCTTCCCAAACAGACAAAGAAACTACATCTCTCTCCGCCGCAATTGCTGTCTCTACCGTCACATTTCTCATCCTCTTTCAAAACTTCCGCCACTTCCGTTCAACAACAGTCGGACAATAAGGTTTATCTTCTTTCTCTCCTTTATCTTGTCCTTGTTCAAAAATCAATCAAACCACTTACGTTTTTTTGGATGTGATTGAAGGGAGAGAGCACTAAGTACTACTTCCTGGTTGCGAATGCGAAATTCATGCTTGACGAAGAGGAACATTTCCAGGAGCAATTGTTTGAACGTCTCCGTTACTACGGAGAACGTGAAAAGGAGATAGATTTCTGGCTTGTCATTGAACCCAAATTCCTTGACAAGTTCCCCAAAATCAGTCAAAGACTTCGTCGTCCTGCAGTTGCTCTTGTTTCCACCAATGGCCCTTGGATCACGTTAGAACGCCACCAAGTATCTCTTTCTACAAAGATTATACATTTGTTCCCACATACAATTTTGTTTGATCTTTTATTTTGCAGGTTTATGAAGTTAAGATTGGATCGAGTTCTAGCTGAATCCTTTGAAGCTACGTCTCTCAATGAAGCCTTGGCCTCAAATCCTGCCACGCTAGAGTTTGATCAGCCTAAAAATTGGGTGGCTCCATACCCAAAGTATGAGTCTGGTTGGTGGGAAACCTTCTTGCCTAAAGAAATCCAAGAATCATCATCTGTAGTATAGAACTATGCATTTTTGTCTGTTTTTGCATTCTCCCAATTCAGCACCTTGTCTAGTTTTGTATTACTGAGAGCTTCTTATCCACCAAGTTTATGTCTTTGGTAGTTTAGCTTCTACTTTAACGTTGTTTGCTTCATACTCCACAACTTTACAACAGAAAGCATCATTACATGAAGCTCGATTATAATTTGTTGAAGAACTTGCAAAAATCTGAAACTTGTAGTTATCAAAACAATTTTCGTGTAAGTTTATCGGAATTGATCAAGGCCTATTTCTACCTGGTAAGTTGCACATCCTTCTGATCAAACAAAGGTTTTGAGTTCTTCCTCTAGATCAAGGAAGGGGTTTTTAATTCCAACTCTTTGATCGGAGTTGTATCTGAGCTTGGCTCATCAATCTTGCTAATACATTTGTGACTAATCAGAGTGGAAGTTATCCTTAACTACTCCGTAGGAATAAAAGGGTATATATATATTACCAAGTAACAAGCATGAATTTCAAGTTTTCAAATGTGATGAACATTGCTACACTTGTGGGAGATGAATTCATGAAAACTATACACGGAGACTAGCTCCACCGGTGCCTGAGTTCATTAAGTTACTCTTGTGCAGCTAGATTTGCAATTTCCGCAAGGGGCTTCCACATGAACTTTCTCCTGCAAAGGGAATGTGTGGTGGTCAAGCAAAGTGCAAACACATAGATGATTTCTATACATGGAAAGGAATGAAATTCTCACCAGTTGCCACATTCAGCAATAACCCTGACATTAGGACGGAGAGAAGGAAGCAGAGCAAGAAACTGAAGTTCAGACTTGGAAAGGACCTGAGTGTTAATGGAAGATGAGATGCAGCCAGCATATAAGAGACGAATCAGATGAGAAAAATTTCAAACCTTTGCTTCAAGGACCCATACGACAAGACCCTTGGCATTAGGAGGAAGAGCAGCAAGCCTATAGTCAACTTCTGGTGGATAATACCACCTTGCTATAGGTTGTTTCCCAAGATGAGCCTTAAAAGAAAACAAAAGACACGGTTCTTTGACTAAATGATCGAAACAAGATCAATGTAATAAGATAGATAGACAAAAGGAGAGAGACAGACATACAGGGCAAACAGGGTAGGGGTTAAGGAGGGTTGTCTCAGGATCACCAAGCCCTCGAGCAGAGATGTCAAGAAAGTAGTAGCCTTGGTTTTTGAGACGGTTTAGATAACGACCTTCGTAGCCACCTTCATGAGGAGTGTAAATAGCGATTGCCTTATGCTTTTCCACGTCCTCGAGCCAACGACCGATGTCAAGCTTCACGAGGTCTCCTCCGATGAAGTCACTTATGCTTCTGCTGCATCTCACGCCTTTGCTTCTTTGCTTCCTCTTTGTATTCACAAAAAAGGGACTAACTATCTTGCTCTTTTTTACAAGCGATGAGGCTTCAAAGCACGGTGGTGCGAGACGTTGCATACATGCTGAACGGCTTCCCATTTCCTTACTAAGAATGATATGTTTGTGTATCGCATAATAATAACCATTGCTTGACGTACGCAACGATGATGATGATGAAAGAATGGTGGAGAAACGACGACTCACACGACAAGGGGATGGATAGACCAGACTGGGCTTCTAAAGTAGTGGGCTTTTTAATAGGCCCATTAAGCACCGTCGGTAGTGAGAGAACCCGGGATTAAAGTCAGAAACTCGAAAGGAGTCGCCGGAGCAAACTGTCGGAGAAAAAGGTATGTCGAGGGGATCTCGACTCCTTAGAGCTCCTAAGCTCTTGCTCTCTCGCGCTTATCTTCAACCTCAACCTAAAACTCCATCTCTTTCCTACCGACTTCGCTCTGATTATCTTCTTCAGCATCATCATGGCTTCTCCAGTTTCATCAGACGTAACTCAATTCGGACATCTCCGGTTATCAATGCCTTCCTCTCCGATCCTTCCCCATCTCCAATTCGCTCCGTTCAACGGAGCTCCATGGTTAACGGAGGTATTCAGTTCTCGACTTCTACTCCCAATCCCGACCAATCCGCCAATAAGACTAAGCAAATCAAGACGGTCTCGTCAGACTCAGACTCGGCCATGGCTGACATGAAGATCCTCCGCACGCTAGCTGGCTATTTATGGATGAAAGACAACCCAGAATTCCGCTTCAGGGTCATCACTGCCTTGGGCTTTCTCGTTGGTGCTAAGGTCTTGAATGTCCAGGTCCCTTTTCTCTTCAAATTAGCTGTTGATTGGCTTGGTTCAGCTACTGGAACAGGCGCCTCCCTTACCACATTCGCTGCTGCAAACCCTTCTCTTGTTGTTGCTTTTGGTACTCCTTCTGCTGTTCTCATTGGATATGGCATTGCTCGGACGGGATCTTCTGCTTTTAATGGTAACTCCTCTAAATAGCTCACGTTATGAAAAAAAAAAATGCACTTTTCACACTTTGGTCTTTGCTGCTTTCATCATCGCAGAAATTCGAACTGCTGTGTTCTCAAAAGTTGCTCTCCGCACAATACGATCTGTTTCTAGAAAGGTATGGTTTTGCTGCGCTAAGTAATCTTGTCGATGGAGATTTAGGTGTATTTTCTGGTGTATGAATCCTTTTTAACATGATGCCTTTGCAGGTGTTCTCACATTTACATGATCTTGACCTTCGTTACCACTTAAGGTATTTGTCTCCACTCCTCTTACTCGTGGGAGTAATCTCGCTCACTGCATCTTATTTTCATCTCATTTTAAATTTCTTACTTGGTTGCCAATGTCCAGTCGAGAAACAGGTGGTTTGAACAGAATTATTGATCGTGGTAGCCGTGCAATCAATTTTATCCTCTCAGCTATGGTTTTCAATGTTGTTCCTACCATTTTGGAGGTAAGTTTTCAATGATCATGGAGTCTGCTCATTTTGACTAATTGATAGTTGCTCATCCATCTTTGGATTTCATTGCTGATCCTTTCCAGTTTGGATTTTACTACTCCTTTGTCCTCTAAAAACAGTAGGCGTAATTAATATGTATCTTCCAGATATCTATGGTATCAGGTATTCTAGCATACAAGTTCGGACCTGCTTTTGCGTGGATTACTTCTCTTTCTGTTGGAGCATATATCGCTTTTACATTATCTGTGACACAGGTACCGTCATTCTTCTGTATACTCTTTTCAATGACAACTATGATGCTTATCACGATAGTCCAGCACTGACTGTGATAAATCTGCTTTAGACATCACCCTATAGTGTTCCTGAACTCATTACTAAGCTTCTCTGATCGTATTTGTATCAACTCTTTGCATGGGCTGAAAGAATCATTCTAGTATGATAGGCGTGAAGTGCTTGTAGAACAATGATACATTCTCTTCATCTTTCATTGTCGTGTTACAAATCTTTTTGGTGTCAGATGCTGTGTTCACGTTTCGTTTATTTATCCAGTGGCGAACCAAGTTTAGAAAGGCTATGAACAAAGCTGATAATGATGCTAGCACAAGGGCTATTGATTCTCTGATTAATTATGAGGTAAAAAGTTCATTTATTAAAAGGTTTTGCCTGAATTGCAGTTTTGACAGAGTTTATGTTTCGTTTCAGACTGTTAAATATTTTAACAATGAAGGTTATGAGGCTGAAAAGTATGACCAGTTCCTGAAAAGTAAGTAATTGCACTAGCTGTTTAGCAAAACAGATTTATGTAAATTTCCACAAAATCCTCTAGTTTTACTTTTAGCAACAATATTAGCAACAAGAGACAAAGTCAGATACGAAAATGCGCTGTTGACTGTTTTACATCTTTATGTAGACGTTCTTTTCACTAGGAAGATTGATATTTTATCATAATATATCATTGCTCAGTCCATTTAGCTTGATTTATTTTGTGATGATACTGCTGTTTATACCAGAATATGAAGATGCTGCCCTGCAAACTCAAAGAAGTCTTGCTTTTTTAAACTTTGGACAAAGTATCATATTTAGTACAGCTCTGTCAACAGCAATGGTGTTGTGCGCTCAGGGTATCATGAATGGCCAGATGACAGTCGGTGACTTGGTCAGTGCCTTCTTTGATTGTTCCTCTCCACTGGTATTATTATGTTTAGATGAAAATTTGTTCTAATAAGTTTTTGCATGTTTGTACATTGCAGGTCATGGTTAATGGACTTCTATTTCAGTTGTCTCTTCCTCTAAACTTTTTGGGTAGTGTTTACCGTGAAACCATTCAGAGCCTTGTAGACATGAAATCAATGTTCCAGTTGCTAGAGGTATATGAGGATGTTATAATTGTTAGTTAGACTTTAGTTTGGTTCAGTTCCTTAAACACCTTTTCTATGCTAATGCTCCAATCAAGAAGTGATATTCAAATGCATGCTTTTTCGTATAGACTCTTGGCATGTGCAATTGATTATGTGGTATTCTCTTACTGCTTCAGGAGAAATCGGACATCAGAAATATAAGTGATGCAAAGCCTCTTGTTCTGAAAGGTGGAAGCATTCAGTTTGAGAATGTACACTTCAGGTAGGTGTTAATTTTAGAGGAACATTACTATCATACTAATCGTATATGCCATGCTGTCTCGCCATGCTGTCTCTGGAGTGGAAGTGTGTTAAGATTAATATGAGTGCTAGAAACTCAAATGTTATTTCAATAATGAACTGCATACACCCCAGAAAGTCTATTAATTTGAATACTTTCCTCATGACCCGGTCCGTTTAACTAATAGCAACCTATTATGCTACTGGCTCTATTTATTCTGTACCCAGGATTCGCTTACTCTAGCAAGTTAGTTTTCCTGAGCTGTACTAGGCAACAATCATGTACACAATGACTATGCTGGTTACTGAACAATCAAACACACATGAAAAAAACACCAACCACAGGAACAATTTCTACAAATAAGACTTTTAGAGCTATCAAAGTGGCAAATTTAGGATACATTGCAGGATATGGATATCAGCTGAAAGCGAAAGGAGATTATTTAATTACTTATGTATATTGCCACATAATCTTTTTTTTTCTACAATTACAGTTACCTTCCAGAGAGAAAAATTTTAGATGGAATATCATTTGTCGTACCAGCAGGAAAAAGTGTGGCAATTGTTGGTACCAGCGGGAGTGGTAATTCCTAAAGCTCGTCTGTTTCAGTATCGAAGTTAAAATTTATGATTCTGTTATACAGTTGCAAATCTTTTTATTTGTTCTATGGCAGGCAAGTCAACAATTCTCAGAATGCTATTTAGATTCTTCGACACAGATTCTGGAAATGTAAGCATTTTTTTTACATTTGTTTATGAACTGTAAGGCCTCGTTTGGAAGCATTTTTGCAACAAAAGTAAACCCTGCTGCAGAGAAATTCACTGAAGAAAAAGCTGGGTGTCTAGATAACATCTCTTTCATGTTGGTTAACAGGTAAGGATTGACGGGCAAGATATAAAGGAAGTGAGACTAGATAGCCTCCGAAGCTCCATAGGAGTTGTGCCACAAGATACTGTAAGTTGGCATTACTATATTTTCTCTACTTCTTGTCGTAACCATTTGTTTATACAAAACCTGCATTTGTTGCTCTCTCACCTTTCTTCTCATTCTAACCTTTTTGTTCTTGCAAAACATTAGATTATTTTTCACTTTCATTCTCTTTATTCCTATCTATCATTAGCTTTCTAGTTATGTAGAAAACTCCAACTTTTGTTGTTCTCAAGAATTACCTTTACTGCACTGCAGGTGCTCTTCAATGATACAATATTTCACAACATACATTATGGACGTCTTTCAGCTACAGAAGAAGAGGTACCAACAACCTTATACTTGGTGCAAACGTCATGTTTAATACCTATAATCCTTATCTAACACATATTTCAATCCAGGTGTATGATGCTGCTCGGCGTGCTGCAATTCATGAAACAATCAGTAATTTCCCTGATAAATATTCCACGATTGTTGGGGAAAGGGGGCTCAAGGTCAGTATTGTGAAATGTTTATATCTGAAATATTTTAGATAGATCAGTATATGCCCTTTTGAGTCTAGTGGCAAGTCGCAGTTTGCATGATTGAGTTAGTCCCCCTTAGTTTTTGTCATGGGCATTATTAGAGTAAAACAAGCTAAGTCAATCGGACTTCCAAGTCAAAGTTCACCTATTGAAAATTGGAAGGAGAAAAGTATGATTCAGTAAACTATCTTCATAGAACTGTAGCAAGCATGAGAAAAATAGAGTAGCTGAGAGAAGTTTTCTATATAACTGTGAATAGTAGCAATGACGATTTGAGTAGTGAGCCATGTATTGATGAGGCGTTTTTGGTCATGCTAACCATGGAGTGATGTTGTGTGCAGTTGAGTGGTGGAGAGAAACAAAGAGTGGCACTTGCTAGGGCATTTCTGAAATCCCCTGCGATTCTGTAAGTAATTTTGCACAGAAGCAGAGCATTGACTTTGCATACATGAGAACAGGTGTTGAGTCCTCACATACATAAGAAAATTGAGATGAGATTAGATAATGGTCTGTGTATGGCACAGGCTGTGTGATGAGGCAACGAGTGCGCTTGATAGCACAACAGAGGCAGAGATACTGAACGCACTCAAGGCACTTGCGAGTAACAGGACATCCATCTTCATTGCCCACAGATTGACCACTGCGATGCAATGTGATGAGGTTTGTAGTAAATATTGTCGTTAACTTAGCTTAAAAGGCAAAGAAACACAATGTGGTTGCCTAAGTGAAACTTGTGTGTGTGTGCAGATAGTAGTACTGGAAAACGGGAAGGTGGTGGAACAAGGCCCCCACGATGTGCTGGTGGGGAAGGCGGGGAGATACGCACAGCTATGGACACAACAAAACAGCAATGTTGATATGCTTGATGCGGCTGTCAAATTAGAGTGAAATCCAAGGCCAAAAATGTGTAAAATTTATATTTACTCTCATTGATTCATTTCGTTTTATATGTATGGGAACATATGTAGTTAATAGGTTCTCAGAGGACACAGAACATATAATGGTGAATGATATAGTGTGTTCTCCTCCGAGACGCTGCGGCTGCGACTCTTACTGCAAAAAAAAAATTAATTACAGTGGTGCGGAGGAAGACTTGTGCTGCTGCGGTTGCAATAATGATCGCAATGCACACGTAAGCTACCGCCGGAATTTGCAGCGACCAAATAAAGACGACGCAGACTACACTGGCGTCCACTTTTGGGGACTGTTTTAGCTTTTTTATCTTCGTCACAGAGTCTTTTGCTAAGTCGCAACCGCAGCCGCAGCCGCAGCCGCAGCGGCTTGCACAAGAACAAGCCAATAATAACTTATGCGAGCGATATATCCAGGCCCGGGAGATTTTTTGGTCCTCTGTTAGGGTTACTCCTCAAAGGGTGTAAACTTTTAAGCATTGATGACAGGTTGAGGGGGAATTTTTCATTGAGCATATTCACTGAGTGCCTAAACAAACGTTTTAAGTGGCTGAGTTTATTCGTCTGGTTAAAAACTTAAAATTAATGAGGCAACCCAATCCAATCCATGACCATAGGTTTTAATGAGTTAGAAATTTGGGTATTAATGGATTTAATGAGTTTGGTTAAATGATACAATCATCGACACAAAAAACTTCTTTGCTGCTAGGGGTGGGCAAAAACCAAATCGAACCGTAATTAGATTTTTGGTTAGGTTTCGGTTTTATCTATAAACCTGTTTGGTTGGCATTTTAAAATAATTTTGGTTTCGGTTTGGGTTTGGTTTCGGTTTAAAACTGTAAAATCGTTTGAGTTTTCGGTTTTTTTTTAAAAAAATTATACAATTATTATGAGTTTAAGAAATTTTAATGAGATAGTGGTGTACTAATTAGTCAAATGCTACCTTAATCAAATTATATAGAGTTTTTACAAGGTATGTATTGATATTTCTTTTAGTCAAACAAGCTCATAATGATAATAAGAATGTTTTTCTAGTTTTCTCCTTCTACGTACTAGTTTTAATAAGATTAAGTTTACAATTAATTTGATTTAGACTCGATTCTTTAAAATTTTATGTTTGTTTACTCATATTTATTTTAACTTTTTGATAATTTTAATTTTAATTAAACTATTTCTTTCAAATATCATCAAATAAACCGAAACTATCCCTACTGAAATACAAACGGTTTATATATGGTTTTGAGTTTTTGTAAAACCGAAAAACCGAATAAACCGAACCATAACCACACCAAAATACAAATAGTTTCTATATGGTTTGAGTTTTTATAAAATCGGAAAACCGAAGAAACCTAACCGCCCACCCCTATTTGCTGCTTTAAATTTTAATGGTCTCTTAAGGTAAAATCACAAAAAACGTTAACTTAGTTTACACCTTTTGCTTCATTTAACTCATTAAATCTTCTTTGCTGCTTTAATGGTCTCTTAAGGTAAAATCACAAAAAAACTTCTAGGGTGGAATCTTAACTTCGACCTAGATACCATGATAAATCATATAGACTAGAATATTGTATTAAGTTGTTTTTTGATATGAGGTCTCAACAAACATATATATATTTTTTAGCAAAAGAAAAAAAAACATATATATATTTATAATATTGTAATGAGTTGTGTTTGATATGGGGTCTCAACAAACATATATATAATTTTTTACCAAAAAAAGAAGAGAACATATATATTCCTACTATCACCAAAATAATGTAAAGTTTCTTATCCATAACATATAGAGGAAATATGGTACAAGAAGTCATATATAGAGAGATCTAGAAGTCATATATGGTACAAGGATTTCACGGATTTCACTTTATAGTCGGGTTTTGATGACCTAAATTACGACTTTCAATAAATCCTATTTCAGTAAGGAATTGTAACTCCTGTGTATATATAGACACTGCTCTTATAATGGAATGTGAATAAGCAAGATTTCCACAAAAGTTATTTCAAATATTGTTTGATCTCCCATCTTTTATCCCTGGGTCGGGGGGTTTAGGTTTTCCTCCCCTCCTTTCAGGCAGTGTATTAGAAAAGTTGACCAGAAAAATATGAAGAGTGAGAGGATAGACAAGATCAGCTCGTTGCCAGATGATTTGCTATTGAACATATTGTCATCACTGATTATTAACGAGGTGGTAGCCACGAGCATCTTGTCGAAACGATGGCGTTTTCTCTGGAAGAGTGTTACCAAACTCAATTATGATTACTACTCGTCATTACAAGAAGCTACGTGAATTTGTTAAATCTATACGGTTTAGTAATGCTCGAGCTCTACTAAGCTTCGATCTCAAGTTGTATCCAGTCCGTGATGTGGATGGCTACATTGATTTATTGGCTCATCTCCCTGTTAGGGAGGTGAGAGTCGAGGCGATTTATGGATCCCTCACATTACCGAGAAGCTTATATAATAAGTTTTTGACCCTCAACACGTTGATACTCGAAAGATTAAGTCTCGTGGATGTTCCTTGTACTCAACTTCGTTTGCGGTTGCGGTTTCTCAAAACTCTGCACCTTTTGTCCGTCAAGTTCTCAGACGACGAATCTGTTCAAAGGCTTTTACGCAGCTGTCCAGTTCTTGAAGATTTGGTTGTGAGACGAACAACATATGTCAATGTGATCATGTTCACTATCAATGTCCCTACATTGAGGAGTTTATCTATAGATTACTCAGGGACGGTATCTCCAACCGTGGGTGTTCACGGATTTGTGATAAATGCTTCTTCTTTGAGGTACTTGAACATTAGAGATTACTTGAGTAGTGCTTTACGGTTTGGACATATGCCTGAGCTGGTCAAGGCAAACGTCGACGTTCAATATGACAAGATTTTAGGATCTCTTAGCTCCGTCCGATATTTCTCTTTGTGTTCTAAAACTTCAAAGATTCCGTGTCATGCTGGGACTTTCCTGTTTCTTGAACATCTAGAGCTATGTACATGTTCCCCACTGTGGTGGAATCTACTAAAATCTATACTCAAAGATGCTCCAAAACTTCAAGTTCTCAAGCTGAGACTGAAACATTGTGTTCGATATGAGGTTCCTTTGTTGCTCCGGTTGCCTAAAGTCAAAGTTTTCAGAGCAATAGGCCTCATCGTCGACCAGACAGTATTTTCTAGGCTACTTGTCGCAATGCCACATCTAGAACACCTTTCCATCGAGTTCGAAGCAAGACTCAGTTCTGGAACTTTTGTCATATCCGTGCCAACTGTAAGAATTCTCTCGATTACTAAAAGCCTTTTAAACAGCCTATGCCACCGTGTTGAGATTGCTGGTTCGTCACGATTGGAGGTTGCAACGATGCAATCTCAACACAATGGCATAGGCTTTTTAAAAGGCTTTCAGTAATCGAGAGAATTCTTACAGTTGGCACGGATATGACAAAAGTTCCAGAACTGAGTCTTGCTTCGACCTCGATGGAGAGGTGTTCTAGCTGTGGCATTGCGCCAAGTAGCCTATAAAATACTGCCTGGTCGACGATGAGGCCAGATTCTTTGCTCTACTTCTACTTCATATGAACTCTATATCAACTGCCTCAACAATAAGTGAAGAACCATGTATCATTGACTTAACATAGCGGTGACTGTTTGATAAAACATAACAGCTTTTCAAGGATCCCTCTATATATCAAGACCAAAGAGATTCTTGACACAAAAGAAATACTGATGTCTTCAGTTGAACCACCCAGAACTGAACTGCATACACAAAATAATAGAAAAAGACCTGAGAGCAAGCAATCAAGCAATATAAATAACAGACTTGGCTGATAAATATAAATACGAAATCTTGGATGCTGGCTTGAATTCAAATGATATAGATATGAGTTTTGTTTAATACTGTTAACAGATATGTTGACTAACTTACCACAGGAACTGAGAAGTAGAGGTTGAAGTCGTTGGGGAGAACGAACAAGACTTATAGCAGTTGATCCTATGAGTCTATGATGCTAATGGTCCGGCCGGGAGCCTATTCTTTGATTCAACTCCTGCCCGGAACTTCCTTCTTTTTATAATTTCCTTTCTCTAAAAGCATATTCATAGCAGCCAGCTATTGAAGCCCTGATCTTGTTCTTCACATACATATGAAATGACATCATGAAACATTCATCATCAAGTAATGAAAGCAGGAGATCTTGTCTGGCTGGAGTCAAAAAGTCATATATCCATCTATATCACCAATTAGTACTGAATTATCTTTCTCGGTCCAAACACTGATGGCGAAACTGACAAAAGCTTCAAACCATCTAACAATTCCTGAAAACACAAATACAACCACATAAGTTAATCAAGTTAAAAATTTTTAATGAAGCTGTTCAACAAAGAATAAGTCGCTGACCGGTTACTAGGGTTTTCAGATTTAGAAAGTTCAGAAAGCATTTAAGGGAAGAGAACAGCTTCTCAGCTGAGGAGGTTGCTACTCTCCTTGTCTTCGAGGCAAGTTTCGATTCAGAATTAATGTATGCAGAGCCAGTTTTATCAGGTTCGTGGAGCAAAATATCTAAAAGTGAGGCCAACGCCACCACAGATAACAAAAATGCACCTTAAATCGCCCAGATGAAGTACCTTCTGGTGCATATCTTCAAATTCATCTGAAGCAAGTGCTTTATCAGATAAACTGTGAGGTTACAGTTTGAGATTTTCCTCCAGATAAGCAAAAATCTCAGCTGAACATAAATCTAAGGCATCCGATCTCTTTTCTTGAGCAGGGAAAGCTGCCTGTTCAAACATTAGGCAGCTAAATGAAAATCTAAAAATGAACTCTATAACAAAGTGCCCGCTGACCAGAACGAAAAGGTCACTGATCTAATAAGATGACAAAAGAGCTTATGATAGAAAGTGTGCAATCCAAATAACTTCCACCAATAAAAATGAATTACGAAATGAGGTGCCAACCTGAAAAGACGACTTTGCTGCTTGAGAAACTTCAAAGCTCAAAGCTAAAACATTTGCCTTTTTATCAAGAGAATTGTTGTGAGTTCATCATGGCTGACTACAAAAAGAGGAGTCATTATATAGGCCTTCAATGGGCGACACCAAGACATTAGCAGCAACGAGCATCTTTATAGCTAATCATTACTGCAGATTACAAGCCACGACCACGAGAGAAGATTAGGAGTTTAGAAATTGACATCAGTGCTGAACAAGTTTGGAAAAGAGATAAAACAATTACCTGCGAGAGATCTCCATACGACAAAAACAACAAGGGCTAAACCATCTTTTTCTTCTTGCAAAATCCTCCCAGTTGTCGGATCCAATCAGAGCCTGCATATGCAGTATAAGTTTACCATCAAACATCATTGAAGGAGACATGATGAGGCACATTAGCGGTAAGACAACTACATATCACCAACATGCAAGCATATCACGCAAAGTCTAAAGCAAAAAGCAAAAACAAATCACAATAAACGAAAAGGAGTAAACCACAATCCCAATATCAAACAAATCAGATCCTAATTGCTGCTTAAACAGGATCTTAACCTCAAAGATCCATGATTTCGTAAATCCATAATTAAACAACCGAGACAGAAATTAATCTCAGAACCTAAACTGATGGTCGGAATCGACGGAGAAGAAGGCAAAACCCTTACCCAGAATCGATGAAGATGGTCGGAATCTCGGAACGGTTCGAGCGAGCGAGCGACGAAGCGCCGGATTTTAGTGTTGACTTTGACTTAAAAGATTTTGAATTCAATTAGGTTACCTTTAAAGCGGCGACGTTTCACTTCTCTTTTTATTTCTGTACTTTAATTATTGCAAAATTTTTGCCCCTTGAAAATCAAAATTTGGGGTTTACGGTGTAGTAATCTGAGATTTTTATAAAACAAGCCCAAATCTCTTAATTCCTTGATTTTCGAATTTCAAACGAAGCGCCATAGCCTCTCCTTCTGGAACAATCTACAATTTCCATTTCGCCATGGCATATGAAGAGGCTCGTAAGCTCCGCCTTGAGGAGAATCACAAGAGATTTCAGGTTTCCCTTTCTCTCGTCACTGCTTTTCTTCCTCTTCTCCTTCTCTGATTCGTTATGCTTTTTTAACTATTGAATCTATCAGGATTTAGGAATCCCCCTGATTTCAAAAGCACTGACTCAGATCTCCACAAAGTCGCCTAAGCAGCGTATTACCAGACCCAGCGTTAAAACCATCTCTGTTTCTGAACCAAGACGCTCTTCCCGTCCTCGCACCAACATTCCTTCCTATCGCGATGATGTAATCGTACAAAGATTCCCCTTTCGATTTTTAGACAGCAATTACCTGATTCACTCTCTTTCTTACAGCTGGAAGTAGACATTGGTCGTACTCTGAGTCTGAGGAAATCGCGGCATAACTCGTCATGGGCTAGGTTAAGTGTTTCTTCTACTGCTCAACTTTGCTCTAAAAACCTCTCCTTTAAGCTTAATCCAGCTTGTTAAATTCTGTCAGCTACATTGCTCGCCCTATACATGAGTGTAAGTGTGCGTCTTACGAAGAAAGAGTTGGAGCACTCAAGGCTGCAGAGGAATTCCAAAGCCGCCTCGGATCTCAAAATCCTTCCTTTGTGAAATCTATGGTTCGCTCTCACGTTTACAGTTGCTTTTGGCTGGTATGTCTCACTCACTACTTGTGTGTGTTTGTTTCTTCTATGATTTCGTTGTTACCTACACTCTGGTTTGCAATAATTTCAAGGGGCTTCCTTCAACATTCTGTGTGGCACATCTTCCTGAGCAAACTGTGGAAATAGTGCTGGAGGATGAAAATGGCAAAGAGTATGAAGCAGTTTACATTGGGAAAAGAAGTGGGATTAGCGGTGGTTGGAGAGGGTTTGCGCTCGATCATAAATTAGACGATGGTGATGCTCTAATCTTCCATTTGGTTGAACCAACGAGATTCAAGGTATGCTTTTTGAACAAGAGGCATGTGCTTGGCTTGGAGTTGATATTCTCACTCACAACTTGATTGATATATGGAATGTGTGCTAGTGCAGGTCTACGTGTTTAGAGGAGATGAGAAAGCAAATGTTACAACCGCGGGAAAGAGACAAAGGAAAAAAGATAATGATGTTGAAGAATCAGGTGATAAGGGAGGCACAAAGAGATCATCCGCAAGGTTACTAAGGAAGAAGAGAACATAAGAGAGCCTTGTTATGATCTAAATATTTACGAGCATTTTGGTATTGATACTAATCAATTATGGCATATTTTGTGTTTTATCAAACTAGGTAAAGGTTTGTTTTTTGGGTTTGAAAGTAGAATTGAACTAAGTCACTATATCTGATGATCGGCTTTGTTTCTGAAATTAAAATGGTTTTCTCTCAGTTTTTTGTTTCCAGGCGATGAGAACTAGAGATCTGATCACATTCGGACCAACTGGTTCACCAAATACAGTTAGTTAACTCTTAATACTAACTTAGTAAGTATGGACTGTTAAATGTTAAAGGTTAAGAACAATGGAAAATAGATAAAAAGATGACGAATGGACTAACTTACAAAGGAGAAAGGTATATACTCCTTTTTCATTGACATGATACATATGTCCAATCTCTTTCCTTTTTCTTCACCAAATAGATTATGTTAAATTCACTGGAGCCTATAGTTATACTAATGTAACCTTTTGATTAAGGAAAACACAAAACGCGGACAACAAAAGGAAATCAAAAATACAAAACAAAATGGCAATTTACATATCGGGCCTTAATTAGTACCAAAAAGGCCCATCTCAAATATTTCTACCCCTAATTAGATTTTGGATGAGTCGGTTAACACAGAAATCGTCTTTATATCTTTCTTTCGCCATCGCACTTTTCTTTCTCTCTACTCCAATTCCAAATCTCTCTCTGAGAATGGCTGCGACGATGGTTCTTGACCCTAAAGCAACTCCGGCGTTGATGGATCTGTCTACGGCGGAAGACGAAGATCTCTATGGTCGCCTGAAATCTCTCGAGCGGCAACTAGAGTTTACCGATATCCAAGAGGAATATGTGAAAGACGAGCTAAAGAATCTCAAAAGGGAGCTTTTACGTGCTCAAGAGGAGGTCAAAAGGATTCAATCGGTGCCCTTAGTGATTGGCCAATTCATGGAGATGGTGGATCAGAACAACGGAATCGTCGGATCTACTACTGGGTCCAATTACTATGTTCGGATTCTCAGCACCATCAACAGAGAACACCTAAAGCCTTCTGCTTCCGTCGCTCTTCACCGTCACTCAAACGCCCTTGTTGATGTCTTGCCACCTGAGGCCGATTCTAGCATCTCCCTTCTCAGCCAATCTGAGAAGCCTGACGTCTCCTACAATGTAAAGCTTCGTCTTTTCAAATCTTAACCCTTTTTAATTCTAGATTAGGGTTTGTGTTTTGAGTAAAAATCTTGCCTTTTTGTAGGATATTGGAGGATGCGATATCCAGAAACAGGAAATTCGCGAGGCTGTTGAATTGCCACTTACCCACCACGAGCTTTACAAGCAGATTGGTATAGACCCTCCACGAGGTGTCTTGCTGTATGGACCTCCTGGTACTGGAAAGACTATGTTGGCTAAGGCTGTTGCAAACCATACAACTGCTGCCTTCATTAGGGTTGTTGGCTCTGAGTTTGTGCAGAAGTACCTCGGTGAGGTAGGAAATTTCATAGCTTTCTTAAAATTTTAAGTCCCTATTGGTGTTTCTATTTGGTGCCTGACTAGCCCTTTGATTGCAGGGACCTCGTATGGTTCGAGATGTCTTCCGTCTTGCCAAGGAAAATGCTCCAGCTATCATCTTCATTGATGAGGTAGATGCCATCGCTACTGCTAGGTTTGATGCTCAAACAGGAGCTGATAGGGAAGTTCAGCGAATTCTCATGGAACTACTTAATCAGGTTAGTGCAGGAAACAAATAAGTGTATATCTTGATATATTTTGTCATTCTCTTAAGATGTGATTCAGAACTTATATTCTAGACTAATGGACCTTGATAAAAATGATGTCTTGTGCTCTATAAATGGCTAGTCTCCCGATGCCTGAGTTTCAGATAGAGTTGTGTCCTTAACTTGTTATGTTGAATTTGTTGTAGATGGATGGATTTGACCAGACCGTGAATGTCAAGGTCATTATGGCAACCAACAGGGCAGACACTCTTGATCCGGCTCTCTTACGTCCTGGGAGACTTGATCGTAAGATTGAGTTTCCTCTTCCTGATAGACGTCAAAAGAGGCTCGTTTTCCAGGCAAGTTAATTACTGCAAGCACTTGAATGTTGAATAACTAGTGAAAGAGAAATGAAACCGAATGTTTTCTTAAATGAAAGTGTCTCGTGCTCTCTTTAAATACTATACATTCGGGTTTGTCACAGTTTCTAACTGATTTTTCCTTGTGTAGGTATGCACGTCCAAAATGAACCTCAGTGATGAGGTTGACTTGGAAGACTATGTCTCACGACCTGATAAAATTAGCGCTGCTGAGGTTAGTTTATCTTGCTTACTATTCTATGCTTCCCACTAGAGTTTGCTTTTACCACCCATGATATATCCTCCATTGTTTCTGGGTCACAATCAATGATGTTTTGTGATATGTGCACTTGAGCATACTCCTGATCATAGATTTTGTTTTAAGCATTATGTATGGGATGTTAGCTGAGTCGTCTAGTCTTTGTACATCACATTCATGAGCTGAATTATTGAGAATCCAAACCTTGGTAGCCCTTATGAGTATTATGCATTCAAAGATGATATATATTAAATAACTCACTATTTCATTTTTATGTTGAACAATGAAGATAGCAGCAATCTGCCAGGAAGCTGGAATGCATGCGGTGCGTAAGAACAGATATGTGATTCTGCCTAAGGATTTCGAGAAGGGGTACCGCTCGAATGTGAAGAAGCCAGACACGGACTTTGAGTTCTACAAGTGAAGAGAAAGCGGCAATGGGAATCAGATTATGGGTGCTGTTGAAATTCCTGTGGGTTTTCTGAGTTATTTAATGGACATGGATTTGCAGTTTAAGTGTATGAACTAAGTTGCATCTCTAACTTGTGGAGCTCAAGTCCACATTTGTTTGTGTTTAGTCTCTCAGTTTTTTTCATTTAATTTATAAGAAAAACAGTGGATGATGTCCTTAGAATTGTCAGAGCATGGAACAAGAGCAAGCAACAAGTTTTTATGTCTGATTTCTGACTGAAAAGAAAAAAATAGAATAGTAATGATATAGAAATGGACTTTACTTTCATGGACAACATCTACCATCAAGACGCCTAGATGGGTTGGATCTTGTTTTGGCATTTGGTAGTTGATGACATGACTAGTTTTACCTTTACATGCAAATCAAGAATGATGCAATAATGCATATCAATAGAGAATAGTAGCAGGAGTGGTTGGACTGGCCAGGATTATACCATCCAAATGATTATTTTTTTTACAAACCCAATAAAAATTAAGCTTTCTTTTTCTAAAACAAAACTTGCATTTGGCTGAGTGTACTTGTCATTTTGCAATCTCTAAGAATCTAAAGCTTGGTCAACCTCTTGGTCTCTCTCTCTCTCTCTCTACTCTAGCGTTTGTTGCGGTCTTAACACATCAATATGATTTAATCTAACGACTCCTTTTCAAGACTGTCTTACCCTTAACAAATACGCCTCTTTTGTTTAACTTAACCACACACTTTTTCTTCATCTCTTTCACCTTTCTTCTTCTTCTTCTTCTCTCCGTCTCTCCCACTAGTACCCACCCGCATTGCCTTTTCTTCTTTCTTCTCTTTCAACATTTCAAGATTTGAGTTATGGTCCGCTCAAAATTGGCATCATTTCTTCCTCCTCTTCCAGTTTCCTGAGTTCTTCAGTGCCCACAAGTTCTTTACTCCTTAACTTGCCCATCTACTCAGGTTTCTCTTTCTTTCTTATTCTTCTTCATTTGGGTTTTTGTAACTTTCTGTAATTGTCTCGTTGTGGAACACTATACTTAAAATCGCCATTTTCTCCGGCTAGGTGGGTAGGAAAGTCTAGTGACGTGTTGTATTAGTTCATTGATTTGGCATTTCCTCAATTTGTTGGATACAGGTTGTTTGTTCAACAACTCCAGTAAAACTAGACACTCAAACTCATCTTTATTTACTTAGTGACATTGTCCACATAGAGAAAAAGGAGTTGCTTTTTATTATGCTCATCAAAGTTTTGTGTTAAAGTTTGGTTCTTTAGCTTTATTCCTTTTGCTTTTTTTTTAGTTGGATGCTTCAATCTCTTATCTTAGCCTCTTGGATTGTTTAATCTCTCATTGATAAAGATAAAGATAGGCAATGGCATACTTTTTTCTTGAAGATCTAACTAGTATCTTTATTTGTTTTTTCTGATATGCTTATTTCTTTCAGAACCATATATTATTTATCATATTTCAATGTTGTGAACCATTCTAAGGAACAAGCCAAGCAAGCTAATAAGGTGTTGCAATATTGGCTTGTGTGGTGAAAGTCACTGCTCATCATCTTCTCCCTTTTTTTCTTTTGAAGCAGGAGGGACAAGAAGTCATGTTGATGATGCAGCTCCATTTCAAATTTGGTCTTGTCTCTTTCTTGTTTGTCATATCTACTTTCTGCTCTTCTGCTATTGCGGACCTGAACTCGGATAGGCAAGCTCTTCTTGCCTTTGCTGCTTCAGTTCCTCACCTTAGAAAGCTCAACTGGAATTCTACTAACCATATCTGCAAATCATGGGTTGGTGTCACTTGCACTTCTGGTGGTACTCGTGTTCTCGCTCTCCGCCTTCCTGGAATTGGGCTCGTTGGACCAATCCCTCCAGACACACTTGGTAAACTAGAGTCACTAAAGATTCTCAGTTTGAGATCAAACCTCCTCAGTGGTAACCTTCCTCCTGATATTTCATCTCTGCCTTCACTACATTACCTCTTTCTCCAACATAACAACTTCTCGGGCGAGGTTCCTTCTTTTTCATCCCCACAGTTCAGTATCCTAGATCTGTCATTTAACTCTTTCACCGGGAAGATACCAGTAACTTTACAAAATCTGAAGCATTTGACAGGGTTGAGCCTCCAAAATAACAATCTTTCTGGACCAATACCAAATCTTGATACTACAAGCCTCAGACGTTTAAACTTGAGCAACAATCATCTTGATGGTTCAATACCCTCTGCACTTGGTGGGTTTCCAAGTTCATCGTTTTCTGGTAACACATTGTTATGTGGACTTCCTCTGCAACCATGTGCCTCTCCTCCTCGCCCTTCTCCTCTTACCCCGCCCGTCTCTTCACCTCCATTGCCGCCATTTCCTCACAAAGAAGTTTCAAAAAGGAAATTACATGTAAGCAGTATCATTCTTATCGCAGCTGGTGGGGCTGCCCTGCTGCTGTTAATCACTGGAATCATCTTATGTTGCTGTATCAAGAAAAAGGACAAGAGAGAAGACAGCATCGTAAAAGCAAAGACTTCGACTGAGAAAGCAAAGCAAGAATTTGGAAGTGGAGTACAAGAAGCTGAGAAGAATAAGCTGGTGTTCTTTCAAGGATGCTCTTATAACTTTGATCTAGAGGATTTATTGAGAGCATCAGCGGAAGTACTAGGTAAAGGTAGTTATGGGACAACATACAAGGCTGTCTTAGAGGAATCCACAACTGTTGTTGTGAAAAGGTTGAAAGAAGTAGCAGCTGGAAAGAGGGAGTTTGAACAGCAGATGGAGATTATCGGTCGGGTAGGGCAACATCCGAGCATGGTTCCTCTCCGTGCATATTATTACTCCAAGGATGAGAAGCTCATGGTTTATGACTATTATCCTGCTGGTAACTTAGCATCACTCCTACATGGTTAGTCTTCTTCCCATCTTTGTTTAATGGTTAATCTTTGTCTCGTTGGGTTAGAAATATCTTGATTTTCGATGTCACGACAGGTAACCGGGGAGGTGAGAGAATGCCTCTTGACTGGGACTCTAGAGTGAAAATCACACTTGCAGCAGCAAAAGGTATATCTCACATCCACGCAGTTGGAGGTTCAAAGTTCACTCATGGGAACATAAAGTCCTCAAATGTGATCATGAAGCAAGATACCGAAGTTTGCATTTCTGATTTTGGACTCACTCCTCTGATGGCTGTGCCCATTGCCCCAATGAGGGGTGCAGGCTACCGTGCACCAGAACTAATAGAAACAAGGAAACACACACATAAATCCGATATTTACAGTTTCGGTGTACTTATACTCGAGATGTTAACTGGGAAGTCTCCAGTGCAGTCGCCAAGTCGGGAAGACATGGTTGATCTCCCTAGATGGGTGCAATCAGTGGTGAGAGAGGAGTGGACAAGTGAGGTGTTTGATGTTGAACTGATGAAATTCCAGAACATTGAAGAAGAAATGGTACAGATGCTGCAGGTTGCTATGGCTTGCGTGGCTCAAATGCCCGAGGTACGACCCACCATGGATGAGGTGGTTAGGATGATTGAAGATATAAGAGGTTCAGACTCTGAGACCCGGCCATCTTCTGATGACAATAGCAAACCAAAGGACTCTAATGTTCAAATCACCCCTTGATTTCTCTTTCCCTTTTTTTTTATCTATGCTTTTCTTTTAGCTATGCTTTTGAGTTTGTAAGTGTTTTAAGGCTTTTCTGTTCATTGTTTGGAGATCACTCACCTGAGCAAGTGTGGGTGACATCTACATAGCAATTATTGTAGGATCCTTTCTCTGTGTCTTATTATATATATGAATATGATCCAGCAAGTGATATTAGTACAAAAGATGAACTTGGAGGAGTTGTTCCAAAGAGAGAGAGAGAGAGATATAAAGTGATCCATGGCTTGGAATTATGCAGCCACCTGGTTGGTAGGGCTGGATCCATGGCTTCCACTTGGCTTATCGGAAACTTTTTGCAGTCTTGCCTTCAAAGCTCAGGCGCCTTTGAAGTTCACTGCAACGGGGAAGTGGTTAGTAGTACGACTCACTATTAATGTTTCAAGATGATTTCCAGATATGTTAAGATCAGTCGCAGTAAATGGTACGATCTGGTGCTTGTAATACAAATGTTCTCTAAGTTGAAAGAAGGTAGATTCCCTGGAGAGATCGAGCTGAGAGATCTCATCAGTAATGTAAAACTGTAACAAAACCGAGCATTATATTGTCCCACGTAGCTTCTGAAGTAGTATAAAGAAGAAAGAACCTCTCGACATGAAAAGTATAGAATAGGAGGAACCTTACCTTTTCTTGAAATTTCACAAGTGTTTCTAATTAAGTCGACGGTGTTCTCAATCTCATGTGTCAAAATGGTGTTTCTGTTTTGTTTAAAGAAGTCAAGAACCATGTTCCTGATTTTGGCTGTTGATGACATACCTTGTTCAGCTGGTTTATTTAGACTTTTACTCTTTGATTCAATCATTATGCATCCATAGACAAGTAAATACTAGGAAATTATGTGTTTAAAGTTGGGATTCTTGAGCAACAGACCAAGACTGGAGGAGGGTCAGACAACAAAGTGCTCTCGGTGCTTCCTGGACCGATTAGCTTCTTTTCATTGATTTTCACAAATGATACTGGGGTCAAAATCAGCAAAAGCTTCCCTGCATTCAACACTTGTCATGATAAAACACAAAGCCCCACCAGAATGGATTGCCTAAGAGAAAAGAGAGATACGTCCATATCCAAAAAGGGCGAGCTAGCACAAATCTGGTGTTTTTACACACAAAAAAAAAACAGTCAATGCAGTGATCTTTGATAGTAAATAGATTTCATCTGCATCTGAATGCAGACAAGAGTAAGAAACTGACCGGAGTTTGGTGTCACCCAAGCACGCCTCTTCTTGGTCTCTGGATTCACGGATCCACTGGGTGGTACAACCATAGCAACTTCAGAGACCACGCTTCTTGGTTTGAAGGGTAAAGACTTATTTCTACTTTCAACATTGTAGGACCGAATCAACTCTGAAACGAGTCCATCGAGGCATCAGAGGAAAATGATGCAGTCAAAGAAGAAGAAGACATGCTGGTGAAGCATAAGATGTTGTCTCAACTACAGATAAAACAGCTCCTGACATGGACCACAAGAGAATGCCACGCTTTTGGTGCAATTCTCATTTGTGTATTTTGCAGTTGAACAAGTGACGAGCAATTAAAAAAAAAAAGAGAAACAAAACTGGAATCTGATAAATAGAAACGAAACTGAAGCAGTCAACATTGCAAGAAACAAAATAAGTAGCCAAAGTAAACAGATGGTAATTGACTAGCAGTTAGATTTGCAAGAAACAAATCTGAAATCATCTCTTCCTTGTGCGCTTGTCTTTCCTTTTGCGGGGTTGGTTGATTTACACTAAACTCGGAAGATAAGGAGAAGAGCACACTAGTGCAGGACAAAAACTACCTTATTCACCGATGATAAAAGCTTTGTTGCACCGCTCGTAAAAGGTGTCGAAAACCAAAGCGATTCTCTCCTCCTCGTCAATGAAGAAGCTCCCCGTATCATAGCGAAGCTTAAAATTATCATCATCATCACAAGTGACCGCAGGTCAAATATCCAGTTTCAAAAACCTCATCCAAGACACTGCATCGGGCTGGATCTTAGTGGTGACCCAAATCTCAAACATGTAAGACGGTTCATCAAAACCACCCGGCTGATATAGCACAGCGAGCTGCTCATCTCTAACACAAGAGAGAGCCACAGTCTCTTCCGACTGAGGGTGAAAGGGAAGAGTCAGACGCGGTCCAAACTAATCGTAAAGCGCACTTGTCCTACTACCTTCTCTTGAGCAAAAAAAAGTAGGTATACCCCTTCAAAGACGCCCCGTGTTCTTAACGACGTCTTTAACGACGCATAACAATAAGCTTCTTTATATATACATCTACCTTCTTTATAGATATATCATCCAAGTCTTCGTTAACTCTGTGAAAGCTCAATGAACGGAGATGGAAATGAACCCTAAAACCTGATGCCTTGTTGATCCCGCTTTACCCAAAATCCATTCTTTGGATAAATCGTTCCATAATTTGCAAGTGGATTGTACTTCTCTTAGAGATGTTATTGGTGAGTATCTTCTCACCTACAAGTTTCGGTGGAAGCTCTTGCATCGTCGTCTCCCTCATTTTTCCCACTTGAAAACAGAAGAGGCTGCGCAATACAAATAATTAGGGTTTTCTCTCTGTGTATATATGTACTCTGTTTTTTTAATGCTTTTCCTGACGTGGAATATACGCTCTATTGATTTTCCAATATATTCAATTTAAGAAAAAGGCAAATATTTATGCTTTTGATATATAAAGGTGAACTTGGAGGAGTTCCAAAAAGAGAGATACATAAAGAAGAATCAAGGAGAGATAGATGAGGCTGCTTGAAGAAGGAATTGATAGAGAAGTTGAGATTGTGAGAAAAACGCAGAGTGATCACTGTCTGGAAGAAGGAATTGATGAGCAGGAGGCCATAAGCCCACCATTAAGTCTTGAAGAAATGGTTTAAACAAATGGTCATTGCCTGTCTTCATGTACACCCTTGGGATTTTGTCGATCTCTGCTGCTTCCGGAATATTCATTATGCCTGCGAATGCCATGACAGGGGCCGGACGCAGAAGCGTGGTGGCCAGTGTGTAATCCTGATCATACATGAATGGATAAATGAATGAAAGATTCTCTAAAAAGTTTTTGAGGCAGAGATCATAGTAAAGAGTTTGGTAATAAAGAACAAACCTCCATGGGGCTCTCATTGTAAAACTTGTCCCGGACATACTCAGGTTTCATCATCATACTTGTTGGGAGATTTTGGGCTCCATTTCCAAAAGTGAAGTCCCATAACTTCTCAGCTTCCTCCTCTATCAATCCCGAACATATCTTCAGTACTTCTTTGAGCTCTGGGGGAACCTCAGTACCAGGTTTGACCATGGCTGCTGCGACGTAAACAGCCATGGAAACTTTGGAAGGAAAGAGGCACATAGAAGCCGTCATGCTACCTCCTCCAACACTGTGGCTCACTAGAATGACCTTTTGGTCGATGGGAAGTTGAGAGAGGAAGTCATTAAGAGGCTGGTCATAGTCATCCAAAGAAGAGACAGTGTTTGGATCAGTTTGGTTGATCCCAGCTCCCTTGAGGTCGATGCAGGTGGCTTTATGTCCACTCTCCCGCAGTGAATTGGCGACCTTGTACCAACACCATCCTCCATGGCATGCACCATGCACAAACACAAAATGCTGCTCACCCATCTTCAATCTTCATTCACATACATCATTTCCTACAATTATCTTTGTAGCTAGGTGATATATTTATGTATGGTTGTAATATCTTCTTCATAATCTTATCCATTCGGTTTTATCATTAGGATAAACGATGTGAAAGGCGACTTTGTCCAAATTCACAAAGAAAAACATCTTGTCCACCATACCATGTAAACGATTGTCCTTATTGGTCTCATCTTGATATGTAGTGGAGTAACGTTGGAGGCCATACAAAACGTTTACAATAAGACACAATATAAGCCAAATCAAGATTCTGCAGTTACCTACTTCATAACTAGCTTAGCTAATTGCCAATGGCTAGACAACATTTTTTTGACTTGCAAATTCTTAAATTTTTAGAAAAATATCTACAAGCTTTTTGTTTTGAATATGAATAAAGCTCCTTGAACTATCGACACTTCTCTTTTTTACGCTATAAGTTTTTAGTTGAGATTTATAGTTTAAATTGAAAAATAAACCATATATTATAACATGTTACTTAATGTATAATTTACAAAACAATTTGTTAAGAAAATATTTACATTTGTTGATATTTAGTATTTGTTTGTTTTCTCTCTACAATGTCGTGACAGAAAGTTTGAACTTGTCTTTCTTAAATTCAAAACGTTTTATCAATTGCGCCAAAAGTAACGTAATATTTTTTCACTTTTAACAATAACATTTTATATGAAACAAAATAGTCATAAATCTAACATGCTTTTCAATTTTTATTGTATGATTCTTATTATAATTCATTAAGATTTACAAGATAATATTCTCTATTTGTATTAAATACTCTTTTTAAAATTGATAGTCTTGAGTCTAGAAGTTGTAATAAATTTTAAATGTATGAATATATATATTTCTATATACAAAGTTTGACTAAAACATATGTCGAAAATTGTTTTTTATTTGGTGAAAATGAGTTGTGCAAATCAACAATTGAACCGTCAATCAGGTGCTTACACATCATAAAGAAAATATATTATTTAAAAAACGAATATGTAATTGTTTTTTTTTTTTTTTTTTTTGGTCTAACGAATATGTAATGCATAAAATTTGAAGTGAGATGAAAAGGTAAGGACGACAAAAAAAAAAAGTAAGGAAGTGGAGCGCCACAAAATAAAATTAGTGTTGGCCTTTTGGGTCTTAAAGACACACAGATAACGCGATTATTCCTAAACCCAAGAAATTAATTACATTCTAGTAAGAAAAAAAGCCTGATTTTCAGACCCCAAACCAAAAAAAAAGGCAACTCATTCATTTGTCCGCAAGAGTATGTGAATGGCAACAAAACACAAAACCAAGGGGAAATAATCAAAATGACCATTAATCTTATGAATAGTCGGTTTGATTAGTGGGGAAGGAGAGGTCAAATTACAACTCTACAATCTCTTATCTCTCCACATGGACACTAATGGAATTAGTCCCAAAATTACATACTTTAATGGTTTAATTACAGATAGACAACCAATCACTTAGCCACGTTTATTTGCAAACTACTAAGCAAAGACTTGTCCGCAATATCTGTCTTAAAAGGTAACTGTATAAATTCTTTTGACTTTTAATTATAGTATTTGTTTGTTTTTCAACAATCTAAAAAGCTCTCTGCATCTTCCCTCTTCTTCTTCGTCTCCTTTTGCAGCTAACAAAGCCTCTCCATCTTCTTCTTCTTGTCAGGTTCTCTCTCTTTTTTTTGTCTTGTTTCTGTGTATTGCAAAGTTGTCATGAAATTCTCTTTCAACACTATTTATCTTTTTGTCTTTGGGGGCAAAAAAAGTAAAGACCGACGTTTTTGTATTATTTGTCTGACAGAACAGAGAATCTGTATTATTATTTGTCTTACGAAAAAGTTGTCTCTTTTTCCAATTGTCTCATGATTGTCTCTTGTGTTGTTTCCAGCTTCGTTTAGGGTCCATCAATTTTGCAGCCATGGATTATGATCTGGTACATACATACAAAAAAAAAAAACCTTTTCTTTATTTTTCATACCAACAAGAAGAATCAATTCTCATTCTTGATTCTGGGTTTTTTGCCAGGTTCGTTCCAAGAAGAGTATCAAGCGAACAGAATCAACCAAATCACATCCATGGTGGTGGGATAGTCATATCGGTCTCAAAAATTCAAAGTGGCTCGAAAACAATCTCGATGGTAAGTCCCAATCTCATTCCTCTCTATTAGCTTTAGAGTTCCCAAATTAGGTGGGAAGTCTTTTCTCATATAGGAACCTAAAAATGCCAACTTTGTTGTATGTGTTTGTGTGGATGATGATGATGATCAGAGATGGACCGGAGCGTGAAACGGATGGTGAAGTTGATAGAGGAGGATGCAGATTCGTTTGCTAAGAAGGCAGAGATGTATTACCAGAAGAGACCTGAGCTTATTGGTCTTGTTGATGAGTTTCATCGTATGTACCGTTCTTTGGCCGAACGGTACGAGAACATAACTGGAGAGTTGAGAAAAAGCTCTCCTTTAGAGCTTCAGTCACAGAGTTCTGGTATTTCTGACGTCTCTTCTTCCGAACTTACTACCGAGCTTAATAGGTTAGGTCGTCCTCCTTCTCGTCGTGCTCCTGGTTTTGACTACTTCCTTGGCTATGGAGGACATTCCTCTGATCTTTATCACAAAGATGGAGATGATTCTGCTTCTATTACTGATTCTGAACTTGAATCTGATGACTCTTCTGTGACTAATTACCCTGGTTATGTAAGCATTGGCTCTGATTTTCAGTCTTTGAGCAAGAGGGTCGCGGATCTTGAGATTGAGCTACGTGAAGCCAAAGAGAGACTCAGGATGCAACTCGAAGGAAATACTGAGAGCTTGTTGACAAGAGTGAAAAGTGAGAATAAATTCGTTGATTTTCCTGCAAAACTTGCTGCTTGTGAGCAAGAACTGAGAGATGCAAATGAGAAGATACAGAATTCAGAAGACCAGATTTATATCTTAAAGAAACAGCTTACAAGATATTTGCCATCCGAGTTGGATGACGAGAACGGTGAAGAGGCAGCTTCTACTCAAGACCTGGACATTCAGGCTTTGTCTGAAGAGCTGAGAGTTACAAGCCTGAGGCTTCGGGAAGCAGAGAAAGAAAACGGCATCATGAGAAAACAAGTCGAAAAAAGCAAGTCTGATGAGGCAAAGCTCAAGAGCTTGCAACACCAGCTTGAGTCGGCGCAGAAAGAAACTGCAGCATGGAAAAGCAAGTCTAGTGCAGATAGAAGAGAGGTTGTGAAGCTGCTGGATAGAATCTCCATGTTGAAATCCAGTTTAGCTGGTAGAGACCATGAGATCAGGGATCTAAAAACGGCAGTGTCTGATGCAGAAGAGAAGATATTCCCGGAGAAGGCGCAGGTAAAAGCCGAGATAACCAAGCTGTTAGAAGAAAAAACACACCGTGATGAGCAGTTCAAGGAGCTGGAAGCCCAAGTGCGTTATCTTGAAGACGAGATAAGAAGGGTGACCAATGAGAAAATGGAAGAGGAGGAAAGGCTGAAGGGCGAAATCGAGGTGCTGACAGTTGAAAAAGCAGAGAAAGAGAGGTGCATAGAGAAGCTAAGCAATAGGGTGAGTGAGCTAGACTCAGAGATGAGTCGGCTTGGAAATGAAATGAAAGCAAAAGACGGTAGGACAATAGAGATGGAGAAGGAGGTAGAGAAGCAGAGGAGGGAGCTAGAAGAAGTAGCAGAAGGGAAGAGAGAAGTGATAAGACAGCTCTGTTTTTCACTGGACTACTCCAGAGACGAGTGTAAGAGACTACGCAACGCCTTTTCAGGGCAGCGACCAACAAGACCCTCCTCCATTCTCGCATCTTGATTCTTATGTATAGCATACATACTCTTTGTAACTTTGTTTGGTGTTACTCTTTCACATATAGGGAGCTGTTTTGGAATTGTTTCTTTTTAAAGAAAAAAAAAGCTCATAAGATTTGTGAACAGTTTGTGTTTGACATTAGATATGCATTATCTAGTTTGAGCTCTGGTACTGGAATAAAGCAGAGGATTGTTTCAAGTGTTTACAAACACTATTGTATATGGCTTTTGGTTTTGGTGCATTACTTATGTAAAATCACATACATATGTAAATAAGACGAAAAAGGTGAAGAGTTTCATTCACTTATTCTGAACAATCAAGATGAGTAATATGGGTGTGCTCTGTACAGCTAACAACCCGGAAGAGAATGCTTACTTGAGATGTTCAACGCTCTTCAAAAATCAAACTTCCCCAGGAAGCATAGTATCTACCGGGCCAAGATCACAGAAGGCGATACCCTAAAACATACATCCATGAAGCAACAGAGGTTAGCTTCTATTAAAATGGTTTTGTTTTGAATAGACAAGATTATAGACATACCTCTCCAGTGAGGTGTGCAACACATTTCTTCTCAGCCAACAGTTCCGCTTCCGACTGCAATATTTTTATGTCTCAGTTTAACTTCTGGCATTAAGACACAAAACCCGCAAAAGACTAATATCTAAGAAGGCTATACCTTGGCGATTCGTTTGCGAAGGTAGTCATCAAATTCTACATCCTTGACAAGTTCATAGTCTCCATCTCCCTGGAAACAAACCCAATTTTCAGAGTTACCGCTAGAGAAAGCTTTTAAGTATTAAGGATAGAACATACCTTTGACCGACATGGCATGCTGAAGACAAGGTCCTCTGCGATACCATAAGGATTTCCATTTGTGTACACCTAAAATTACATTAAAACAACCCTATCAAAGTTTGAACCAATCTATGTTGTTATCAAAATGAGTGTAAGAGAGACGTACCCCAGTCGAAAACCAATCACCCTCAGGAGTAGGAGTTACAAGAGACTTTATAGCATCAACAATGGAAACAGCGGTAGAAGCCGCAGATGATCGACCCCATTTCTGAATTAATAAGCCTCCTCTCTGTAAAACAAACACACAAGCAACTTACTCGGACAAATGTTATATCTCTCTTGCAGAAGTCATCACAATCTAAGAGGAAACGCCATGTTACCTTCTGCACACTCTCAGTGAATCCCTCTTCTAACCATTTGTGATCTGTAATAACCTCCTTCACCGGCAGGCCATTAATTCTGGCATTTAAGAAGTCTGGCACCTGATTCACCTCTAAAAAATAAGTGAAACATCCCAAGATATAGAGAAACAACAAATGACACTAGATAAAGTTAAGGCAAACCTGAGTCGTGGAGTGATTTCCCCATATGGTCATATTAGACACTTTGTCGTAGAAGACACCGGCTTTAAGAGCAAGCTACAAAATAGCACTGTCAATCATATGTTTGCATTATATATATATGTCTGTTTCAGTGCGTGTGAGATGTGGTACCTGGCATTTAGCCCGATTCTCGTCCAGCCTTGTGAGGGCATGGAAATTCTTTGCAGGAATGTTGGGAGCATTTTTAAGACAAATCAAGGCGCTGAATTGATGAGGAAATGAGGTTAAATAGTATACTTCAGATGTTAGGCGTTGATTAAGAGATGAAGAGGGTGAATTAAGGAATGTAGCTTACTTGGTGTTGCAAGGATTTCCAACTACAAGGACCTTGACATTAGGAGAGGCAACTGCGTTAAGAGCTTTGCCTTGCTCAGCAAATATTTGGCCATTGATGTCCAACAAAGCAGCACGTTCCATACCAGGGCCTCGAGGTTTTGCACCAATCAGAAGAGCCCACTCTACATCTTGGAACACTTCATATGGATCAGTTCCTATATCAACTTCTCTCAACAACGGGAACAAGGAATCCTCCAGTTCCATTGCAACACCTTCTAGAGCTTGGATTGATCTCTCTGATCCTAGCAGTTTCAAAGCAATGGGTTGATCTGGACCAAACACTGCACCTGATGCAAGCTACAACAGGAAAACCAAGCTTACATAAAGATAAGACCAACGATTTGGTAGTAGTAACCTTATTCAATGAAACAGTAATGAAAAAGGAACAACTTACTTTGAAGAGAAGGTGATTAGAAATCATCCCTGCAGCACCTGAAACTGCAATATTGATCATCTTCTTCCATGATTTTGTCTCCTCTTCCTTCAAACACACACAATTGGTAACTGACAATCAAAGACCAACTCTTAAGGATTTGTGAAACAGAGGATTATAAGTAAGAAGACGGAAAAAATACAGCTTTGAGATCATAGGTGAGGCAGAACACTCCATAACACTCTTTCTTCGTCTTCGCCAATCCATTATCTTGAACCGCAACAGGGGCTTGGCTACTTTACATCGTAAATAAAATCCACAAAAAGAGCATCTAATCAGATAAAGTTGAGATTTTTACAGAGAGAAGAAATCATTTATGAACTTACTTCTGAGAAACGGAGCAAGTGATTTTGGAGTTTGGAGTTGTGGGGAGAGGTGGAAGAAGAAGATGACGAAAGTTGTTTGAAAGATGCAATTTTGAAGAGAGGCTAAACCGAGACGAAGAGTTGAGAAAAGACGACGTCGTTTTGGGGGTTGAAAGCTCTGCCATGGCCATTATCGCACAAACACAAAGACTGTGAAAGTGAGAAATCAGAAATGGAACTCTATGGAGAGAGAGAGAGAGCGCGCGCCAAGCCAAAGATGAAAGAAAAGAGGATTGGGGAATCTGTGGATAAGGCTCAGCTCACGACACTTGTCAATCTTTCACCATTCACACCGAATAAAATCTTATTTGACTTTAGGCCCAACCAAAGGCCCATTAACCTGTCTGTTTTCCGATCACTGTTCGAAACCTTTTCGTCTTCTCCGGCAAAACTGCATCGAAGGAAACAAAACAAAAAGGTTGCAACTTTGATCCGGAAAGTTTCGTAATGGAAGTTATTGACAAATGGGTTGCTGAATTTTTCATCCATCGACAACAAAATCCTAGGATTTCTCCTACTAACCTGCTTTCAGCGATGAAATTTGGAGATTCCCCTGACTGCATAAAGCTCAAGATATCTTCTGTTTTGCGGGATATCTCCAATTCATTGATCAAAGGTACACTCGACGAGGGAACGCTTGATCTACTCGAGATTCTTGAGAAGCTTATGTTGCAGCAACATTCGCTACTCACGGAGTCTCACAAGTCTGCTTATTGCTGGACGGCTGTAGAGTGTACGGTTAGATTCATGTGGCCATTGTCAGCTTTGGATGGCTTCTTCGCCGACGCTCTTGAGAGGATATGGACTAAGAGAATTGGGATTTTGAAGGAGAGTGAGAGCGGTTTGGTGACCTATGACTTGTTGAAGTGGGAGGCTGATCTGGAGGTGTCCCTTGAAGATCCTGGGCTCTATCAGAGGATTCGCGAGACTAACATTAGGTACACTGCTATTTCTTTACTCAATCAGCTTCTCAAAGAGCAGTGGGCACTACTTGGGAGTTCCGCTCTTGAATTGGTAGCCCAAAGGAGTTTCCTTAAGCGCAAGACTCAGAATGTAGACAACAGAGGAGATCCAAATCCTGTTGATGAAAGCATGAGGCGTTTGGAGAGTGATGGGTTTGATAAGGTTAATGCAGCAGACGAGGAGGAGACAATTGGTGAACCTGAGCCAAGTCTTGATAAGGGGGACAAAACGGCTGCTCGAGAGCTGAAGGAGTTGTTGTTGGAGATTCAAGGACATATCGAGCCTCCCACTAGGCAAGAGGAGCAGGAACCTAACAATGGAATCGACCGCTCCGTAGATGCCACTCCTCAGCCTGCTGGGAGTAATAGGACTAGAACAGGCGGTCAAGACCGTAATGAAACACCGGTGAGTGTTAGTAAATCTTTACTCAAAATGTACAAAAGTCTTGTTCTTTGGTTCATGAAGTTGTGATTTAATTGTGATGTAACAGGATAATGCAAATGCGATTGAGAAAGGTTCGGATAGCCAGGGAACATGGTCTGGCAGAGTTCGGCCTTGTCTACCAACCCCTGTACCTCTAAATGTATCTCCATTGAAGAATGAAAATTCCAATGTCAGAAGGCCAAAGAAATTCTGGACGCCTGAAGAAGTGGAAGCTCTGAGGGAAGGAGTAAAAGAGTATGCAATACTCTTTGGCCAAGTCCCCTACTCTATTATCAATATTCAATGCTGCTACATCTAGGATCACATTAAATTTCAAAACCCTGAACTTGGCTCACTGTATATGTTTATAGCATTGTCATTTGTTGTGTTGTTTTGCAGGTATGGCAGATCATGGAAAGATATAAAGAATGCAAACCCTGCAGTATTCGCGGAGAGGACAGAGGTGAGCATGTCCTTTTTTTTTAACTTTCATACTCACCATTTACATGAATAAGTTATATGCGAACTGTGAGTGATATAAAGGTTGTAACTTGGTAGGTGGATTTGAAGGACAAATGGAGGAACTTAGTTCGTTAGAGTTAACATCTTTTGGGAATCTTGCGCTATGTGTTTTGCGTGTGTGACATATCTATCAACTGTAAAGAAGATGGTGGAGAAAGGGTCTTTCACATTTTGTGTGGTAATGATGAACGAGCATAATATAATGATGTGCTCTTGGAACAATTCTGGCTACAGACTATTGTAGTCAGTGTCTAATTAAGACGGCTTTTCTTGTTTGGGATATATTCCATCCTTATCTTCATTTTCCACTTGTCAAGTAACATCTGAACCAGAACAAAACAGTAGTCAATATGCATTATCATAACAACTAAGATCTATGATTGTCTTTTAACATTCTGAGCCTCCTCAGCTAACAAAGCTCTGTAAGATGATGAACATATATTTTGGTTAATGCAAATTTCTTGTTATGTGTTATTAGTTTATAACAGAACCGACGTCAAAAAGAAAGTTTATTACGGAACCGTGAACTCATTGGGGGCTGAAGGAAGTCGCCGCCCACAAAATAAAAATGTTCAACGGCGATGTCACTGTCAGTCTATTCTCTTCTACCTTCTCTTCATGTTCCCCACTTCTGTTCTGACTTTTCCCCTTCTTTTGTCGTCATATTTTTTGTTTAATTTCAAATTTCATTATTTTGGGTTTCTTCTTTTCTTGTGTCCACCAAACAAATAATTGGTTCGATTGAATCGTGCAGTTTCCTCAAGCAACAAAACTCTTTCCATTAAACAACACTTTCTCAACTCTTATCCTCTTTGCAATTGTGTTTGTGGTTCACAAAATAAACCGAGGCATCTTCTTTTTCCTTTGAAGCTTATTTAGCCATGTGGTTTTCATTGTGGTACACGTTTGCTGATGTTTTCAATGCTTGTGGTTTGAGTATCTTTTGTTGGCAACTAGGATTTGTCAAAGTTTGGATTTTTCATAAAAATTATTTTACAATTGGGTCAATATAAAATGAAAGTATGATTTTCTATAATATTTGTGATGCAGACAAGGTTGAGGCTTCTTGTCTTGTCTTTATTCATTCTAATGAAAGGGTGATTGGTGCCAAAGACTGTTCAACATATTATCTGCTGACGCTTTTTTTGATTTAAGTTGAAGAAGAAGAAGAAGTAAGACGACTTTTGGCTACCAGAATTATCTCTAAGCCATAAGAACAAAAGTTTGTCGTCTCAAGCATTTCTGGGATCATCAATCGAGTTTTTGGTCAACTATGAACATGAATCAAGTTTCAGAGTATGTGGAAACTGATCCAACTGGTCGCTACGGACGTGTAAGTAGCGAGACAGACTCTATGTTCAGCTATGGATCAAACCTTTTTTGTAACACTTGGTTTTATGGTTGAACAGTTTGGAGAAGTTCTTGGAAGGGGAGCGATGAAGACAGTGTACAAAGCAATCGACGAGATGCTTGGAATAGAAGTAGCGTGGAGCCAAGTGAAGCTAAAAGAGGTTCTTCGTTCCTCTGTTGATCTACAGAGGCTCTATTCCGAGGTTCATCTCCTTAGCACTCTAAACCACAAATCCATCATTCGTTTCGACACTTCTTGGATCGATGTTCAATCCCATACTCTCAACTTCATCACCGAGCTGTTCACTTCTGGGACCCTCCGACAGTAATTCACTTGCACTTTTTCTTCTGACAAGATTACTCTGTTTTTGCTCTGTATGACTTTCTCCTGTTCTTGTGTAGATACAAAAATAAGTACTTGCGGATAGATATCCGAGCAATCAAGTCGTGGGCTCGGCAGATCTTGGAAGGGCTTGTTTATCTCCATGAGCACGACCCTCCTGTTATCCATAGAGACCTTAAGTGTGATAATATCTTTGTCAATGGGCATCTTGGACAAGTTAAAATTGGCGATCTTGGTCTTGCAAGAATGCTGCGGGACTGCCACTCTGCCCATAGTGTCATCGGTATGTTGCGAAAGTTGTTTGTTCTCGCTTGTTGTCCGAATCATATGCTTAGACCTCTTTGTGCTTCTTTTGCATAGGCACTCCCGAATTCATGGCTCCAGAATTATATGAGGAGAACTATAATGAACTCATTGACGTCTATTCCTTTGGTATGTGCTTTCTGGAGATGGTCACCTCTGAGTTCCCGTATAGTGAGTGCAACAACCCGGCGCAGATTTACAAGAAAGTTAGCTCGGTATGTCTTTTCATCTGTGAGCATATGGATGAAGGTATCAGTTCAAATCGGCATGAGCTTTCTAATGTTTTCTTTCCAGGGAAAGCTACCAGGAGCCTTTTATAGAGTTGGAGACGTCGAGGCACAGAGGTTCATTGGGAAATGTCTTGTGCCTGCCTCAAAGAGAGTATCAGCAAGAGAACTATTGCTTGATCCATTTCTCGCATCTGATGAGTCATGGATGGTGTACGCGAGAGGTGCTCGGAATCTGAAGCCCTTCTTGAATGAGGATGAAATGGACAGACTGAAGTTGGAAGATGATGAGTTAGGAAGGACCCAAATGACCATCACTGGGAAGCTGAATGCTGAAGATAACACAATCTTTCTGAAAGTACAAATTGAAGATGAAAATGGTAATAGGGACTGCTGATCTGATTAAGCTGATCATTTTGTTGTTCAATCAGAGAATTGTTTTTTTTTTCCCAGGTCCGCCAAGAAACGTGTACTTTCCCTTTGACATCATGAATGATACTTCCATTGATGTTGCGATGGAGATGGTAAAAGAACTCGATATCAGAGATTGGGAGCCAGTCGAGATTGCTAAAATGATTGATGGAGAGATCTCTTCTTTGGTACCTGAGTGGAGGTATGAGGAAGATGATGAAAACCCGCATGATTATCATCGTCATCGTACTACTCCTTTTAACTCTTCTTCCTCGCATTCATCATCCTCTCAAGCTTCACTCTCTAACTATATGGCACGAGGCCGTCAAGATTGGCTACAAGGTATGGTATATAAAACCAGATGCAACATGTGTAGTGTGATTCAGATGTTTATTAAAAAACAAAAAGATTTTTGAAATGGAAATTAAAACTGCAGATGATTTTCATGATGAGACGTATTCTCAGAGTTCTTCCAATTCAGGGTCTTACTCCAACCTCAACTACGTATCTGTGGATGAGCACAGCTCCCAACCTCCTGTTATGAACAGAACTCACAATGTGACGAGGTTTTGCCCTGAAGAAAGCTCCCATCTACAGTCAGGAGAAGCCAACATGTATGCAGCCTCCAGTTCGAGTAACACGAGATTGGCATCAGAAAACCGCACACTTACAAGGAACCGGTCACTTGTAGACGTGCAGAGCCGGTTACTGCACCGATCACTGGTGGAAGAGGCGAGAATAAGAAGGTTGATCAAAACCGTTGGAGACGTAGAAACAGTTGGGTTTCAGTCCCCTTATGTGGTATCCCGGAAGCCACGGAGATCAAGGCGCTAGCTTCTTTCTCCCGTATATAGAATAATACTGTAAATTCATTCATGTAATATCACAAATATAATGTGAAAAAACAAACTTGCTAGTTCAAAAATTGTAAAAAGTTACATGCTGTTTAATAAAGTTGTGCAAAGATTGCGTTTGGGTGTCAAAACAGAACACATTCCTCTGTAAATAACCTTTTAATTTTCTAGCAATACTAACTCTAAAAAATTGTAAAAGATAGGAACATGTTAAGGTTGATCAAAACTGTTGCAGACGTAGAAACAGTTGGGTTTCAGTCGTTTCCTCAAAGCTACGGAGCTTAAGGCTATGTTATATCTAAGTGTAATGTGAAAAACAAATTTGCTGGTCCAAAATGTATAAAGGTACATTGTTTTTTCCATACAGTTGTGCAAAGGCTTCATGTGAGGTGAGTCAAATGAAACCATGTTTTCTCGAAAGCCTTGATGATAATGTCATGATACTCGCTCGAATTCAGCGAAAGATAACAAGCAAGAAGATCTTCCAGGTCTTTCTGTTCCTTCATCTTGTTCTCAACGATCATCTCAACCATGGATTCTCTAAAATCTCTCTCCGGATCCACCGATGTCAAAACTATCGCGAAACTCTCGGGAATTTCCTTCTTCTTTGATTCCGGGGACGTTCTTCCCTTTGTCTTCTTTCTCGCGATCTTCGTAGAATTCGCCCGAATCTTTATCCCTGAAGAACCACTAGCTTTTGGTTTCTTCAGTTTCTGTTGTGTCCTTATTTCAAAAGATGGTTCCTTTACAGTCTCAACCAGAACAAGACTCAAATTTTCTGAGAGTGAAGAATCTTCAGAAACATCACCGAGCTTCCTCGCAGAGTGATCGTCCTTGATTTCAATAGAATGCGATTCAGGATCACGAGAAAAGCCATGGCTTTGGTCAGAAGGAGATGATTCAAGATCCAACAAGCTTCCAACGGTGGAATGAGAGATTGCATTTGGATAGCTTCCAACTGTGGAATCAGAGATTGCATTTTCAGAGGAATGGTTTATAGAAGAAGTGAGACAAACATGAGAGTTGAGAGAAGGCTCTAGAATGATTGCATTTGCAGAGAATGATGATTTAGAGCGATGATTCCGAGAAGTGGTGAGAGAAACATTAGAGCTGAGAGAGGAAGAAGAGAGCTTGAGCCTTGAGGAAGGCTTGTAAACGGTTTTACGTTTGATTTTTCTCTTGAAAGAAGATTTGGAAGGTGAAGAAGAAGAAGAAGAAGCTTGAGGTTGATGAACAGGTGAAGAAGAAGAAAGACGAAGCTTTCTTGAGGAAGAAGCATCAGAGGAAGAGAGGTGTTTTGGAGAAGAAGGAAGATGTTTTCTACTACTTCTGCTAATGCCTTTGAGCTTATAGAGCCATGAATGTGGCATTATGTCTGAGAATCTGAACTTGTGATGAGTCCCCATTTTCTGATTCATCTCTTTCATTTCTCACAAGATTTTTGATTCTTCAACTCTTGTAAAAAAAAAAAGGTAAGAAACTTCAATTTTGGGTCCACTCTCTTCTTTTTCCTCTGTTTTGTCTCTTTTACTTAAATTTCGCTCCTTGAAGCATTCAAAAAGCAAAAGAGTGGCTTCCATGTCAAGAAGACTAATTCCAAACACACAACAAAACATTTCTTTTAAAATTGTAATCATTATCTGTCCCCATAACGACACCAATCTCCTTCTTTCACAATCCAGAATCTGTAAATGTATTAAAAGTTTACTTAAAACTGGTCTGATCGGGGCAATCATCATGATATCCACAATTATGACGTGAACTCCACACTCTCTATAGTCTATTCCAATAAAGAGTCTGAATTTATCATTAACCATTCATCTTCAACAATCCATTTTAGGCCCAATAAAGCAGTAAAAGCCCAATAAGAGACATTACCACACCACCAAAACCCTCAGAGGCAGCGTCGAAACTCCTAAACCCTTGAATCCCATTTCTTCCAATTATCCAAGCTTCTCTCTGATCTTGTTCTTCGCACAAAATCCGCAAAGGTTTCACCTTTACCTCTTGTTCATCCATTTTTATTGCGTATTCCTGTTTCGTTTCAAACGGAAACGATGATGTTGTGTGGTGATGGTTCTGGGTTTTCTCCATTTCGTCTCTGGTAGTCTCTCTCTTGCTCATTGTGCTGGGTTTGTCCCAATTTGCAGGTGAATTAAGTTGCTACCTACTGTTGTTTTTCTGATTCAGCAAGATTGCCACAGAATGTCTTTAGATAGTGATTTAGGTCATAAGTTCAAGAAAAGGGTGAAACTTTCATCTCTCAAGTCTAATTCTTCTTATCAAGGAAGCAGTAGAACCAGTACTCGCCGAATTGACAATGGCTCAAACCCTCGGAAGAGTGGCAAGGCTAAGGTTTCGTATATGAAGAAGAAGAGGGTCTATGCCACTAAGGCTGAGCTCACTGAGCATAACCATGTGAATGAAATTCCACGCACAATGTGGGCTGCGTCAAAGGGAAAACAACGGTCTACTTCTAGTTTTAAGACCACTAATGATGCTGCAACAAGTATGTTTAAAACAAAATTACCGAGAAGAGATAATGAGAAGCATGGTACTGAAAAGCTAAGGTACAGGAAGAGAGATGATTTGGATAAAAATGCAGATGAGAGCCGAAGGAAACGCTTGGATGTGCCATCTTTTAAGGCTAAAAAGCAAGGATTTGCAGATAAGAGAGACTTAGGCGATGGATCAGATAATCAGGAGGATCAACCAAGGAAGAGAAAGAGGATACGGCTAGATCCATATGATACCTCAAATAAAAGAATAGATGATGATATCGTTCTTGATGGTTAGTTCTTTGTGCTTCCACACTAGAAAGGAGTATGAAACCATTTCAGCCACTACATTTCATTGCTGCTTTTTAACAGGCTGTTTCTTTTCCTTTGTTCAGAAGGCCATAAAGTAAAGAAAAAGAATCATGAAGAGAAAAGTGTAGGGGTAAATGCACAGTTTCGTGCAATTCAGCCTAGTCAATCAATCCTTTCCTATGTCGAAGAAAATGTAATATACTTTACCATATCTTTGTGGTATCTTACGTGATATTCATATTTTCATTACCTGGCTCTTAACATACATTTGACGGCAGCTGTTGGGGCGTAGGCGCATGACCGAGCTAAAGAAGGCTGGCTACAACACAGAGCTTCCGGCTCCATTAGATAATATTCCTCAGTCTACCAGCACAGAGAGAGAGCGCATCGAAGAAAGTGTATGTTCTTATTCCTCACGCTCTTTCTATAAGAACTAAAGATAATAGCCCGCCCTGCTATTCTATTAAGCTGATGTTGTAATTGCCTATTTGCAGGTTTTTAGGAATAAATTGGATTTCTTTGCTGCTGCAAATGTTTCATCGTCATTTCCTCCTCCTGATGTACCTGAGATTGCATTTGCAGGTACTGCGTTCAAATTGTTGTTCCCACCAGGATCATAGAAATATGAACAAGAAACCTTTTCTGAGTTGAAGAGTATGCATGTGAAACTACTTTTAGTAACCCAGAACTTTACTAAAAAGTGGGCTTATTTGGTGTCTCAACTTTTATCAGGAAGGTCAAATGTTGGCAAATCGTCTCTGCTAAATGCTCTTACCAGACAGTGGGGTGTTGTAAGGACATCTGACAAACCAGGACTGACCCAGGTATTCCTCTGTTTCAGAATCATTCGCTTGTATGGCTTACATTCCCCTGTAATAACAAAGGGGTTATTCACTGCAGACCATCAATTTCTTCGGTCTTGGTCCGAAGGTTCGCCTTGTTGATTTGCCAGGCTACGGCTTTGCCTTTGCAAAAGATGAAGTTAAGGAGGCCTGGGAAGATCTTGTGAGCATCTGCCTCTGAATAGAATTTATATTGTTGATCTTTGCTTGCTCAATATTGTGTGTTACTAAGCAGGTCAATGATCTCAATCAGTTTCACATCAATCAATGCAGGTAAAGGAATATGTTTCAACAAGAAGTAGTCTTAAACGTGTATGCCTTCTTGTTGACACCAAATGGGGTATGAAGCCAAGAGACCTGGAACTTATTAATCTGATGGAGAGGTAAACTAATTGATGTTACTCTTAATCTCTGTTTATGTCATGTAGTCAAGCGTCTTTACAGCTTAAAACTGAATTACAGATCGAATACAAAGTATCAGATAGTCTTAACCAAGACAGATGTGGTTTTCCCTATGGATGTGGCACGTCGGGCAATGCAAATCGAAGAGGTCTTAGTCATTCTGCTCTAAATGAATATAATGAAGGGAAATGAATTTAACAAAAACAATCTATTGTTCATCCTTTACTAATATCAACATTGATTTTTCTTTAAAAAATGCAGAAGTTGAAGGCAAACAGATCAATTGTCCAGCCTCTGGTATGTATGAATATGATTTAGCAAGTTTGTGACTGTTTGCTTCTCTATGGCCTAAGAAAGAAGTGGTTGATTGTTCATGATTACAGATGATGGTAAGCTCAAGATCAGGAGCTGGCATAGGAAGCTTAAGAACTGCCCTTGCTAAAATTGCAAAGTTTGCAAAGTTCTAGGTTCTCAAACCAAGACAACAACCCCCAGAGCCAGGTCAGGATTGTCTTTAATCCGTTTTCCATAGTAGTAATAATGATCAGTCAATAACAGATTTTTAAAAGAGAATCACTTGCCTTAGATGATCAGTCAAGAACAGATTTTTAAAAGAGAATCACTTGCCTTAGTTCAACAGAGGCAAAGAACAATACTTATTTATGGCTAAAATGAGTGGAAAAGAAGAAGATACTTGTGTTGTGGGAGAAAACAGAGAAGTTAAGAAGTGAAAATGTTGAGATAAGGAAGAATGGTGTGATGAAGATCCCTGACTAAGTTTGTGAAATGTATCAACTAATCACTTTGGTTTTTTTTCTATTTGTTTACTTATCTATTTGTATGTCAAAAGCATCACTAAGAGAGCAATTAGAATAAAATGGTCTTTTTCACGTTCCTGACAGATTAGGTTTGGCAAAACCACTAACTTTTTTCATAGTTTAATTGAGTCAATAAAAAGAATATTAGGATGATTAGAAAATAATAATTGCTTCTTATAAGATAAAGAAACTCAACTTCAAGTTTTGAAGATAAAATAATGATGAATACGACCACCATTAGACATAGTAGGTAATACATTGATATTGAAAATATGAGATAACTTTAGGGAGTGGCCTACCTAATTTGACACTTCTTCAACAGCACCCTTTGAATTTTTCTCCTCTTTTCCATTTTTTTTTTTTTAATTTGCCTTTTTTTTTCCCTCCCCACCTTTCTCTCTCTTCTTCATCAACTCCTCTTTCTCTCTCTCTCTCCTGATTTGCCTTCATCAACTGAAATCAAGAGAAGAAGAAGAAGACAGAGAATAAGGAGATGTGTCCGTTAAGGCTGATTCTCATATTCTTGTCGGCGACTCTTGCTGGGTTCTTCGTCCTTCAGAAGCTCAACTCTACCTCCGACGACCCTCTCGACCTCGACGACTCTCTCACCGACGCTGATCCTGCCGATTCCGATTCCGACTCCAACTCCAGATTCTCCAAGGTTCCTTTTTTCCTTTTTCCCTCCGATCTTCATTTATCTTTGGGTTTAATGGGTTTTTTTTTTCTGATTTCTGGGCTCAGGTGGGAATGGCAATGAAGTCTGGATTCTGGACATGCGTTGACATGGCAAGTGGTCGCTATCTCTGGAACCATCTCTCTCCCAATTCCAAACGCTCTTCTTGAGTTTTTCTTACTACTCTCTCTCTTACCATTGTCTGTAATTGTCTAATTGTTGCAATGGACGACACCAAATCGCATGTTTGTATCTGTATACTATATTATAGATCTTGTCGTCACCACTAAATCTCAATAAAGTCCAAGTTTTTCCCAATTTCTATCACTATTTATAGCTGAATTCCCTTGGTGAATCGAGTGGATGATGCTTCCAAAAACTTGGTTCCACTCTGTTATCATGTAAGAGCAAGCAATAGAACAAGTTACATTGAGTTCTGCAAACGACATTATTATGCAGGATTTCCTTTTTTTCACAAATGAAATGGAAGAAACTCATATACGTTTAACATGAGTGCTAAACAAAATTCAAAAATTCCAAAAACTATAATGGTTCTTCCTGCTGTTCGGTTTCTAGCTGTGAATCAGGCTGTGGTGGTGACTGTTCATCTTTCTCGCCTTGCCAAACCCAAACAATATCTGCAAGAGCAGGTCTAAGATCATCTGCCACTAATTTCTGATACTCCAGAGTATCTCCATTAGATTTCTTCACTTCCACTAGATGAAACGTCGGCGTCACTTGGAATATTTCTGCATCCATTGATAGAATTCCTTTTCTTCCCTCTTTTAAACGTTCCAGTTTGAACAAACCTGCTTCTCGTTTTCTTATGCTCAGTTTCAATCGTTGCGCCACCTCTTCCAGCTTAGATATGATCACTGAAGCAGGTTTCTGAGATGTGAATCTAGATTCTCGCTTGTTGTACACATCTCCAAACAGTCCTGCTAGATCAAACCCAGTAGACAAGGCAATTATATCAAAAGCGTTTATGTTTGTAGGCTGGTCTGTATGGTTTTCCTCCGTGACACTGTCTCCATTCTCACTTGGACCTGCGGCACCAGCTTCCACGGAGTTCATTTCTTTGATTCGTTTCTCCATCTTTTTCTGTTTCATGTGTAAACCTTTTCTGAACCAAGAACTCTCCCTGATTTTTGCGATAGTGATTCTAGTTTCAGGGTTGGGGTCAAGCATCTTACACAACAGCCTCCGTACTTCCGGAGCAAACCAGCTTGGAGTCTTAAACTCTGCTTTTCCTATCTTCCTGTACATCTCCATCAGATTGGAGTCATGAAAAGGTAGGTACCCAGCCAATAGAACAAACAAAACCACCCCACAAGACCAAATATCTGCTTTTATGCCATCATAGCCTTTTCGATTAATCACTTCGGGAGCAACATACGCAGGCGTACCGCAAGTAGTGTGGAGAAGACCATCTTGACGCTTACAGTCAGCAAGGGCACTTAACCCGAAATCAGATACCTTGAGATTCTCATTGTCATCCAGCAATAGATTCTCAGGCTTTATGTCACGATGATACACTTGCCGGCTATGGCAAAAATCAACCGCGTTGATAAGCTGATAAAAATACTTCCAAGCAACATCATCTCTCAGCTTCCCTTTGGCCACCTTGTTGAAGAGCTCTCCACCTTTACAATACTCCATAACAAAGTAGATCCTTGTTTTTGTTGCCATGACCTCGTATAGCTCGACTACGTTAGGGTGTTTAGCAATCCTCATAACAGATATCTCTCGTTTGATCTGCTCCATAAGCCCAACTTTCATAACTTTTTCCTTGTCAATCATCTTGATAGCAACACTCTGGTTAGTATCAACACTCCTTCCATAATACACTTTGGCAAAAGTACCTTGACCCAACAACCTCCCAACATCATATTTATCGGTCAAGACACTCGGCTTATTTTCCATCTAATCTACAAAGCATGCAGCAAAACAAAAACAAAAAGACACACTAGTTGTTCCAGCTATAGCTCAGAATTTGTCCTAGCTCATGAGTCATGACCTCATGAGCTCGTGCAACTAATGTCCTAGTGAGAGGACGCATCTTCCAACATTACTGAGTTTGTTTCGAAGCAAAGGAGAGAGCCCAGACCTCTCAGAAACTTGGTCGAAATCTGAGCCTGTGAAGTAAAATAAACAAAAGCAATTAGATCACACTTCTTTCACAATCATTATACAAAACGTTGCTCATAGAAATGGGAAATTTTTCAATTTTTTTCCAGATAATTACTGCTCTGTTTCGACAAATCAACAATTATATGGAACAAGAAGAGAATGCTAGAGAGAAATGATTATCGATCACGAGACGAAAACGCAAAATCCGCATAGAACAAAAACACACACAAAATCTCTCTCAACTCAAAAGCCCTATAACCAAAACTGATCATTCCAGTAATCTCTCTCTCCCTCTCTATTAGCGCATTTCCACTATCATAACAACACAAACATAGATCGAATCTCCGGAATCAGAAAAAAATAATATATATGTAATCGACAATACCAAACGAAATTTAAAAAAAAAAAAAAATCACCGGTGACAAAGGGGGATTCTGGGAATGAATCCGAGATCTCAATCAAAGATCGTACAGATCTCTCTAATCGCCCCTGAGTCGTTTACCAGCGGCTCCTTCTCTTCCTTGCGATAATGCAGACAAAAGAAGAAGAAGAAGAAGAATGAAAAGGAAGTTAAACGTCATTGGCGGTCCACGCACATAAAAAAATCTTTATGTTAATTTTTAGGCAGAACAGAATAGGACGACACTTGTTCCTCTGTGCTCTTCTCTACCATATGACTTTTCACACTTGTCCTCTCATTCGTCAACTTGCTTTTTCATCCAACGGCTCAGATTTCGCCACCACTTTTTTTGATTGGGAGAAGAAGAACAAATCAGCTACATAACTCATCAATTAGCCGACAAAAAAAAAAACTCATCAATTAAATCAGCTACTACACAATTGGTATTTTAAGTTTTAATAATATTATATATGGCCAAATTGAAAAACTGCATAGCCACAAACTTTTATTAATTCTTCACTCTCTATTGGCCTTGATAATGGAGAGATACATGTATATTTTTAAACAGTTGAAGAAGTTACACACAATACAAAAAGAAAAAAACATGTGATGGTATATATGGATTCATTGGGCCCAACGGACTTCATATAGTAAGAGATTCAATTGGGCCTGCGACAGTTGGTACGGATCTGACCATTGGATCCAGTAAGGGGACTGATGTCACCCATCTTAACCATAGCTCTTACGAAGTCACTATAGAAGGCGTCGAGACTACGGCTATAGGCAACGACGAGTGAGTCGGTGGAACCGTTGTTGAAGAGGACTTGGTCTGACGTGAGAAGTCCCCTGTGGTTGAGAAGAAGCCTGTAGTAGCTGAGGTCGAATCTTCCGGGAGAACGGAGGTCAAGAGTGGCTGCATTGTTGTCACCGGAGCCGGAGGAGGGAGGGCAGGTCCTTTGTCTGGACAAGGCGAAAGTGAGATCGATGTTGCTTTCGTTGTAGATACGGTTTCTGAATGTGGCGCACTTGGCTTGTCCAATAGTGTGTGCACCAGAGAGTGCGACCAAATCACGTGGGGACAAACCTTGTGCTTTAAAACGGTTGATGAGGTTGTTGAGAGTAGAGGTCGGAGGAGGGATGACGCCGGAGTTAGCGGCCGACAAGCTAGCTGTCTTAGAGTCTCGTCTTCCAAGCTTCACGCTCCACTTAGGCCCACCCAACTGTTTAGGTGTAAGTAAGAGCATTTGCATTGGTAAGCTTTTAAGGAGTCTCTTAGATTAAAAAATAATAATTACATACTAAAAATAGAGAGAAAAAGGTGAGAGAATCTCTTAAGTCTCTTAAGGAAAAACCCTTTTTCATTTTTTTTTTAGAGACTCATGTACAAATGTCCTAGTTTAATTGATTATATGTGTTTTTAATGCTTAAAAATTTAAATAAATAACTAAATTAATTTTAAATTATTAAATTAGAGATTCTTTGAAAAGTTTACCAATAATAATGCTCTTAAATCTCTTAAGGTTAAATCTCTTAAGGAAGAACTGTTTTTCATCGTTTTTTTAGAGATTCATGTGTCCTAGTTTAATTGATTATATGTGTTTTTAATACTTTAAAAATTAAATAAATAACTAAACTAATTTTAAATTATTAAATTAGAGATTCTTTAAAAAACTTACCGATAATGATGCTCTTAGAGATCATAGAGATATGTATGCATGCCTAGTTACTTAAGAAAATAGCGTTAGAGCCACTGTTATAAATTAGATATCTTTCAAGTCTTTCGTATTGTTACATTTTTTTGATGTGATTGGTAATCCGTCTGTTTTTTTTCTTTTATCGTTTGCTTTTTTTTTGTTTGTCATTTCTTTGTTTATCAGATTTACAATCATTATAATGTGTTGATATGGAGTTGTAGTCAAAAATAATTTATCATCAGTGCACTAAAAAAATTAGTATGATGTTATGAAAGAAAAAAAATCGATGTAACAATATTAATTTTATCAACATTTTGAGTTGGTCTCTACTCGTGACTGAGGAAGAGTGAAACAGAGAGCATAACTTTTATCGGCTTTTTTCAAAAAAAAAAAAAACATTTTGAGTTGGAAAAATTAGAGAAAATGTTGTGTTTGAAGCTAGTTTAACTTAGGGCCGGTTATGTACGTTTGCGCACACTATATATATTAGATAGTCTATATATAGTTAAGTTGTATCATGTTGTCGTCTCAAACTATTTGAAAACTTTTGAGACAAACTTTTGAGATAGCTTATTTATTAAACGTATATATATATATGTGATGTGTTCGTTAAAAAAAAATGTATGTGATTTGTAAAAATATATGTATATTTTTTTTAAATATAAGGGATCAATTTCTACAAATACTTTTTAAGAGAATAAAGTAATATATTGTTTTCAAACAAAATGGGGACCGAATATGCTAGTTGCATGTTAAAAACGGCCATATATATGTATGAAAGAGTAAAGGCATATATAAAGAGAAGTGCTAACCAGGCGGACGGAATCACGAGCAGTGATGGCAAGAATGTCTGCACATGAGACGACTCCTGGACACAATCTCTCAACCCTCGACTTGATTCTATCGATCACTTCGAATCCCCTCACTGAGTTATTGTTAGGTCCTGCGGTTTTCTCTCCAACAAAAGAGGATGTGTCGTCCAGCAATATTGATCCGTCACAACCCTGTCATTAAAACATTTTAGACCAACTTATCTTTTAACATTTTCTAAATTTTTGGAGTAATTCACGGGAACATGCCAATTACGCTTTTTTTTCTTTCTAAATCGAGTAAAGGAAAAAGAAGATACTTACATTGACGAAACAGTCGTGGAAGAAGAGACGGAGGAGAGAAGCAGCCATGCGACGCTCTCTGGCTACGGCCCGTTGCACCACCCGTCTCACCGCAGGGAATAGTGAAGGACAGCTTTCCCGGTAAAAGTCACTGGTGAGCTGGGCATGGGCTTGGTCTCCCATTATCATCATCATCGTAATTAACAACACTATTAACCAACTTCTCATCTGCATATTGTACTCCATTTTCTTTGCGTCTATACTTATGTTTCTTGTGTGTTTGGAGTTGTGAGTCAAGAAAACATTCAAGAGACTGAGGGCTTTATAGAGGGTTGGTATACTATTTTTATTTTTTACAAGGGAGAAAAGTGTTCCTAATTCTCAAATTTACACTCATTCATGATCCTTACGCCACCTCTACCAAATTCATGTTTTCATTTCCCCTTTTTTCTGCACATTTTCCTTTTTTATTCTTTTACCAATCATATACATACAAAAGAAAATTAAAATCTATATTGCCTTATGGCTAGGTTTTATACATATTGTCGTTGGAAAAACCTTGGGTTGTCAGTAATAGAACACGTTTAAAATTGCGCATATTTTATTAACTTAATATATAACTAGCCACCATATCAAAATTGCCAGATATATATGTAATATACATTATTAATTTGATTTTGTTAAAAATCTAATAGTGAAAATAAAATGCTACAATTAAAGTAATATACGGGTGATGCTAGTTTAATAAAATATGCGCAAATTGGTCCAATCATTTCATACGTAAATTAAACCATGTATGTAATTAGGTTCATTCGGCTTAGTTCTCATATGGGTTTCCTATCACGTTTCTTTTAAATGATCGTGTAACGGATCGATTAGACCAATTTTGTATCAAATCTGTTTTGGTTTGGCCTAAAAATTTGGAATAATGTGTGTTGATGATCTGATACATATGATAAATTGCCGAGAGAATAATTGATTGTACTGTACATTCTCATAATTATTGAGTTATACGATACATTAATGTTATATAGATATACATCATATAAATAAACCTAAGTTTATGGTATAAAAATGTAAATAATTTGTGAACATAAACGAATTGATCGAGAGAATGTGGGGTCATTGTTTGGGAGGTAGAGGCTGAGTTAGGCAGAAGCAGCTGACCTTCCATGCATGCAAAGACGACATTCTCAGCCTTCCACCTTTCATTTTTTTCGTATGTAAATTTGTGTTTTAATAAGAAAAGTCTCCAACATTAATTTCAAATACGGTATATCTTGTTCCCAACTACTTTGCTCCAGCAAATATATTGTTATTATACTTACCAAACCTTGAAAGTTGAAAGTTGAAACACAAAAGAGGCCTAATACCGCCTCTAAATGAACCGTTAATAACTTAAAATAGACAACTTAACGATTTTATGCTCTGACTTTGGTTAATATAATTATAATTTATAAGTTTGATCGTTTGAGGTTGCCACACCCACCAAAGGAGAAAGAAGTATTACGGATGCAACTATATGATATGCTGTTGACAATTTTATCAGAACTAGAACGTTAAAAAGGCGAAAAGATCATCGTTGATATATATTATAGTATTACCGTGACAAAATCAACGATACTACGTACTATACTACTCAAAATCAAATATAAAAACCTCAAATTTCTGACTTAGGTCACAGGGAAGAAATAGGGTGTTTGGCTTGCCGAAACTTGAATTTTCAAAGATCGGGAAGATAAAATAGAATATTCTTTTGAAAAAGTAAGAAAAGTGATAGTGAGAGGTTAACAGACAAACTATTATTAGGTGAGTAGTCTATCAATTACTGTGCCTCTACATTTTTATCATCTCCAATCACGTAATTCTAATACATAAGAAAAATATCATATTCAATAATTTCACGTGGTTTTGTTGAAAAATTGAACCACAAATATTGTATATTCCCGTTAAAGGTTTTTCTTTGAGTTTAAGTGAGGTCCACTTTTTAGGATCAACTTTTTTTTTGTTTTTTTTAAACATATATAGGATTAACTTTTCTTGAATGCTTGTTCTTCCTCTATGTTGGTAGATCGAGTCTCTAAACTTTTTCTCTCTCGTTTTATTTGTTTTGCCCAACAGATCCAACGATCGACTCTCCCATAGGTAACGAGACGAATTTATTAAAAAACAATATTTATTTTAATTTTGATTTATTTTTAATCGGAGATTTCTCATGAGAAACCTCAAATGGAGATGCAATATTGTATGAAACCTAGATGGCAAAAGGAAAGCTGATTTGGTCAAGAAGATTCATGACAAGGCTCGGAAAAATATTGAGCACAAAACCGAACTTTATGCCAAGTACGCGAACAAAGGGAGAAAAGCCGTAAAACTCAACGTGGGTGATCAAGTTTGGATACATCTAAGGAAGGAACGTTTCCCTAATGAGAGGAAGTCCAAACTGATGCCAAGGATCGATGGTCCTTTCCGTATCACCAAGAAGATCAACGACAATGCCTATCATCTCGATCTTCAAGGTAAGTACAACGTATCCAATACTTTCAATGTTTCTGATCTTGTTCCGTTTATTGCAGATGATGAAATAGATTTGAGGTCAAATCCTTTTCAAGGGAGAGGATGATGTGATCCTAGATGGCTCACAAACTGATTTGGGAGCAATGGAGGTTAAAGACGTTTCTAAAGCTTTGGAAATACGGAATGGAGCGGTTACAAGGAGCAAAGCACGAGAGTTAGCTAAAGCCATGGAGGTTATGCTGCGGGAAACTCAAGATGGAGAGCATGGAGCTGCACCAAACTACATCAACTTCATCAAAGCATCCGGAAAAAGTCAAGGTACTCACTAAGTTAGCTAAGTGGAACCGTTAGTACTCTTTTTCCTATGCTTCGGTTTTTCCCATTGGGTTTTCTCAAGCATAGGTTTTAATGAGGCTAATTGTTTCACTTCCCCTATGCTACTTAGTGTGTATTCTCGATCCTTAGAAGACTCTATATCCAAGAGAATGAACAAGAATTATGAAATAAAGAAGGAGCCAAAAATCAGATTTGAATTTGAATAAAATGCATGTAATTTCTAGTCTTTGGTCTTTGGTCAAGTCTTTACATTTACTTCTTTTTAATTAAGTTTTTGTGTTTTTCCTAGGAGTTAGAATGTGTGTATTCCCTCCTATATAAGACCCACAAAATTGCTTAATAAAAGTATCCATGTTTGGTTGTGATAACCTATTTTTCGGATCAAAGTGTTTTCTCTACGGTTTGGTGTGAAGCCAACAAACCCCTTTCTTCCTTGGAAGATTCTGCCTATTCTTAGAGTGATTCTACTGAGTAGCAGCCCCTATTCTTCATTCGATCCAGCCATAGATCGTGTGATTCTATCATCTCCATCTTCGTTTCATTCCATCAACCGCAAATCCACTCGTATCGCGCCTATCACACCATTTCGCATCATTCATCGTACCATTCCGCAACCTCTGATTTACATCCATCAAAACCAGTAGCTAAGTCACGCCAAAGACAAGATTCTTGGGTTAGGATTACATCAAACACCGACAACACTACGACAAGGATTACAAGGAAGAGAAGATTAAGAGACAAATTGTGCACTAGGTCGGCAGCTCCAACAACCCACTCAAGAAGTGGGCCAAGTACAGCCGCGAGGAGGACAAAGAGCCGACGAGTCCAAATGCCTATTGTGAGTACCATCAACTCTACGGCCATACGACCACAGAGTGCCGGCACCTCAAAGACAATTTACTGGATAAGTTCCAGCGCGGAGAGATCCAGCTGGACGGGCCAGGACAGCGAAACCAACAAGAAACACCGACCAGGAACACCGACCAGAGTGGAGGCAACATGACCGACGCTCCGAAGCGGGATCACGATGATCGGGGCAAAGCCAGTAACGCGCCACCGACCTCAAAAAGACGAATCAATATGATCATGGGCGGATTTCTGTCCGGCAGTGATTCGGTCCAATCCATCAAGCAATACGAGAAGCTCGCGGACAAGAAGTGGGACTTTCTCGGTCAGAACGAGTTCGACATGCCAATTTTCTTCTCCGAGTCGGACATTCGCGGGGTCGCCATGCCCCATAACGACCCGCTCGTCGTTGAACTCAAGATTGAGGATTGTGAGGTCGCCAGGATCCTCATTGACACTGGCAGCTCAGTCGACCTGATCTTCCAGGACACACTACGCAAGATGGAAATCGGAAACGATAGAATCAAGCCGGGCGTCAAGCCGCATACAGGGTTTGACGGGGAGACCACCATGATAATCGGTACGGTTAAGCTCACCGTCCACGTTGGAGGGATCTCAAAGAAAGTAAAGTTTATGGTTGTAGACAAGTCGGCCGTCTACAACGTGATTATGGGAACCCCGTGGCTCTTTTTGATCAAGGCGGTCTCATCTACCTACCACCAGTGCTTGAAGTTCTCGACACCGACCGGAGTCTTCACCTTCCGGGGGAATCAAAAGATGGCCCGGACGTGCTTTATCACCGAAAGATGGCTCTGTAAGATGAGCACAAATACGATCAGCTGTTCCGTCAGTCAACTTAGTACCGAGCCAAAAAACGAGGCGATAGAGCTCGTTTCAATCAACGAGGGAGACCCGGGAGACAGGTGGCCAATGGCACGGAACTCATTCCGACAATCAAGGATGCCCTGGTTTGATTTCTGAAAAAAAACGTCTCCACCTTCGCTTGGTCGATGAAAGATATGCGGGGAATCGATCCGAACATCACATGTCATGAGCTCAATGTTGATCCTACCTACAAGTCGATCAAACAAAAGCGCAGGAAGCTTGGTCTCGAACGAGCCCAAGCTGTGAATGACGAAGTGACGAAGCTGCTCGAAGCCAGGTCGATCTCAGAGGTCCAGTACCCGGAATGGTTGGCCAACCCGGTGGTCGTCAAGAAGAAGAATGGTAAATGGCGTGTCTGCGTCGACTTTACCGATCTCAACAAAGCGTGTCCTAAGGATAGTTTCCCACTCCCCCATATCGATCAGCTGGTCGAATCGACTGCGGGAAACGAGCTTCTGTCCTTTATGGACGTCTTTTCCGGCTATAACCAAATCATGATGCATCCCGAAGATCGTGAGAATACAGCGTTCATCACGAACAGGGAGACATATTGTTACAAGGTCATGCCATTCGGGCTGAAGAATGCTGGAGCGACGTATCAACGTCTGGTTAACAAGATGTTCGCCGAACAGCTCGGCAACACGATGGAAGTCTACATCGATGACATGCTCGTGAAATCTGTCAAAGCCAACGATCACATCGATCATCTTGAAACATGTTTCATGATTCTTAACCACTATGGAATGAAAATAAACCCTGCCAAGTGCACGTTCGGAATAACATCCGGCGAGTTCCTCGGATACATCGTTACGAAACGCGGCATCGAAGCTAACCCTAAGCAAATTGCCGCAGTCGCTGAACTCCCGTCGCCAAAGACGAAGCGACAGGTGCAGAGGTTAACCGGCATGATCGCCGCTCTTAACCGGTTCATCTCGCGGTCGACAGATAAGTGCATCCTGTTTTATCAACTTCTTCTAGCCAATCGGAAGTTCGAATGGGACGAATCTTGCGAGAAGGCCTTCAAGGAACTCAAGGATTACCTCTCCAATCCACTCGTGCTATCAAAGCCCGAACAGGGCGAATCTCTCTTTCTCTACATATCTGTATCAGACACATCTGTTAGTGGAGTGCTCGTCCGTGAAGACCGGGGCGAGCAGAAGCCCGTTTTTACATCAGCAAGTCTCTAAACGGTGCCGAGCTCCGTTACCCTATTCTTGAAAAGTTAGCTCTCGCGGTAGTCATAGCATCTCGTAAGCTACGACCCTACTTTCAATACCATTCTATTGTAATCATGACGTCTCACCCACTCCGCACCGTGCTGCATAGCCCCGGACATTTTGGTCGTATGGCCAAGTGGGCAATCGAGCTCAGCGAGTTCGACATCGAATTCCGCGGCCAAACCAGTGCGAAATCACAAGTCTTAGCCGACTTCATCGTCGAGATCCCCGCCGAGCAAGAATGGATAGACCCAGCAACGCGAGATTGGATCTTACACGTCGATGGGTCCTCGTCAAAACACGGCTCCGAGATCGGCATCCGTCTCGAAACTCCAACCGGTTAGGTGCTGGAGCAGTCATTCCACCTGGAATTCAAAGCATCCAACAACGAGGCGGAGTACGAGGCACTGATCGCCGGGCTCAGACTCGCCAAGGAGCTCGGTGCAACCCGTGTGCACGCATTCTGCGACTCGCAGCTCGTAGCCAGTCAGTTTTCGGGCGAATACGAGATGAAGGATGAACGAATAGATGCCTACCTTAAGAGAGTCCGCAAACTCGCCAACAGCTTCATAGGTCTTCGGATAACCAAGATCCCCCGCAGTGATAATTCTGCCGCCGACGCCCTCGCGGCTCTAGGCTCGTCGTCCGACACCAACTTCCGGCGGATTATCCCGATCGAAACAATCGCCGAGCCCAGCATCGAGCTCACATGAGGCGTCTGCCATGTCATCGAGGCTGACAAGCCAGTGTTTCTCGATCGAAGAGAGGGTGAAACCCTAACTCCGTCAAAGTACCAGGGGCGTTTAGACTGGAGGGACGAAGTGCGAGAATACTTGGCCGAGGGCAAAGTCCCAGACGACAAGTGGGCAGCTCGAAGAATGCGAGTTCGTGCCGCTCACTAGACAATAGTCCACGACGAGCTCTTCTGTTGGAGCGCGGCAGGTGTCCTCCTCAAGTGTCTGGCCGGCGATGAAATCTACCGAGTAATGGCCGAGACCCACGAAGGCGAAAGAGGCAACCATTCGGGTGGCCGCGCACTCGCCATGAAGATCAAGAAGCTCGGCTTCTATTGGCCGGCCATGATAGCTGACTGCGCAGCCCTGCTCGGAACTGTGAAAAATGTCAGAGGCACGACCCGATGATCAATTCTCCAGCCGAACCGCTATCCACTACGACAGCTTCTTACCCGTTCATGCGGTGGGCTATGGATATCATCGGTCCCTTCCCAAAGTCCCGGAACAGGCGCTTCATCATCGTTGTAACAGACTACTTCACCAAGTGGGTTGAAGCCGAAGCTTACGTTCGGATCCAGGGGAACGACGTCCAGAATTTCCTCTGGAAATACGTGATCTGCAGACACGGCCTTCCCCATGAGATCGTCGCCAACAACGGATCTCAGTTTATCTCAAACACATTCGAAGACTTCTGTGCGAAGTGGAGGATCCGTCTCAGCAAGTCAACCCCGAGGTACCCACAAGGGAATGACCAGGCCGAAGCCACAAACAAGGTCATCATCGACTGTTTGAAGAAAAGACTTGAAGAGTCCAAGTCTCTCTAGGCAGACGAACTCGACGGGGTACTCTGGTCCTTTCGAAAAACTCCCCGCTCGGCAACGAATCGAACTCCATTCTCCCTGGCCTACGGCCTCAAAGCAATGGCCCCGGCCGAAGTCAATGTCACAAGCCTAAGACGAGCGCAAATGCCCGAAAACCCAGACCTGAACGACCACATGCTCTTGGAGAATCATGATTTTATTGAAGAAGAACGCGACCAGGCTCTCATGCGTATTCAGAATTACCAGCAAGTCGCTGCTCGCTACTACAACAAGAGAGTACAAAACAGAAGGTTCGAGGTCGGCGACCTCGTGCTGCGCAAGGTTTACGAGAACACTGCCGAGTACCGCGCAGGCAAATTGGGAGCCAATTGGGAGGGGCCATACCAAATCTCCGAGGTCGTCAAACCCGGAGTATACAAGCTAATGACAATGCACGGCGAGCCCATTCCACGCTTGTGGAACGCGATGAGTCTGAAGAAGTTCTTCTACGACTCCCGTCCTTACCAGTCCGCATCCTGAATCAAGAAGTCTTGGAAAAAGCATGAAGCCGCTCACGTAACCTCAGATCGTCAACCACAACTCCCAACAAAACAAAAAAAAATTCGCTCTATGAGCTCGTTCACCCTTCGGTTCACTTTCAATGTAACTGAACTACGGTCGGCTTGATCCCTACTTAATGGGTACGTAGGCAGCCTCTCACGAGGTCCAGCTATGATAATAAAAAATAATTTTTATTCACTTTAACTTCAGTTATCAATTCAATATTTACTTAGTCTCCCAACTCGTTCTCAGTTATCAATTCCACTCTCCTCAATAGCTCCAAGCAACCTATCGACATCGGTGCCCTGGCCAGGTATCCGATCATCGCGCTCCACACGAGTGCTGTGGTGGATTAATGCACACTTTGAACGACGAGTTTAGATAAACTCGCGATCAAAGATAAAAGCCGAGACAGTCTCGCATCGCTCCGCATGAATGCAGTGGTGAGATAATCCACATCTTTCAGCTCGTTCAAATAGTTCGAGCTGAAGGATAAGAAAAAAGCCGGGCCTAGACCCGCACGAAAAATCTTTACATGTAACTAAGTACAAATAAGTCGAACCCATATCGCGAACCTAGTTACGGAAGATTACTTTGGTAAGCCGAGCCCAGCCTCGCACGAATTGACGATCAGACAAACTAGCAGTAAACTCAATCAACTCATAAAGTAAATTGTACTTAAAAAGGCCACACGCGGCCCGATCATAAAACAATGTCTTAAAAACAAAAAAAAAACGAAACAGGAAAAGATAAAGCCTAAGAAGAAGTGGCAACACAAGGGCCGAAGAGAGGAGCTAGGAGTTCGCCAGTAGTGGGGTCGACCTCAACCTCAACCCGAGCAGGAGAGGTATCGACCTCATCCTCCACAGGAGACACCGAAGAAGGTGGAACCCATTCTTCCACAGGCATCCCGCCGGCCTCTGGAGTCACCTCGAAGTCGGCGTCGGTTATCTCCACGACCTCCATTGCTTCGAGCTTATCAATAAAGGTCTCGATATCTTTGACGACCATATCCTTCTTCTCAGACGGGACAGGTACTCCCATACCCTCCAGCTCGCCATAAAAATCATTCATGCACGACGCCTGACCCAGGAGCGACCTCTTATCATTGACGACCTCCGTCTCTTGGCAATGAGTCTTCAACTTTCCCAGCTTTGTCTCCATCCTCATTCGCATCCTCTCCTCGACTCGCTTCCTCTTGTTTCCGACCTCAAGCAGGCGAGACTCTCGAAGCCGTTTCTTCTTGGCCTTCAGCAAATCCTCGAGAGACTCCTTCGCAGCTTTCTCGGCGTCACGCATTCAGCCGCTCATTCTCCGAACGCAGACCAGAGTTCGCATCAAGCGTCTCCTGTGCACTGGTCCAGAGCGCCTTGAATCGCTCAGAGCTTTTTGCAAGCAGCATTTTGCTCTTTTCCAGCCGCTCATACGCTTTCTTCAGGCAGCGATCGTAGTGTTCAACCATAAAGTTGGTACTGCCAACCGGCTACAGAGGAAAGATAGTAACGTGATTAGCCGGCACGAACAATAAGGATAAGCGAACCAAAACATAAATTAAAAGTACCTGGACAACCTGTTGCGACAAAGCAGCATACGCCTTATCTGCGAAAAGATCATCCGCAGAAGGCATAGACAGCTCCTCCCCTCCCGGGATGCAACTCATAAGAGCCGCACACTCTTTTGGGAATTGCGCCAGACAACTCCCTTTTTCCTTGAAGGAAAACTCGAAGTCGAACGGACTCGGATCCGGCTCGACCTGCTGCCCTTGGCCGGATCCGTCACCAATGACTAAGCCAAGATCAGAGTCAGTATGAGGTCGCTTCCGGACAGACCCCTCCTCGTTGTCAGTCCGGACCCGTTTACCAGAACGAGTAGCCAAAAGCTCGGCGTGGCGAGCTTGAAGAGAGACATGGTCAGACGGGAATCCAGGCTCGTCCAAAATCACAACGGCCCCCTGGGTCGGTCCCTCAGCAGCAGTAGCCTCGACGGACTCACCCACGACCTCAGAGGTTAGCGGAAGGACAATGACCGGAGAGACCTCGGCTTCGTTTCCTCGTCCCACCTCATTTTCCCTTTGCTCTACCTCCTCCCTCCTCCGTTTTTCTTCTCTTCTCTCTCCTCCTCCCTCTTCCTCTTAAATTCAGCCTCCGTGGCCTTTGACCGAGCAACATAATTGACTACCTTGGTGTTCGGCTTCACCATCAGTCATTTTCCCCTTCCGTGCTTAGGTGGTTGCAGCTTTTTTGCCGCCTTATCCTTCTGCTTCCTCGAAGCGACCCCCTTCGACTGGCCCTCGGGAGACTTCCTATCTACTTTCTTTCGGAAGCGGGGAAGAAAGGGTCTGAGAGGAGCAAGCTCGAGATCGTACCGACCTAAAATTTAAAAGTCAGATCTAATCATAGGTCGCGGCAGGATCAGACATCGACCGAACTGGAAAGAAATGATCAAAGAGGTTACCCGGTTGAATACGAGGAAGAGCTCGGCGAATTCGCAGATCGGGGAAATCAGCCCACCACTGGTGTCCCTCCAACAGCAGCCTATCTCTCAACTCGATAAATCCCTCTGGGAATGGACGACCGACGGAATGCCGAACTACAAAAACGAAGATAAAGATCAGACGTCAGTCGATCAATCCAGAAAGAAAACACAAGAGGAAACGTAAATACCAATCCGAGAGTTCCATCCAGCTCGGATTTCCCAGTTCGGATTCCCAACCGAAGCCTGGTCGATCTTCATAAAGAAGTAGCCAGCCTCCCAGTTCGGTATTTTATTCCCTCTTGGTCGTTCAAGGAGGGACTTCTTCATGCTAAGATAAAACCGACCCCCAGTCTTCATTATCCGGCTGATCTTCGTCAGCTCCTCGAGGGCGTCGCAGCAGACCCTCCGTCTGAGCTCAGCAGCCATAATCAGCAATCCAACGAGATTGCTGATAGATGCAATCGACAGCTGAGAGATCGCAAGCTTCCGCCGAGCACAGTACTCGACCAAGACCCTTGGGAGGAGAAACCAGAGCCCGCCTTCATAGAAGAAGGACTCGTAAAGACACATGTACCCAGGAGGGGGATTCCATGGTCGATCATTACTCGTCGAGAGGACGAACTCGACCCCCGACAGGATATTGTACGATCCGCGGAGAGCGTTGAGCCTCTCTCGGGTCGTCGTCATCCCCTTATCATCAAGACGTTGAAGGACGATATCAGCATCAATCCCGGGACCGGGATGCCGACCTAAGTTACCGAAGTCCTCCACTATAAATTGAGCAGTCTCGAAGCTCGGATCATACGGGCTCGGCGTCAGAGCCAGGCTCTTCCCGGCCCTGGAACCACTCTTATCTTGGGGACGAAATGAGCTAGATCCGACCCTAGAATTCGACAGGAGAGACCGACTTGAGCGCGAGGCAGCTCCGCCACGGTTCGCAGTCGGAACCCATTGGTTCTTCCGAACCAGTTGTCCCTGATCGGAAGAAGAAGCCCCCGAAGATTCACCGTCTGGCGAAGAGGAGGATCCTAGATCTTGAGAGTTACCGGAATTAATGGAATCGGATTCCTCGCGGGCATTAGAATCCGAAGACATGGCAGAGAATCAATAAACTGGGTGCGAGAATCCAACTGGGAAACTTAAAGCCGAGCAAGAAGATCAGAACAGAGCTAGGGAGAGAAGTTAGAAAGAGAGATACCTTGGCGAGAAGAAGGCATGAAGCAACTGAGGAAAACTGAGATTTGGATCTCGTTTATATAGGCGAGATCCGGAAGACGAGAAGTCGCCCCTCGTCGTTCGTGCCCCGCCCTCTAGAGCCAATCAGAAGCAAGCAAGCGATGGGCCGGAAAGCCCATGGGCTTTAGAACCGCATCGACGAGCCCAAAATCGATGCGCTCGTCGAGCGGGGGGCTACTGTTGGGCATGGGCTTTGTAATAGCAAATTATAAAGCCCATTTATCCGAGCTCGGCCCAACAGTAATCGGGGTCGGCCCGTCTGCGGCCCGAGCCCACATCAGATCCCAAGAAAAACTCTACATTCTTGTACTTCCCCATTCTAGTATAAATAGGGGTCCCTATCCCATGAATTGTCCCATCACTTTTCCTCTTTTAGACAAGTACAAGGGATTTGAGAACTCTTAGTTTTCGAGACTCTAACTTAAAAAGGGAAAGAAGCAGGTTCTGTTCGTACATTTCCGCCGGAATTGTACGAAATCACTTTTAAAATACTGCTTCCGAGTCCGTACGTATCACCAAAAATCCGACCTCACATAGGTACCGACCTCAGAATATAACACCGATCCCGTTACTCAGTTCGTCAGTCAGCTCGTATTGGACAAGGTTCGTCAATCAACAAGCTTCCGAGCTCATCTTCCCTTTACTGTTTACATCTATTTTCTACTTGTAAACAGTTTTCCGAGCATAAATGTCAATAAACGAGAATTCCCGATCCATTTACTATTTCATAAATGTATTGTCGAACTCATGAATCAACACGCTTGGCCACCGGGGGATTAAACTTTGGCATCGCCGGCGATAAATATTAATTTCTTGGACCTAAAAAGTTTTTGGGGAAACTGTGTATAATTCAAAAAGAAAACTAAAAGAGAATCGCTTATCACATCCGACTTTATCCCCAATTAGATATTATTTTAATCTGGGCAAATTCACAGAAAGAAATTTAATTGTTTTAGAAAAAGAGATTAATTGACAAAATAGAAAATCCGCTGATATTTTCCTTTTTATTATTATTTTTTTTTAATCGTAAAATAATTGGAAAAGATGACGAGATTGAATCCTCAAACAAACGGCTGAGATTTAAAGTTGTAGGTAGCGAACCTCCTTTGTCGGATAAATCTCTGCGATTATCTTTGATTTCCCCAATCTAGATCTATCTTCTCCAAATCGAGACGCCATGGAACGCAAATTTGACGAGAAGCAGGCCAGCGGAAGTAAGTTAGATCCGATTTCTCTTGATCCAAAGATGCCCAGATTGCCTGCCAAGTTTAGGCTAAAGCCCCACCAAAAGAAACTCCGGGAGGAGCGTAACAAGGACACAAGCCAAAGTATGTTGTTAGATTCTCTCCCACTTGATCTATATCCGGAGATACTGATTAGATTGCCTGCCAAGTCTCTTGCCAAGTTCCGATGCGTGTCCAAGATGTGGTCTTCCATCATTCGAAGCCCTGATTTCGTCCGTTCTTTCTTCTCTATCTCCTCATCAAGACCACGTTTTGTAGTTGCTTTGAGTAACGGACTCTTCAACTCGGATGCGGAGCGCCTTGTCTTCCTCTTCTCCTACGAAGAAGAGGAAAACTCTTCTTCTTTGGTACCAAATTTCGACATGGCATTACCTTGCGTGGGCTTTAGTAGCCTCTCAGCGCCTTGCACTTCTCTACATGGCTTCCTCGCTGTTAAAGCTTTAGGTGAGTTAATCATATGTAACCCTTCCACTGAGCAATTCGTTAAGTTACCCGATCCCGCTCTATATCGTTGGATGGGATACGATCCCATTGATGACCAACACAAAGTATTATCATCTGGACCAGTTGGTACTCCTCTAGTGCACAAGGTGTTAACAATTGGACAAGATAGAGGATGGAGGCATATTGAACCTCCCTCTACCATGCCTTCTTATACTCCCTTACTAGTGGCAGTAAGCTTCGACGGTTTTGTCTACTATGGTGCATATAGCCCTCAACCACCTAGGAATCCAGGTATTGTGTGTTTTCATGTTAGATCTGAGAAGCTAAGTTACATCGAAGCACCTCCGGGTATCCTGCGTTACGGTATTAATGGGAGTGATGCAACATTAATAGAATACAAAGGGAAGCTTGCTTCCATTGTGGCAGACCGTTATAGTCGTTTTCAACGTTTTGATTTATGGATACTAGAGGACGTCGAGAAACATGACTGGTCAAAGAAAACATGTGTGATTCCTCCTTCTGTGTGGGATTTTGTTGGTGGTACCAGAATGTCTTTTCCAGGCACCAACAAGGCTGGTGAGATCATTATGGCCCCAACAATACTCTCACGCAATGTTCAACCTTTTTACATCTTTTACTACAATGTTGAAACAAGAAACACTAGAAGAGTTAGGCTCCAAGGAATCGGAGACAATCAAGAGTTTATGCGCTCCTATGGATTCATAGACAAGGATGAATGTCATGTACGTATCTCACCTCAACACATTGAAAGCATTGCGAATCCTACAACTTAACTTCATTTCAAGTATTTGACTCTGTTTTTAATATTATGTCCAAATACCTTCTTTTCAAGCACCCCAATGTTGTTATCTCGGATTTTTTTTTTGTTTATATTTGTCAATATTTCAAATATTGATCTTTCATCACCAGACAAGCTAGTTTGTTATCTTATATTATTAATCTTTCATCACCAAAAAAAATAGTCACAGTTAGGGACTAGCTATGCTGGTCCTTGGATTTTCTCGCTTGTGTTGTTCAATCAAAAAAATAGAAGACACGTGTTTCTCTTGTTGAACAACACATGATTCTCTTTGTATTCATTTTTATACCTACTAGGTGAGTGCGAGTTAGTCTTACAAACATGTTTTAGAATTTTCTTTTTATGTATCTTGATATTACATATCAAATTTGTTTTAGAAGTTACATATTTCGGTTGACATTGAAATTTGTTTGTATTTGTGCACAAATTTAACTTCTAAAAAGGTATTAATATTGCATTACTGGAGGTTTGGAAATGTTGTTGGCTATTCTTTGCCATTTTTAGTGGGAGTAGATTTTTTTTCTCTAGAGTTCCACCTTGTGTTTTAAACTCTACAACAAACAATAAGATACCAAATTTTTTTGGAGATTGGAAAGTATTTGATGAAAAAATAAACATGGTTTGAAAAAAAATTAATAGTTTAAACATTACATGTTAAGCCACATATCTAAGAAGAGGCCTTTTAAGAAGAACATATTTGAGAGGAGAATATTTTCTATGTCATTAACCTAATGACCAGCTACCATACAAATATGAAACATCATAGCATAATTTTGAGCGTGAATCCTATTGAAATTATGCTATTAATAGAAAAGGTGAACCAAAATCTTACTGATCCTTTGGCTTTTTTACACAACCAATATAAATTGGTTTGAATCGGATATGTTTATTTAGCTTTTAAATCAGTTTTAATTTTTGTTTGAGTTTGGTTCAAATTTGGACTCATATTTTTTTAACCAAACTAAAATATGATTTAACTTTCAAATTAATTTATTTCAGTTAGTTGGAATCGGATAGGTTTGTGCGGAGTAAACATTCTCTATAGATGTTTACTTTATTTACAAGATGGATGATGAAACAGAGTAATAACAGAGATATATAATCCCCGATAGAAACTTCAAGCTTATAATTAGAGATTCCAGTATGTGATTTTGATTCCCTTATATCGCTTAGGCTACATGTAACACTCTTTTCTTATTCAACTCAATCTTGTGCCATGGTTCTACCAAAACCATAATACAATTCTTAGAAGTTTTTGTTTCCACTTCAAAGTTCCTACTTTTGATTATATTTGCTTGCGAGTAACATCTTCCTGATAAGTACTTGTTCGCCTTCACTCGGTAAGATCAAATAATTTCAGATTCTTGTGAAGCTAATACACATAACTATATTGAATAGTGGACTGCTGTTGTGGTGGCAATGAGCTGAATAAACCTCGTAAGAGAGACAACTCTGTTTCTAATATATACTCACATTCCAAGTTCCCCAAGCTACGTCACAAGCGAAAGGGAAAACAAAAACAAATACAGTGGAGCCCGACACTGGGTGAAAATACCTCTTTTTGATTGCATGATTGAATGAAAAACTTGGTTCTTGATGAATCTATTTTTCCTAACACATACATACACACCAAAACAACGAACTTCTAAACCAAGCTTTTAATCAGACAGGGAAATGAGATTCACTTTCTCGGTTCTTCTCTTCAAGCTGCAACTTTTTAGCTTGGTGATTTCCATCACATGGTTCTTGCCCATGTTCAAGAGCTCTCTTTCCGGTGGCCTTTGCATTAGCATCCTGCCAAAATTCCAAACATATGGAAGAATGCTTAACATATTACGATAGATTCTCATTGAAGTCCATTCACACACAAGTAAAGCAACATTTGAAAAGTTCACAGAAAACTGGTTGAGGAATAAAATTGAGTATAAACCAAAGGTATCATGATTCTTGCTCAAAAGCGTTGGGAACACCATAAAAAGTTATTGTACGTTGCAAAGTGCTCTGTATTCCTTCTAAAGACATTTTATACAAGCCTTCTTTACCATATAAATGCAATGGACTAATTGGATACATGCATCTGTTGTTAAACCCATATAACATAATCAACAGACGAAATATCTATTAGAATGAAAGTCCACCTACTAATAAAGCGAACAAAGAACAGACTACTTCCTTTGTCATATCAATTAGAAAAAAGAAAACATTGGATTTGGATGGTTACCTCAACCTTGGACAGGAATTACTTAAAAACAGTAAAATAAGATAATCTTTCTTATGTCTGAATCACATATATGAACATATCATAGAGGAATACTGAAATCACATATGCTGGTCAAATTCAACAGTTAACCAATTTTATAATTTCAATGATTACCTAATTCCCAAATCACTAAACCAAAATCATTCCTATCATCTACTCTAACTAAAAGTAAAATCTCCAAAAATTCCCACAACAATAGCGAAAAAAAAATATATATATTTAGTTACCGTCGTACTGGGTTGACCAAAAGTCCTTGGGTTAATTATGACTCCTCGAGGTTTCCCACATTGAGAGGCCCCACCACCTCCTCCATGGCTCCTCTTCGAGTAACCACTGGATCTCACAGAAATTCTCTTTGATAGTGGTGAGCGATCCTCATTGTCCGTAGAAGCACTTTTAGTGAAGTAAAGAACAACACATGATTTACGCATAGAAGCAGATCAAACAAAGTATGCAACCTGATAAATGAATCGGCATTCAGAAGCAGAAGTTTTTCTTAACAAAAGAGAAGAAATTCGAGAAAATGAATCGGCGAGCGATGAAAACAAAACAAAAAAGTCCGAAAACCTAAAAACACGAATCTCATAATCGATGAAACACCGAGAAAGACAAGAAATCGCTATTGACGGAAACTTATGACTCAAAGCCCTAGATCGACAAATTCTTAAGCGAACAATTGAAAAAACAATCGAATTCAATCAGATAAAAATCACTTGATGGGTGAAGAGTCGTCGCGGAAAGAGATTGTTTTCATTTTAAAAAAAAAAGTGACGTGTCAAGCAACGAGCCTAGCCACGTGTCTTCTCAGTTCCTATACAAAAAAAGAAGAAGCAAAAGATTCAATCTCGCCGATTTGAACAATTGAGAATGAGATGACTCTTAACCAGACATGTATACCTAGCAACTACAATGACAAGGCTCCAGAAATCTAGTTGCTAAAATAGTAATTTGTAGTTTCTAAAATAGTTGCTTTTGTAATTTCCTATACTATTCATGGTTTAAGATTCAATTGGACCGAATAATAGTAACATTTTCAAACTATCATTTATCATTCTCGTTGACATTTCTCAAACTCTCTACCAATATTGCACATATACAAGTTTAAATACATCAATGTTGAGAGACTTTTCAAACTTACTAAAGTGTGAATCCATGACTTGGCCACCATTTAGCTACGCCAGTTCCACATCTTCTTCCCACCAAGTTGCCGCCTGCAACATCATCAGTTTCAGAGCTGTTTAAGCTACTTTGTTCAAATACAAGAAACAGATAATCACAATCTAGACCAATGTGCTAAACCTTGTATCCTCTGCGTAGGAACTCGAGTGAGCTTCCTTTCTCTTCTTGTAGTCCAAGAACCTGCAAGATCCCTTCCTTTGTCTGTTTACATCCACATATATCAAAGTTTGTTATTTTTCAGACGTTAGGTTAAAACGAATTAAGACAAAAGAATAATGCTTTTAGTGAACATACTTCACCCAATGTGAAACGATTTGAACGTAATGCAACACAAGCAAATGAACCATCAGATATCTTAAGCATCACCTGCCATGGCCCTGCATTTTTTTTTTATCAGACATCGATAGAGAAAACCGTCTCTCCAAGTTCAGGCCACTGGTATTGAGATTGGTTCTGGTGATCTAATAGAGAGACTGAGGCTAGCATCACATCATGTTTAGTGATCAAGGAACACAATACAGACTGGCACTATTATGCTATATGTATATAGTTTAGTCCCAGAGAGAATATTTCAGTACATACCAAGATATTGTCGAAAAAGTGCTCCATTGTAGTTCAACACATATGGTGCCACTGCCACTGTCTTAGCCAAGCAACACAAAAAAACTCTTATGCTGCTTCATTTATGTAAGATACCAAGAAAGGTCCACTGAGAAAATATAATCCTAATTGGAAAATTACCTTTGAATACTCTCTGATTCGAATATAAAAGACGGGAATAAATTGAGAAAGAAATTGGTAGTGCAGATCTTTAGGAGGAAAGCCAAGTAGCCCTAGGTTAGCACTGCACTAATGTTCAGTTGTTAGCAGAAGTGAGAAGAGAGAGATTGAGTTATACATAAAATTGAGGTCTCAATAGAGATAATACCGTAAGGTATGTAGCTGAAGATTAAACAGAAGAGTTTGGGTTGAACTGGCAAAGGTTTCCTGCAAGTATATCCAAGGACTTACTGATTCCGGTCATAAGAAGGCATTAAAAAAGTTTAAACGACTATGTATCCAGTGAGCTTATCTAAACCAAATTCCATGTTAAAATAAGAGAGGATAAAAGGGTTCCAATACCACAAACTTCTCTATAACAGAGAGTTCCCGAGTGTTGCAATTGATAAATATATAAAGGGTTGGTGGCTCCTTGGGGTCCCAAGTACCTGTAGGAACACATAATCTTCATGAAAATGCAATAATCCATCTGTTAGATAAGCAAAAATCCTTTGGAAAAAAAGATATCTTAGATGCAAAAATTGTAGCTATACCTTCATTTTCATCTTCAAATTCAAAGTCCAGGGTCCTCTTTATGGACCTGAAGAAATTGGAGACAGAAGTACCATGTACATTATCTAGAGAACCAATACTTATTCCATCAACCTGATGAGAAACACAAAAGAAATCAATCTGTTGTTAAGCATCAAAGTGCTCAATATCCCAGATGGTAAATCCTAACACAAGCTAAATAAATCTAATTCAAAGTATCTATTGCTACCGAATCAAACGCCGCTTTGAAGAGTTTTGAAGCTTTGCGCTTCTCAGGCTTGTCAGGAAAAACCTGAAGCATGTTTGAATTGATATACATGAGCCAAAAGAAACAAATCAGAAGGATGAGTTGGTAAATAGAGTAATGCAAGCTGTGGTCTCTATCTTCTCTAGATGAAACTCATCGGTGACGATTCTTAGATTTACGATTCGAGCAATTTAATCGAAGAGTGAAGACTTACGATTTTGGTAGAAATCAAAGCAGGGCAATTAGATCGGCCGTCGTTCGCTGCTCTAACCTAATCTTTTTGAAGGAAATGTCGAGAAATCGAAGTAACAGATCGAAGCTTCTATGAGTCGATCTTCTTACTGTGACCGTCTTTGTCATCCTCTCCGTTTTTTCTTCAGAATATTAGGGTTATCGGAGTGAGGAAGAAGACAAAAAGAGGAAGATCGAGATTGAAGAGAGGCGAATGGTTTGAGAAGGAAAAAAAAAAGCGACGTGTAATGCAAAGAGGCCAGCCACGTGTCAGACACTGGAGAGTGCTGACCTCTTTTATATAGTAGATTTTTGACCATTAATTGTATTGTAACCACTGTGATCAGGCCCGCGTGTTATGGATTTTTTTAGAGCTTTTTTATAAAATTGACAGAAACCTAGATTTTTTTAGTAATTTTACAGAAATTTAGGGTTTTTTTGTAAAAGAATTATAACCAGCATGATGAAGCTCATTAGGCTGGTATGTGCATAAGCACTCTTTGCACAACCCATAGGTCGGACCTGAGTGTGACCAACAAAAAAAATTGTATTGTAATTGTAACCACATGTTTTGTCGGCCAACTCCCCCGTGAACTTCCGAGCTCCCGCTTATTCATACGTGATTTATTAAGTTAGGCCAAAACCCCCATGAACTTTATATAATTTTGAATTTCCTCCATAATCTATTAAAATTTGGTGAATTTACACAAAACCGCAGATGGAATCTGTTTTCCGTTAACAGATGGTGACGTGGATTACAGGTGCCTAACGAGATTCGGTTTGGTTTTGTGTTGACCAAAGTCAACTGATTTTTGAGCGGTTTGACATCAAAACGGCGGCATTTTATATTTTGGGGAAAAAAAAACTAGGTCTTCGATTTCTCCTTCCTTTTGTCGAGAGGTAGATCCAACACAACACAACACAATCTCCTCATTCGAGCCTGATGGGTCGCTAACCCCGACTCTGGCTGCGGAAAGCTCGATCGGCTCACCGGTGGTAAACTCGTCAGTGGTGTCTGAAATCATTAACTCTACCTTCAGATCGGCAGCAGCATTGTCAAAACGCTCATACGCTCCAGCATACGTCAACCCGCGAGCTTCAAGTTTCTTCATTTCTTCGACCAAAGTCGGGGGTTCCTCGCCTTGTAAAAGCTTAACAAGCTCGACATTCGCGTCTATTTATGCAAGATAGGCCATCCTAGTAGTCACATTACTGGTAAGCAGCTTGAGCTTGCCCCTGGCTCGCGTCATCTGCTCTCGGAAGTCCTTGGCTAACTTGGGTTTAGCGTCAAACACAGCGCTGGCAACTTGCGAGTTGTAGACTTCGGTGGCAGCGTTGCCCCGCTATCCGCGAGTCACGCTTCGTGATGCCGTGGTTAAGTAGTACAATCTCGTTTTGCGCCTCCTTGTAATTCTTCTCGAGAGTCCTAACTTTGGACTTAAGATCAGAGATCTCCTTGGCTGCTTTCCCGCGCTCTACGAGGCCCTTGGCTTTCGATTCCTCTAACGACTTCTCAAACATTTTGGATTCGGTGCGAGCTTCTCGAACGCTGGACATGTCCCTCTGGGCATCCGACTAGTATCCGAGCACCATGCTGTTCATGTAGGAGAAAAACTGTAAAAGACAGAAACGAAACAACACATGAGTCAAGACGGTTAATCTCACATACGTGGCAAAAAACTCAGAACGAGTCAATAATTACCTTAGCTCCGCGAAGAGACATGTCCGCGTAGGAGTTGCCCCTACTCAGAGCACTCGGTGAAGGAAGATGCTCGGTTGGCAGGGTGATCCCAGAGAAAAGGGTAGCAGCGGCCGTGGCATTATCGTGAAACGCTCCAGGGGTCAACGACAACGAAATGATCTTGGACGAGTGTGGAAGAGGAGGAGCAATGCGTTGCTTCTTAGGGACCTTGTCGTCAGAAGTACCATTTACCGCATCTGGGGGAGGATGCTTGCTACCAGAAGCATCGTCAACGGTCGTCTTATCGCGACCTGCGGCCTTCTCCTTACCCTGGTTTGTTGTCCCATCAGTAGCTCGACCCGCGACCTGCTCTTTATCATGAGCAGTGGTCTTGTCTGCGCTGCAATCTATGCCTTTCCCGTTACCACGGCTCGTGGCATCCCCACGAACAACCTTAGGAGCAGCGTCCACCGGGGTCCTCGCAACTGGTGGTCCTGAAGAAAGTAGCCGCGGGGTAGCCGCAGTAGGGCTATCACGCGAAGCACTCTGGCTTGTCGCCCTCGTCCTAGAAGTACCAGCATTCTTCTGTGTCGTCGCTGCGGCCTGCTTCGACTTCTTTGCAGCTCTCGCCTCCGAAGCTTCCTGTTCATGGAACGACGGTCTCTTCATGTCGGAGTCTGAAGATGAGGAGTCAACGGAAATCTTTTACGAAATTGCTAAAGCCCTTTCAACTCTGCGGAGGCAGAAATCGCGGAACCAACTATACTTCTTTGCACCAAGTATTCCTCGGACAACGTTGAAATCAGCAAGAATCGGGAGCCGACGGTAGCGAACAGCAAAACAAGAGGCAAAAGACAAGTTAGAAAGGGTGGTTAAAGCAGGTAGCTAAGCAAATCTTAAAGCAAGGGGATCAACAAAAGAAAACAACAATCAACGGTGTGACTACCGAGAACTCCCCAACGAATTTTCACTATATCAAGATAGTTAGGGCGAACCGAAGCTTTTGAAACCCGGACAAAGAAGAAGTGAGTTTCCAGAAAATCGTCTCTTCTAAGAAAGTCATAAATCACCCTTCCCGTTGCTTTGCTCGAAATGTAGTATTTCACCTCTTCTTTCTCGTCACGACGCCTGAACTCCAACATCCACTCTAAGTGGTCTATACAAACTTCGACTTTGCATTCTATGGCGCGAATCAGTATTCCGACCAGGTAACGAATACCGCGGGTATTTATCTGAGCAAGGGCGAGGTTGTATCTCTAAAGAAACTGTAAAATTCCTTCGGCAATAGGAACCAGAGAAGGCATTCGTGGAAGAAACTTTCATAGAGAGTGAAGTAACCCATCGGAGGTCTGTTGGCTCGGTCCGTCGGAGAAGGAACCATCAGTTCAATGTCATGAGGAACGTGAAACCGTTTCCTAAGATATCTCAATGACTTGTGCGATGACAAGCTTGAGCACGCCGGCTTGGGCCCCGTCAATTTCGTGTTTTCCTTCTGTTTTAACGGAGCTCCCACCGGATAGGTGGTAAGACGCGCGTGCCTTCGCCGCTCGGCCGTGGCGTTAAATTGAGAGTCTACCTAATCGGGTCTCAAGGCAATAACATTCGTCTCTCCAGGAGTGTCTTGGAGCGTAGGCACTAAAAATTGTTCCCGGCTAGGTTCCTGCCTCTCTGGAGACGGTAAGTTCTGGGAATAACTGCTAGATTGAGTTCGTGTAACCGACAGATCTCCAGGCGACCGCGGTTCGGGAGAAGACGTTAGGTTCTGGCTCTCCCCAGACATAATGATGTGGTTCAAGTTTTCACAAAACCCATGTCAGAGTATGAAACTCACGAAGTGGAACGGGTTTCACCACCCGTGGCTCGGAGTCCACCAACACAACACGGTTATCATGCGAACCACGGACAACTCGTGTTTCCACCTGAAACAGATCGAGTGCCTAACGGATCGGGTTATACACAGTTGGTTTTCTGTCCAATCCAACACAACACGGTTTTCATGCAAACCGCGGATAACTCAAGTTTCCACTCGAAACGGATTTTGCATTCCACGGTCCGAGCTCCACATTAATTGGTTTCCTCGTCAATAACAACACAGCTCGCGATCAACAACTCACAGTCAACAGCACCCCTCGGCATGGGTCAATGGCTCTACACACCGCAGCTTCACCGCTGCGGTTCGGGTCACCGGTGGTCACCACAACAATGCCGCGGGAAGCACGATTCAGAGCTGAAATCCTCGTCGAAAAAGGGGCAGAATAGGCGATGGCAAACTAATGGAAAGCCGAGAACACCGCGGGTCTGATCAGAGAATGAACACCACAAGTCGGGACTTTGGCTTCCGGTGGCTACGTACGGACGACGGCGGATCTGAGGAGATGAATGCCCACACCTTGAGAATGGAACAGTCGGAAGACAACGTGGAGTGAGTGCAACACGCGTCGGCACCTAACTCCTCGCCGAAAATGGAGCTTCGCCGGCGACGCAGGCTACTCGCGGAGGCTCAGAACAAGTCCGTAATGGTTGGGGTAGGATGGTCGACGCAAGGGTAAATCCAACAGAGCTTCTCGCCGGACAACAGAGCTTCACCGGCGGCGCGCGTTGTTCACCAAATCTCGGACCCGTCGGCGGTTTCAACCAAACAGACGATAGAGCTGTCGGCTTCTCCTTCTCACCGCGGCTCGTCACCACGGCTCAGATTCGGTGGAGCGAAGATACACACGTCACTACCGAATTCCTCACCGAAAAACGGAGCGTCGCAGGCGGCACGGGCAGTTTACGGAGGCCTCAAACCCGTCTCTAGTGTAGACCAAAACGATTGACAACTTTTGCAAAAAGAAAAAAAAGGCAAACAGACCAAAAAAACGAGAAGGAAGAGGAAGAGAGAGAAGAGAATATACCTTTTCTTTCTAGAGAGATAATGGGAGATTGTGAACAAAACCTTATCCTTCCTTCTTTTATATAGGGATAAGGTTTTTGACCTAAATCCCATCTCGTTTTCTGTGACAAAAAAAAAATTTGAAGGCCCGAACCATGTTCTTAGGGCCCCGATGCAAACATATTACAGCTAACCGGAACTGTTCTTAGCCAAACAAAACGACAAAAACGGGTCATATCCGCAGCAGTTCAGAACATTCCGGACACTGTTAAACGACAATCTCTTAACAATGCGGGATCCACTATTTGTGATTAACGGATTTTCCAAAACATCTGGTCGCCAATTTTAACATTGATCGCTTATACCTCGGCATCATCATTACTGATATTGACAAGCTGGGGGCTAACTGTAGGGGTCAAAATCCACCCTTTGTAAATTAATGCCCAAAAATTGGCTAAGTGTGGGAAAAACTGTTAACCGAATTCCCGCGGAAATCTATTAACAGGTTTTCTGCAGAAATTCTTAACAGGTAACCTGCGGGAAAAACCTCACATTCTGGTTTAACCCGACCCGGGGTTCAACTATGAACTGAACCCGTGGGATGATAATTGCAAGCAGCGGACCAAGCTGCAGAAATGGGCCGCAATATCCGGAAGTGGGCCAAAGCGTGAAGAGAGGCCCACAACATGTAGCCAACTCCGCGGTGAGAGAATCTCGCAGAATCAGGATGGCGTCTCTATCTCTTCAGCAGAAGCCCTAGCCGCGGAAAAAGGCTACATATACATTTGTTAACCCTCATAGAAGGGGATCCGCAGCTTTTACCAGAAACACTTGTAATATTTATTGACAGAAACATCAATAAAATTCATCTTCTTATTATTTACATTCTGTGATTCACACTTAGAAATCTATGTTCCTCAAACCTAAGACAAATTATATTGTTCGAGTTTCGACTCCCACAAACATCTTTTTTTTTGTAGTCAAAACACGTTATCAATATTTATATATTATGTTTATTTTGGTAATTATTTTTTGAACCGTAAACTCCTGCACCCGCTGTCAACCAGTCATAAACATTCTGCAAACGCACCAATTTTCAACCGCTGCGCCAGTCATATAAAACGCTTTAAAACACTTTAAACCGCAACTGCCTGTTTCTGTAAACGCCCGCACCCGCAACCGTAACCACTGAGGCTACACTAGTCAGGCCCTCAATATACACTAGCCGATCCACACATATTTTAGTTTATTAGTAACTAGAATATGATCCGCGTTAATACGTGGGTAAATACTATAAAAAGTAACAAAATAAATATTTAAGTTTTAATTTGTAACCCATTAATTTTTAAAATACTATTTAACGTGGATCCTAAAACCAGTAGAAATCAATTTATATCATAATTTCCATGTTCTAATACATATCATGCAAATCCAAAAATTTATATTATCCGAATTTAAATCATATTCTTAATAACTGAGAATATATATATATATTAACTCATTATGAATATTTATGATTTTATGATAGAAAATAAAAATAAATAAAATACTATATAGCTAAATCAGAAAAGAGTAAATTTTATGTTAGAAACCTCATAAAAACTAGAAATAATGTTGTGATTCATCACGTAAGTACATCGTTGATAATTATATTTTATTAATGTCATCGTTTTATTTCTTATAGAGTCACCAAACTTTATACAACATTAACTTAATAGTAAATGTAATATTATTATTTTTTAACTTATATAATCTTCAATATATACACTTAAAGAGTACCAATGGCACCATAGGTCGAAATTTTCCATTTTCTTTGTGATATTTTGTAACTCTATATTGATAAAATAAGTATTTTTATATATTTTAATTTTATTTTATTTTTGCATGGTTGAGTATATTTTTAAACCTTTAAATTGAGGTTTCTATAATTTTTCTGACTTTTTTTTTTCAATTTATATACCTTCTTTTTTTGTCATTGGTCTTTTAATTTATTTCAATTGATATTTTTATTTTATATGTATTATTTGTTTAACTTATGGCTTATGTCATGTATTTCATCTTAAACTTTTTTTCTTAATTATTATTGATAATATTAGAACTTTATTTTTTATAATTTGTTTCGTAACTTGACAATTACTTTTAATTTTAAATTTTATTTTTCTTAATTAATTTTAGGTTTAAACACATTCTTTATCTGATCAATATTAGATATATGTCGAGATCTCGTGAGTTATAATTTTTTTTATGTGTGTTGATACAAAAACGCATTGCGGTAAATATTTTCGATTTTAAATTTTATAACGCCTATAATTTGACAAATATAATTTGATTCTAAATTACGACTCGTACAAATATTTAATATTTATTAAATTATATTATTCAATAGCCAATTTATTATATTTATCTCATGCTAAAATTGTCTCATACACGTTATTATATTAGCAAAATCTCACTTATAAATATGACATTTCCTTTTGTCTTTAACTATTTAGATAATTTATAATGTAAATAATGTATTTTGTAATATAAAAATTTAGAAATATTACATATTTTAGTAGAACATTTTTTTTTTCTAAATTAGTCTATATTCCTTGCTTAGATAATATTCTTTATTTTCTTTTAAAGTAATATTGGAAATATTACATATTTTAGACGAACAATTTTTTTTCTTTTTCTTAATTAGTCCATAATCCTTATTTAAATATATTTCTTATTTTCTTTTCAAATTTTTTTGTTAATATTGACACATGTCATAATCTAAATTAACAATTACACTTGTTATGATCTCGTGAATAAAAATTTTGTTTACGTGTCGTACTCTTATCGTGTGCATTCTTCTTTATGTAATATATGATTTGGATGTTGCAGCAAAATGAAAAGCTAATAATCTAATTATTGTGTAACAATAATGAAAACCAATAAAAAGAAGAAATATGTTTAGTGATGAATAAAAAAAATTATTGGAGAAGACACTACAGCACACAAAGTAAACAATACAAGGAACAGAAAAAAAAAACATTTTTTCTCCAAAAGACAATACAAAAAACATAAATGTTATTGTGTGGAGAATTGAAGCTAATAATATTGTTAGTGTTTGTGAAAACACGTAATGTAAAAACTAGTAAAATGATTTAAATTTGTGATATGAAAATATAAAAAAAGTCTCAATAATTTGGGGAACTTGCAAAAATGACTCAAAAGTTGAAGTCAATTGCAAATGTAACTCATATTTTCATTTTTCTCATATTTTGCCACTTTCTTTCTCTTTTATCTTTAGAATCAACACATATTCACGAAAATGCCATTATGTTCTGTTTTTTTTTAATTCGGAAATATGGAAAAAGACACAAAAACCAAAAGACATCAACTTATTTACCAAAATGCCATTTTCTTCAATTTTGCCAACCACCATGAACAACCAATTTGGAGTTTTAAATGCTTTCCCAACCGATTTGTGAAGTCTAAATGCTCAATATTTGATCTCATAAATTATTGTCTTCCATTTCCTCTCTAATTTCATCCAAAAAAACTCTAAATTTGTATTTCAAAATTCTTTCTTTTATAAACCTAACGATTTTCGATGGTTCTGGCATAACAAGTCTTGGGTTCTTTGTTACCGATGAAATTCAAAGTTACAGGTGGTTGAAGAATCTAAAAACGAGCCTGAACCGCAAAAAAAGGTAGATTTACATGATTTTTGCCCGTTTTCAAAATTGCTTCGCGAAAGTAGACTTCTTTTATAGTCTACTGGTCAACGGATAAGTTATATTTGCAGTTGACTATTTTTGAAAATATCCAAAGTAGACTTCTTTGGCAGTCTACATGTTTTCCTTTGGAAACAAAAAAAAACGTTTGTAGACTTCATATAAAGTCTACATGAAGTGAGGTTAGTTTTGCAATTGACCAAAACTTTGACTTTATAGAGCAGACTTCATATGAAGTCTACAAAATGTAGACTTCAAAGAAAGTCTACTCTGTTGAAAATTTAGGTTAGTTTTACATTTGACTCAACTTTGACTTTTTATAGTAGACGGAAAAAGAAGTCTACTTTCAGAAAATATTTTAGTTTTGTGTTTGACTAAAATCTCAAAAATTTGACCACGGATAAATATCTTTGTAGACGGAAAAAGAAGTCTACTCCTGCAGTAGACTTCTTTGTCAGTCTACTATTTAATTAAATCGAGATTTTGGTCAAACACAAAACTAACATCTTTTTTCAGAGTAGACTTCTTTTTCTGTCTACAAAGATAGTCAAACTCTCGTCAATTGCAAAACTAACCCGACAGGTCAGACAAAGTCTACAAAAGAAGTATACTTATGATTGTAGACTGAAAAAGAAGTCTACTTTAAAATTCAAACTATGGTCAATTGCAAAACTCACCTAAATGCTTTTTGTAGACTGAAAACGAAGTCTACACTAATAAAGTCAAAGTTTTGGTCAATTGCAAAAATAACCCAAATTGTTGTGTAGACTTCTTTGTCAATCTACGTAGTTTTGCTATAATTGCAAAACTAACCTGCGAGGTTAGACGAAGTCTACACACAAAGTCTACAAAGATATTTCTCCGTAGACTTCGTTTTCAGTCTACATTTATAATTTCACTAATTATTTATTTATAATTAATTAGTAATGAATTTTGTGGCTTTTGTTTTTTCTAAATACGTATTAATTATGGTGTTTTAATGTATAAAAATTTGATATGAAAATGTATAATATATATTTTATAAATTAATTTTCTTGTTTGATTGGTATCTAGCTCATATCTGCTCCGAGTAGACTTCTTTTGTTGTCTACATTTATGATTCCACTAATAATGCAATTATAGTTAATTAGTAATAAATTTTGAGATTTTTGTTTTTTCTAAATGTGTGTTAATTATGGTGTTTTTATTTGTATAAGTTTGACATGTATATGTTTAATAGATAATCTTTAACTTAATTTTCTTGTTTGATTATCATATAAGTAGATTTCTGAAGAAGCCTGCGACGAGTAGACTTCTTTTGTAGTCTACATATATTATTTCACTAATAATGCATTTATAATTCATTAGGAATGAATTTTATGGTTTTTGTTTTTTTTTCTAAATGTGTGTTAATTATGGTGTTTTTATGTCTACAAATTTGACATGTATATGTATAATATATATTTTATAAAATAATTTTTTTGTTTGATTGGTATCTAACTCATATGTGTAGACGTCTTTTATAGTCTACATTTACGATAGCTAATGTGTTTTGAATTTGGTCTAGGTTTTCCACCCTTAAAACATTTTCTAATGTTCCATATAATTTTATACTTGGCACTTTCTAATTTTATACTTGGCACTTTATAATTTTATACAAACATGTTATACTTGGCACTTTCTAATTTTCTTGGTCCAATGAATTTTTATTGAATGAGCTAATTCTTGTTTTTGGGTTGATTTGTGTGTAATGTAGTGGAGTTTTCGGATATTTGCAATCTGATCGGATCACTATTACAATTTACCTCGCTATTTCCTTTCTCTTTAGCTTAGTTCTTGAACCTCTATTTATCAAGTGGTTTCAGTTTTGTTATAGTTTGTCTCATTTGTAGTGTCTTGGAATATGGTTTTGAAACTCATAAATTTACTCTTGTTATCTTATCTCCAACATTTCTGATTTTAACCTTGTAATTTTTATTACAATTAGTTATAAACAAATAGACAACTGATTTCTTACTTAATACCAATGTCCAAACAAAGACATCTATTACGATAACCCAACGTCAAAGAGAGATCAAAACCTTATAGTACCAATAACCAATTTACAAAAAATGGAAGGAAAAAAAACAAACTAAGAAGCTTTTATGCATTTCGTATAATTTAAAAGGTTCAACATATGTCCATCTTTCTTTTGTCATCGAATAGGGTTTCGTACCATAACCAAGGAAAAGGGCTCAAATTCATTCACAAAATCCAACGATTACAACTCTATCTACATTTATGGATCCTAATTACATTTGAACAACACAAGTTCATGGCCATGAATCATACTTAATAAGCCAGCCCTGCAAATTCTCAACACAATCGAACCAACCAATTTTCCTATGCTTGAGAACATCCTCCTTATAATCATCCGAATAGTTGACCTGCAAAAGTGTGGGACGAAGCAACAAGATTTAACATACAATGAAAGTATTCTATCTTCATAGAAGATAAGCTCTTTACTCCAAATGAATGAATCACAAATTATGAAGGATGCATCACAAATTATATATTATTCATATTATGTGAATAGACGAATAAGAAAAGGGTGAAAGAATTTAACACCGCTGCCTTTACCTTATCATTTCCATGAAAGTCAGAAACCAAGGCTTGTCTAGAGGAGGCAGGAATGCTTCCATCGATCCAGATGCTTTCCACTTTCTTTTCCTGCCATTTTTTTTGTAAATCACATGAGAAATCGAGGGGATTTAAAAAGCTTATCTGAAAGTTCAATGCCTTACTTTAAGAATTTGGTGAAATGCCTCAAGCATGGACTGATGATGTGCAAATACTATAGATTTTCAGCCAGCCTGCATCATAACACTCGAGGAGAAAGCTAGAAATTGTGGTTGATTTCTTCTTCTTCTTCTTCTTCACCGTGTGTCCTAACTCCTAAGCAGATTCAGTTTCAATCATCAATCATAAGCTATTAAAACTAACACAAAATCTAAAGTCGTATATTCAGTCCTAGAAAATACCTAGCGCGCCAATAGCAGAGTTCCAGTAACGAATCTGTGGGGTAAAAATAATCTCCAAGTCCGCTAAGGTCCACTTGGAGACTCGTCGACCTTAGCGGACTTGCACCTCTTCTTCTCTTGTTGTTTAACATTGTTAACTTCGATTAGCATCAAGGTCGAAATTGTTGAACCGCTAAGGTCGACAATAGATTTATAATAGATAGGAGGTCGGAGAAAATCATAAGTTGGAAGATGAGTTTATAAAATGAGTTACGAATAAATCGCTTATACAGACCGGGCTATTAGATCGCTGCTAATAAAGAAGTAAGCATTAGATCGGACAAACCCCGAACTACTAGGTCGCTACGATCTGATGCAATAAGATGAATCGTTCAGGTGTTTCTCAGGTGGCAGCTTTCCTTAACAGAGTTAGAGTCCTAAACAGAATGTTTTGGGTCTCTTCTACTATTTTCAAGGAATGAATTCTCTGTCTTGTCACATCACTTTGTACCGTATTTATAGCAGTAAAAAGGTGGGGGTACATCCTAGGTTTCCTTAACCACAGTCCCAGCTTTAACCCTTGTTTAACCTAACAGCGGTCAGCGCACAGGTTGGGCCTCTGGCAGCCCGCCAGTTTCTTCAGGTAAGTGGGCCGCAGGCCCAGGCCCAACACGCCGGGTGCTCGAAATCATCAAGGCCAAACTCAGAAAGATGAACTCGAGGGTCCATCAGGCATTGAGCTCGGCACCAAAGACTGACCGAGTTCTTGAAGAAACTCAAAGGACACCTTTCACAGAGCGGATAATCGCGGTTCCCATTCGGCACATTAACAAGCTTCGGATACAAACTTTCGGAGGCAGCTCGAACCCGAAACACTTCATGACCGCGTTCACCATAGCTATGGGGCGAGTCTAGTTATCTCTAGAAGAGCGGGATGCGGCTTACTGCCAGCTTTTCGTGGAACACTTGACTGGACCGGCGTTTGACTGGTTCTCCCGCCTCGAACCCAACTCTGTTAAGAGTTTCCAGCAGCTCTCCACCGCATTCTTCAAACACTACTCCATGTACATCCAAGATGGAGCATCCGAGGCCGACCTATGGGCACTCTCCCAGGGTCCGAAGGAATCCCTCAGGGATTACATGAGTCTTTTTAAAGTGATCCTATCGGCGATCGACGTACAAGAATCCTCAGCAATCGGAGCTTTGAAAAACGGACTGTGGCATGAGTCCGAGTTTCGAACTGATCTCGTCCTTCATAAAGCGCTAACCTTGGAGGACGCGATGCATCGGGCTACGCGTTACATCATGCTCGAAGAGGATCGAGCTACTAATCTCAAGAAGCATTCTCCGGCCAAGCCAGCAGCCTCTAAGCCTAAGGCCAAAGAGTTGGCAGACAGCGACCATCACGAGCCCTCCCAACATCTCGATCAAGATTTCAGAGATACGAAAAAGAATCTACTGACGAACGTAATCAAACCACCCCAAGCTCAATCCCAGCAACAAAACCAAGGTCGGTCTCAAAACAAAAAATGGCTGCTCAAATTTGTACGCGGCGAGGAGAAGGAGGTAGACACTAGATCGTTCTGCGACTACCACCAGTTATGTGGCCACTCGACCTACCAGTGCCGGCAGCTGAAGAATAAATTAATGGCTAAATTCAGTAGCGGCGAGGTGCAAATCGACCTACCCCCGAGTCAGTCCGACAGGCGTCGACTTGCCACTCCCTCCGAAGCGGTCTGGGAATGACAAGGGTCCCGGACAGAGCCAGCCCTCTTCGAAGCGGAGAATCTGTATGATTATGGGTGGACTGCGGACCACCTCTAACTCAGTCCGCTCCCTCAAGCGACACAAAAAGGCAGCTTCCTTACAACAGGACTGCCGTGTACAACAAGAAGTCGATATGCCCATCATCTTCAGCGAGAGGGATACCAAGAGCGTGGCTATGCCTCACAATGATCCCTTAGTCATCGAGTTCACGATAGAGGATTACGATGTTACGCGGGTATTGGTCGACACCGGCAGCTCCGTTGACCTCATTTTCCTCAAAACCTTGAGAAAGATGGGTATCCCGGAGGATAAAATTAAACCAAGCGTGAAGCCACTAACCGGATTTGACGGCATGACAACAATGACCATAGGGTCCATCAAAATGGCGGTCTACGCAGGAGGTATCACAAAGATCATGAAATTTGTCGTTGTTGATAAGCCCGCCGTGTATAACGTCATCAGCGGCACGCCCTGGCTCTTCTCTCTTCAAGCGGTATCATCTACCTATCATCAGTGCCTTAAATACCTGACCCCAACCGAAGTCTTCACTATACGCGGAAGCCAGAAGGTCGCCAGATCATGCTTTATCACTGAGCAAAAGATGCAGAGTGTCACTTGCACAATCATCCGGCCTACAGAGCACAAAACTACCAGCAGCTCGCGATGAGATATAACAACAAACGAGTCCGCAACTAAAGTTTCAACGTTAGCGACCTCGTCCTTCAAAAAATCTACAAAAACACAGCGGAGTACAAGGCCGGGAAACTTGGAGCGAACTGGGAGGGACCATACCAGGTAGCCGAAATCGTTCGACCTGGGGTATACCGGCTCATGACACAAAGCGGCGAAATGATCCCGCGATCTTGGAACTCGATGAGTCTGAAGAGATACTACTACGACACCAAGCTTTTGCACCTAAACGCTGCAGATGACCTGAACGATGCCAGAGACAGCCCATGATCCCACCCCGCATCCGCGAGCAGCTCACCGCGACCTTCCAAAAAAAACAAAAACGCTCCACGAGCTCACTTCATCATTTATGTAAATAAACTACGAATGGCTTGATCCCTATCATAATGGGTACGTAGGCAGCCCGTAAAAAGGCACAACTATTAATAAAAATATATATATATATATATTTCTAATCAAAATTGTGTTAACTCTTTTTTCTAAACTTCTTTCCGCGCACTGGCACGCCCAATCCGGAAAAGCTCCGAGCTCATTCCACGTCGATGCCTTGGCCAGGCAATCGACCAAATTATGTTCCATGAGAACAAACATGGTTTGATCAACCACGTCGCTAGAACGGGAACCTGACAAACTCCCTCTAGCGACCTGTAAGTCGGGACCAGACCCGCAACCCATTATAAGCGTCTAAGTATTCTAAGACGAGTCTTTTTCGCATACTTAGTCACGCAACGGATATCGTCTTAAGCCGGCCTCACAGTCATAGACGATATCCTAAAAACCCTAAGGAAAACCCAGTACACCTAAGTACGTAAGCCGGTGAGACCACAACCTAGCTGTACAACAGTCTACGAGCTAGCAAGGTTCGAAATAAGAGCACAAAACAAAAGATTAAACAATTAATAAAAGCCCCCTTGGGTAACAAAAAAAAGAGTCACAGTCTTTACAAGTAGAGGAATACTAAGGCCACAAGCGGCCTGGAACAAGACAAAATTACAAGAACGGGCGAGCTAAGTCTCAGCGGCCTGAAGTAACCGGGATCCCGTCGAGTGGAGCGAGGGCCTCTCTGGTGGCCACATCTCTGGGAACAGTGGTAGAATCCAAGCGGTCTTCTTCGGCACCGTCACGTTCGGGATCTGCCGGATTCCTTTGCGTCCCGTACTCGTTAAAAGAAACTTCAACATCATTTCGAGGGGGAATGGCAAGCATGAAGGGTGGAGGAGATACCACTAAGTCCGCATCAGTGACCACTTCCACGTCCAACGCGTTCAGCTTAGCCTCGAACTTCTTAAAGTTCTCCTCGAGGGCCTTAGGCTTGTCATCGGGAATGACAACCCCTTCTTCCGCTAAGTTTGCCAGGTAGTCATTGATCGCCAACGCCTGACTCATTACCTCGGAGAACTTGTTCACTTTTTTGGAGTCCGAAATCGACCTCTTTATCTTGCTCAACTTTTCGTTGCATCGCTTCACAATCTGGCTGACCTCGTACTCCCGGGAAGCCCGTAGCCGAGTTACCTCTCGGTCACGGTCGGCTTTAAGAGACTCGAGCTGAGACTTCATATTGTCCAACTCTTCCTCAGCATACTTCGCCCTCTGCCGCGCTTCCTCGGCTTTCTCAGAGAGCTGGTTTGAGGTTGCGGTCAGCTGGGCAAGTTGTGACTTCAGACCAGGAACCTTGTCAGCCTCCTCCCTCACGAATGGGTATTCCCTAAGTTTCCTAGCATACTTGCGCACTCTGCGCTCATACGCAAGAGTCATCCTGTTCGCGTGGGTAATCAGCTGCGAGACAAACAAGATCGCAGGTAACCTAGTCAGCCGGTGGAAGTCAACATAAAGGACAAATATTACGCGATAGAGCTAGCAGGAATTGGCAAACTCACCTCCATCGCACTCCCCGCAAACCTGCGGTACGCATCGAATTCCACCAGCTTTTCGGGCTCAGGAAAGTCGTAGTCCGTGCTACAGGGAATCCAGGAGAACAAGTCCGCGCATACCCGAGAGTTACTCATAATGTGCTCATCCGCGGTGTAGTTGAAGGTGAGGTCATAGGCCGATGAATCCGCCTCTGAAGCAGAAGCTTAAGCATTTAGATATCGAATTTTTACACAAACTTTATGGAAACTAATGTATTGATCATATCTCTAAATATTATATTATAAATAAATTGAGAATTAAATAATAGGAAAGGAAATGTTTGACATAATATCGAATTGAGAAAATATTTTTGACTCATGTTTGTAGTAATTTAGGAAAGGAAATGTTTGACATAACTCGCATTCATGCCCTCTAATTTTGAACGTGAACATCTTTCTTTCAAAGAAATATTTTTAGGGAATATCTTCCCATCTTTTATGTTCACGTTTTGGATTTAAGATATGTATTGAATAATTAAGGAAAATACATTTAATTGTTAGATTTTTAGGTTATTTGTTCAGAAACTGGAAGATTTCCAAAGATTGAGTAAATCTTTAATATATTTATAGGAAGATTCTTCGGCGTAATTATAGTTGGACTTTGATATATGTTTCGACTAATTATAGAGATGAACCCTCCATTTAATTAGGTGTGACAAAAAAAATCCAATTAATTACGAAAATGTCATTAATGAAAACGCGGGTCGCGAACCGGGTCATAGAAGATCCACGCGTTTTCAATCGGATAGAAATTGTCCGAAATTGAGCTCAATATTACCAAAATTGCCATTCATCTATCCGAAATTACCCTTTTTCAATTTAATCAATTTAGTTATAAGACAATGACAATTTGAGTAATATTGAGATACATTTTGGACATTCTTCTAAATGTATTTCTGTTTTAATATTATAGAGATGGCTATCAAAACAATTGCGACACTTATATCACTAACGGTATAACAAGCCATCATTTCACTTTCTTACGAAAAAAGCCTTAGAGCAGGTACATCAGAGGTCCTTAAGGGTTTTTTAGTTAAGTTTTTTAACTAAAAAAATAAGAAAAATGATTAATTTGATTTTGTTCTAATATTGTGGGTTTTTAATAATTAGCTCATTTAATTAAATCAAAAATCATATTTACTATCCATTAAAGTTCTAAATTAGAACCTATATAAACAGTAAATATACATCTCTATCTCTCTCTTCCTTTCTCTCTTTTTTCATCAATCCTAATACAATTAATATTATAAAATTCATATACTACCCTCAACATATTTACTACCTATAATCATGCTCTAACAACCGTTCTTTAAATAAATAAGGAATTTGAGAAGGAAAATTTGGTCAAATAGGCACGTGTATAATTTGCCAAATAGGTAGTTCACTATTTATAATTGTCAAAATAGACACTTCACTATTTTAAAAGTTAGACACTTTACTATTATACTATTACACATCATTCTAATATACTATTCATGGTACATGATATACATACTATTCATGGTAGATGGTGTACACACTATTCACGGTGTGTACACCATGAACCGTGAACAGTGTATCCACCATGAACAGTATAAGCGCATAAACTGTGTATGCGTCGTGAAAAGTATATATTCGTGAACAATGTATCCAAGGTGAATAGTGTGACCCGTGAACAGTGTGTACACCATGAATACTGAATAGTGTTCACCATGAATAGTGTATACACCATGAACCGTGAACAGTGTACGTCATGAACAGTGCACACACATGAATAGTGTCCACGCGTGTACACGCCATGAACAGTGTACATGCGTCATAAACTATGAATAGTGTCACGTATGTAAACGCCATGAACAGTGTACATGCGATAACAGTGTATGCGTCGTGAACAGTATACATGCGTGAACAGTGTATCCAAGGTGAATAGTATGACCCGTAAGCAGTGTGTACACCATGAATATTGAACAATGTACACCATGAATAGTGTGTACATCATGAACCGTGAACAGTGTGCACCAATGCGTCGTGAAGTGTACACTATGAACAATGTACATGTGTGAATAGTGTATGCCATGAACAGTGTCATCGTAAATTGGATCTATCATAAACAGTGTGTACACTATGAACAGTGTATGCGTCGTGAACAATGTATGCCATGAATAGTGTCATCGTGAATAGGATCCACCGTAAACAGTGTGTAGACCATGAACAGTATATGCATCGTGAACAGTATACGTCATGAACAGTGTACATGCTGTAAACAATGTGTACACCATGAACCATGAACAGTGTATACACCATAGACATGTACACCGTGAATCGTGTGTACAACATAGACATGTACACCATGAATAATGAGAACTGCCTATTTTACTAATTATAAATAGTGTAATAGTGAAAAGGTGTCTATTTTTCTAATTGTAAATAGTGTACTGCTTATTTGGCAAATTAAGTTTAAAAAAGGGGAAAATCGCATAAAAGACTTTCAAGGTGACACGCACTGATACTTTAAACCTCAAAAAAATTTCACTAGCACTTTAAACCTCCAACTTAGCATTAGTTACAACATAAACCCCCAAGGTGACATTTTTATACACACCGTCAAAATTTTAAACAGAATAGTAAATACTTTAACTGAACAGTAACTCCGTTTAAAATCATCAGTTAATTCTATCTGTTTTATTGTAATTAAAAACATGTGTGATTTATTTAAATTAAAAAATATGTATTTTTGTATTTAAAAATATTTTATTATTTTTTGTAATTGACTCATCTTTTTAACTTTCGAGTCCATCTAAACCAGGCCGCCGTCGTCTTATCAAGTTTGGACCGGTGTTTGAGAACCCATAAGGACCTGTGACGTGGCAGGTGTTTATTGGTTCAACTAATTAAAAAAAATTAAAACAAATAATTCATCTCTGATGAGATCGCGTCTCTCTCTCTCGTCTCTCTCTCATGCGATAAGAACAAAGAATTTTTTTTGCCTCATCGGATCCTAATCCGTCCATGGATCGACGGAATCGATCATCTCAGATCGTCCGTGGATCGACGGCGTCTCTCTCTTCCGATATGAAGGAGGAACAAACCATGGATCGACGGCGTCTCTCTAGCGATCCAAATCCGTCCAAGGATCGACCCAATCGGAGAATCAACATCAGGTATTTGCCTTAGCTTCTCTGGGTTTGTTCAATTTTGGTTAAAGATGATTGATTTGCATCTTATTCACTGAGAAATTAAGTTAAAACTTTAGGGTTTTTTTTGTTGGTTTTGGGATTTTTAGGAATTGAAAAGAAGAATGGTTAGATTCATGCTTGAATTGTTAGATTAAACTGTCTTTTGTATTGAAGAGATCCAGAGCTAGAGATTAAACTGTTAGATTCCCAGTTTTTCAGAAATTTTACAAGGTAAAGGTCAAGCTTTTGGTGTCTTCATTTTTGTTACTTCTCGGTTTCTATGAAAGTAAATTATCCTTATAAACACTTGTGGGTTTTGTATTTGATGCTTGTATTGATTGATAACTAGATTATAGAAATGAACAAAGATGAATCATTTTTAGTTAATTCCTTTACTCATTGAGAACCCAGTGGATGTGTTAAGACTGATTGTGATCAATTATTTGCAAAGAGAAATACTTTTGTGGTTTCTAAATTGGTTAGCCTAGGAATGAATCCAAAGAGTGAAAGAGAATTTCTTTGTGAGCTAACCATTTGCTTCGCCTAGAAATGGATTGAAAGAGTGAACATGAGCTTCTTTTGCAGTTCTATATTGTGCTTACCATTGTTCCTTAGACTCATTACTCAAGTATTCAGGATTTCCGTGTATCATTTGACCGGAATGCTAGCATGGTTATATGAGTTGTGTGTGTACTGAATGTCTTGTTTCTTCAACATATGTAGATTGTTTCTTGTCTTCTAGAGGCTACTTATTGTAAGTTCTGAGTAGTTTCAAACAGTTTATACTAGAAGTTATGATTACTCTGTTTCCTTTGTGCCTTCATATATAGAGCCTTGAGATATTTTAAAAACTCATGTATTGAGGAATATTATTATATACATGTTGTTAGGTCTGATTACTATCTATGCATGGATCAAAGACCTGTTCTGATACTATTTCTCAGTTTCTTCAAGTGTCTTTTTCATCATATTACCTTTGTTATATGAGGAATGACTTGCCCTTATTGCTTTTTTCGGTTCTATATAAATGCATCCTACAAATCTAATGGATTATTTTTGTGCCAATTCAGGGCTTAATAAGCGCACTACTTCTGAAGGACTCAGGACAGCTTTCGCTCAGTTTGGAGAAGTTGCTGACGGTGAGTTTCCTTACAATATGACCCTTTGTGCGCATCAAGACAGTGGATGTGTTAAGAATGAATTTGATCAAGTATTTGCAAAGAGAAATACTTGTGTAGTTTTTGAAGTATTGAATATGTTTGGTTAGTCTAGGAATGAATCGAAAATGTGAAAGAGAGCTTCTTTTGAGTTGTGTGTATACTGAATGATTTGTTTCTTCAACATATGTAGAGTGTGAGTTGTGTATATATTGAGCTTCGGTTATGTGAGTTGTGAGTTATTAAAATAATATATTTTTTTAAGAACTTCAAAAGAGTTCAAACCAATGGAGGAGAAATTTTTTTAAGAATAATTATGGAGTTAACTTTAATATTGTTTTAGTATAATAAAATTGTTAGAGTTCTTAACCAATGTACATGCTCTTACATATTGTTCTTCCAGCTAGTTTATCTTTATTATTATGAAACTTTTAGGTGGGATATTTTTGGTACGAGTACATATACAAGCTCAAGAAGCTAACTTACAACAAATATCATCCTTACACTTCTTGGATTCCAATAACGTACTTTTCTTTACTCTCAAAGCTCTATCTATACGATGGATCTTCAAAAACCCAGTCCTAACGTGCGTATCTCATTTTGCCCTCTTTTCAGTGTTTATATCTGTCTGCGGAACATCACCCAGTCTTTCTGTGGCTACAGTTTGACCCTTCTGGCGTAAGTAAAATATTTTAGTCACTAGTCATATTCGTCCATTTATTTCGATTTCTTCAGAAATTTTATTTTGTTCATGAACTTTCAGGTGGCTTGGGAAGATAACACTGGAGACATATATCTCCCAGTTTCATATATGGCTCAGGTATGTGACGCTTCTTCTTGTCAATGTTCTCAATTGTAATATAAGTTGGAAATTAATGGTTCAGAATTCCATACAATAAGCTCTTAAAATTTGTCTCAAGCCATTGAGCTTTGAAATCTTCTAATGAACTTACAGATCTGGCGTTCCTGATGGTCAACCCAAATTACTACTATCTCTTATTCCGGATTACCCGTTGTTGAACTTCATGCTCACAACTTCGATTTACGTCGCTGTAAGTAAACTTTGCTACAACAGTTGCAAACGATTTGAAGGCCGAAAAAGAAAGAAGTAGAACAAACTGATTTTGTTGCTCTGTTTCAGATCTCTTATAGGCTCTTCGAGCTTACCAGTACTTTGAAAACAGCCTTCATACCAACCAAGGACGACAAACGCCTTGTCTACAACACGATCTCAGCACTCGTAATCTGCACTTGTCTCTACTTTTTCTCATTTGTTCTCGTCAAAATCCCCCAAAAAATGGTTAGTCAACAAACTTTTCTCTATCTTTTTGAATGGAAGAAAGAAAGCTGTTATTGATGCTTGAGCTCATTGAATATACACAAAGTAAAGCGAGTCTCTCATATTTGATTGAAACATCTCACGTATTATTATTTCATGCTAAACAACAGGTGTGAAGCACTTTTCAGAACCGGAACAGAGTGGATAAATTGAATGAATGCATATCAATTTGCAGAGGAGTTAATGAACTACGCGATCTATGGTAGATGTACGAAGATAGAAATCGAAGGTAGATGCATCATTCAATCTTTACTTGGTATTGCTGAAAGAAAGGGAAGCTAGAGAACCAAAGAAGTTTCTAAAATGTCATTTCTTCAATACGTTTTTCTTCACTAAGGTTATACACATTCCTATGGCTTATGAATTTTAGTTTGTTAGTCCGTATACATGTTGATAAATTTTAACAAGAAGACATAAAGCCTTAAACCACACGTCAGTTAGTTAATCCGAGGACTGGATACAACTACGGTGCAGTCAGAAGATGGACTTCAATGAAGAAGTTAGGATACCATCTCAAAGACTGTGACAAGGTAAAAACTTGCTGTGTGATTCTTCTGCTATTATTCTCTATATTACACTCTTTTTTTAGATATTCAAACTCAAATTTGCATTTGACCATTTGTCTAAGAGACCTTGTTTGTTGTCAGATATTTATCCCTATCCATATGAACATCCAGTGGACTTTGGCTGTTATTAATATAAAGGACCGGAAATTCCAGTATCTGGACTCATTCAAAGGAAGGGAGCCTAGAATCCTCGATGCACTGGTAATATTCGAGTAGTAAAAACCAAATTTTACTGTGGTGATAGTTCCCCTGATTCTTGTAGTTTTCATTTGTCAGGCTAGATACTTTGTTGATGAAAGGACACGAGTGAAATAGACGACATTGATGTAAGTTGGTGGAAACGGGAATTTGTTCAAGACCTTCCTGAGAAGAAAAATGGGTATGTTTATACTAATAAGATGTCCAAAATCATGTCAGCTAATATACTAAGTTCGTACAATGGTAACTTTGTTTATGTTTGGCTATATGTTTTGCAGATTCGGTTGTGGAATGTTTATGCTGAAATATATCGACTTCTACAGCAGAGGACTTGATCTTTGTTTCACTGAGGTAATTGACAGGAAACTACACTAAAAACTGCCATTGTCTTTAAGTGAGTCAGTATGTCATTGAGAGAGACTGAGACTGCTCAAAATATACTCTGTTTTATGATTTTGACAGGAACAAATACCGTATTTTCGGGTTAGGACAGCGAAGGAGATTCTGCAACTGAAAGCTGACTGATTGGCTGCAAAAGTAAGGTCGTCTTCTTGTAGATAAGTATTCAGAAAGTTAGAAGCATGTAGGTGTTTTGGTATTTTTATGTTCATACAAAATGGTAACAACATGTGGTTTGTGTTATTTGACGAGGCTTTAATAGTGAAAATTTCAACTATTAAGTACTTTGATATCAAATAAGAAAAACAAAACACAAAAATCGAAATATAAGAAAAAATTTATGTTTTTCAAAAAGAAAAAGAGGGAAAACAAAAAAACTAGATCCGGACAAAAACGACGCCACATCAGTCACCGGAATCATCATCTCCGTTGGAGATAGAAAACCGACTATAGAGCAAGAACCAAATCAGAACCAAAAACAGAGCAACTCTGACCAGAGATCCACTAACCTGGTGAATCGATTCGGGTTCTTCGGTTGAGAAAATAGCGGAAATAAAAGTCCATTTTTATTTTATTTGTCCTTTACTTCTATATTATTATTTTTTCCTGAAAAAGAAAACGATTTTTTTTGGTAAAATGGACGTTATGGGATTCGAACACGGGCGGACATCTGGTATCCCCACAAACCAGTGGACTAACTGATATTTACTAGTAAGTAGTTAGATGAAAATTCATCTAATGGTTTTTGAATGCACAAGGAACTATGAAAACTAGACCAAGTACCAGAATATCACCCAACTTCAATCTCATGATCTTTACTTCTATATTATTGCAAAGCTCATGATCTTTCGTTACCCGTGACAGATTATCATAATCTCAAACCTTTCTTTTTCTTGTGGCCCAAATTTTTCAACCATTTTTAACATTACATTTTTACAAGAATTCTTTTTTACAACCTCAAAGCCATTATTTTAGGAAAAACAAAAAAATCTCCAAGCCATTAACTTAACCATTTTAGAAGTCAAAATGGGTTTTTTTAACACAATAGGTTTCTTCATCTAACATAAGCTATATAAGTACACCCAAACTCAAAATCTAGTAAGAGTAATAGAATCAAACTTTTCTTACCCATTGAACTACCACACGTTTTTCTTCTTCTTTTCATATTCTTGAAACCTTACGGTGCAAGTTGTGGAGGAGTTTATTAACAGTCTAGTGGGTTTTCTCTATTCATTTCTCTAAGCTATTACATTGGTTCAAGACCCGCACCTAGCATAAGTTTAAAATATTGTCAAAAGATATTGTAAACAATAACTTAAAAGTAATTGATAAGCATTGTGGAGGTCGAAACCAACTCAATTAGATTTGTCAAGGGTTTTTGAGGGAAACGAGATCTCTGGAAAAGAATCACAAGAACAATTAACAACAAAGACCAAAACACGAAATTGCTGTTAAGAAAGCTTTATTGATTATTTGCTAAGTGTTTCTGCCAAAAATTGTGGATCCCTTTCTCAAGGAGAATACAAGAGTATTTATACAAGTTCTAGTCGGCTAGGTCTAATGTGATAAGAAAAGTTTTCGTATTCCTCGGGATTTTCCATATTCATAGTCGGCGCTTGCCATGGGCTTCATTGTCTTGGGCTTGACCATCTTGGGCTTGGACTTGCCATCTCGCCTCCTTGGACTTATGGTCTTCGGCCCATTGCCTTGTAACGGACCAAATGGGCTAAGCAGAAGCTTTCTCGGCCCAGTGCCTAGAACTCCCAGTAACGAAGTCGGTGAGCTGTCGAGCACTCTAGGTAGCCGCTCCGGCGAGGTAGTAGTCGGCATGGGGAGAAGTCGGCAGAAATGTGGTGGTCGGCAATGCAGTGATCGGAGGAAACACCAGTAGTCGGCAGAACATTCCAGTGACAAGTGAGATGGGTCATTTCTGGTAAGCTGTCTGGGTCTCCGGGAGAAACTCGGCACCACCTCATTTCTACGCGTTTTCTTACTTAGCCATTTTTTGGGAGGAAAATTCTCGGAGGGAGTTTTGACCCCAATAGTTAGCCCCCCAGCTTGGTAGTATCCGTTTGGACAGTGCCAAGCTTAGAAAGACCGAAGACGAGACCGGCGTTACCAGACACCTTCATGTGAAAATGGCATCTAAGTTACATGATGAGCCGACATGCTTCCGTAAACGCTGTAGCCTGACTCACATTTATTTTTCCCGATTCAACCAGACTTGTATCTGTTGAGATTTGCCGTCTTGTTAACATCGCCAAGCTTACATGTTTCAGAGAATGCTTAACCCGACAATGCTTTTGTAAAAGCTATGTGAATTTACGATTTTCGATTTGCATTGTTTCGTATTTTGTCATTGCCAAGTTTACATGTTTCGGAATGCTTAACTTGACAATTTTTCATACTTGGTAAAAATTCCTATTCCTTCCAGGAATTGAAATTTTGAGTTTCCTGTTTTGCCGAGGAATCGAATAGGCGTATTGTCTTTTTCCCGAGATGTAATAAGTTTTTTTTTAAAACTATAGAAGTCTTCACTTCTCCTTTTTTTTAGGTTTTTTTTTTTTCTAAACAAATCTGCTGTCGCCGAGTACACCACGCCATCGCCGATCTTCAACTATCGCCGCTAACGCCGACGTCTCCCCAGATTAGTCTCCGGGCGCGACATTCCGTCGAGGTCTCGACTTCGCCGCTTCTATCGGCTCATCTCTGTTGCATCATTTTTGCCTCCGTCATAGATCTGGCCGAGCTCAAAAGCCAACGCAACCATCGTCGTGCATTGCCAAGAATGGGACCTCGGCTCTAGATCAATCGGCATTTTTGCTCTGCCTTCAACTAGTAGTCGGCGACATCTTCAAGCGGTCTCATCACCTAGGCGTTCGAGCATTCCATGTAGTAGTCGGCTCCGTCTTTTGATTTGAAGAACGATCGATTTGTTGCCAAGAATCGCGGCATAGTGAGATAAAGAATTGTGTTGTCGAGATTGGGTCTTATCGACTACTCTCCAAAACCATTGAAATCATGCCGAGGACTCTTGCGCCCTGCTACCGAGATTCAAGGCTTGGTGAGGCGAGGTAGTTTCCGCCGAGAACTCCTTAGCGCCGAAGTATCTTGGTGTCACGAGTCTTGTGCCGAGAACTCTTCTTTGCTTGATTCGTTATTGCGTTTGAGTGTGTTGAAGGTGTCGAGGACCCATCTTGACCCTCACCGGCCGAGGACAAAAAGTGATGAGGTGAAGTTGTCATCGTGCCGAGTACTAATAGTGTCGAGGAGTATCCGATTGCTCTTGTTGCCGAGGTCTCCATCTTTGCGTAGCCAAGAACGCACCATGGTATGCCGAGACCTCTTTTGTTCCGTTGGCTACTTTTTGCCGAGTATGCCTTTAGCGATCAGTGTTACTTAGATAGATTTGTTACGATTGTAGAGATGGAGAGTCCTGGTTTTATCATGGTTAGCGAGGATGGGAAGTGCTTTCACGCCGGGAGTGATATTGGGACTGATGAGTCCGCAGAGCCTGCTGCTGAGGAGACCATCGCCAAGGACGGAGCTACGAGGACTGCTCCTTAGCCATGTTGGCTTACTTATGTATTTGTGTTTTCTGCTTTTATTTTAGACTTGATTTGTCTCAGTGCCTTGATGGTCTTGTCTACTTAGGTCATGACTCTGAACCTTGTGGTGTTTGCCTCGCATCCAAGAATGATGCGGGATAATTTTATTGATGCGGCTTTTGACATTGTCTTTTATGCTTTGTTGTTTTGGTGTATTTGTAACGAGTATTATGGTTTACGGACGAGTTCTCATAAACAAGTCTATTCCAAAAATAACTCTGACTTATTATGCGACCAATAATTTGTATAATAGGTTTTGGACAAAGTATTACGGTTTACGGACAAGTCCGCTCCGAAAATAACTTAGTTTTTTATGCGAACAGTAGCTCGTGTACTGGGTTTTGGGCTAAGTATTATGGTTTACGAACGAATTCTCTTTAACAAGCCCGCTCCAATAATAAGTTAGATTTCTTACTTGTGATGCGACCAACGTTTTGTGTGTTGGGTTTTATTCCGTGATTCCGAGTTTGGTTTACAGACGAGTTCTCATTAACAAGTCCGCTCTAAGCCGAACATATATCGCGTTGTGACCAACATCTCTTTTGTTGGGTTTAAGGTGAACATTTCGGATTACGCATATGTTTCTCTTTAAACATATCCGCTCGATAATGAACATATAGCGATATAACCAACGATTTGTATGTTGGGTTTAGAATGAACATTTCGGGTTACGCATATGTTTCTCTTTGAACATATCCGCTCGATAATGAACATTTTTATTTGTATAGCGCGCTTTTAATCCTGCGAAGGATGAATTAGTCAGATCTGAAGTATTCGTATAGGTTCGTTACTGTGGCCAGCAGCAACGAGAGTAAGTGTATAATGTATTATTTAGCTAAGACTGTGAGTAATCCGTATAAGATGTGATCGAGATGTCTGTTTTGTCAAGACTTAGATAATCCACGAGGGATGTAGATGAGATTGAGTGAATTTTTGTTTTTGATTAGTCGCAAAAATTGTTACAAGAAATGGGAGTATATGAGTATACGTACCCACTCCCCCCCTCATTTTTAGGAGGGGGACAGCTGAACCCATCCGAAGACGACCTGCCTACGTACCCTTTACAGGGATCAAGCCGTCCCGTAGTTCATGTCAAGTTTTGCTAAGTATCTTAGTTGTTTTGTTGACGAGTGGCAGGTGGATCCGGCTCATCATCTTGCCTTCCACGTTTAAGGAGCTTGTATTTTGTGTGTTCAGTACGATCTGTGTCGATGTCGAAATCAAAATTCTCGAGGCTGATATCACCTTTGGTGATCGTAATACTCAGTTTGCCAGCTACTAGCTTTGTAGCGAGTTTGAGTCTTAGCACGAGACAATTGGCGGTTGAGTGTCCGAAGACGCGGTGGTGATTGCAATACTCCTTTTCATCGTAAGAACCATGGATTTCTGTCCACATGCTTCTTCCTTGACCTCGACCTCGAGCTCGACCATATTTTGGTGATTCAAGTTGATCGTTGCAAGCTCCTTCGAAGTCTCCCTCGTACTGGACAAAACTGGAACCTTGATTATTTTTCTTCAGATTTGGAGGGTTTGTGGCTTGGGAGGAATTGTTAGCTTGCTTCGATTTGCCATTTTTCTGAGCCTGTCTGCGAAATTCTTCTTTGTTTTTTGCAAAGCCCATCGCCCGATGCAGAGCATCCTAGATTGTGGACGGTGCATTGACGTACATTTCCTTTCAGAAATCTGACTCGTACCACAGTGCATTTCTCAGGGCATCCAATGCGGACTTATCGATTACTCCTTCTAATTTAGACTGAACCGTTTTGAATATGTCGATGAAGCTTCAAAGGGTCTCCTATTGCCCTTGCGCCATCGTCCATAGGTCGGCGTTGGAGGTCACTCGCTCCATGAATATGTCGTAGTATTTTAGGAAAGAGGCAGAGAGTTGTCCGAAACTGTCAATCGAATTTCTCTAAAGTCTTGAGAACCATTGGAAAGCTGGTCCCTTGAAGCTTTCGACGAACAAAAGACACTGGCCGATGCTCTTCTCGATCGCCCTGAAGTTGACCCGTCCCATGGCAACCGCGAATGCGAGGAGATGCTCCTTTGGGTTGGTGTTTCCTTCGTAAGTAGGGACTTTTACTCTCTCGTGATCATATATATTTTCTTGAGCGATCCGCACCGTAAAAGGAGTGGTCTGGGCCTCCTCGAGAACTATGTCGATCTCATGGGCCCTGCTAGATACTCGATGTATCTGTGATCGCATGTCCTTCATATCGGATGTGTTTCGCTCAATCGTTGCTTGCATCCTGGCCATCGCCTCCTGTTGGGCTTTGTTTAGCGTTGCGCGCTCATCGTCATGTTGCAATTGCTCCACCTAGAAGGCGTTCTCCTCCTCTTTGTTTGCGAAGTCTCGGTCGCGTTCGAGGTTGGTATTGCTTCGTCGAGCTGGAGCTCTCGTTCGGTCTCTAAGTTTGCGATGGTGCTCAGAAGCGTGCTCGTCGCTCTGGTTGTCTTCTAGGTTGATCACCGGGGGCGATTTGTCAGCTGCGGACACGTCTGCGGTCGCATTAGGTTCAGCGGTGGTAAGGGAGGGGTGGATTGGTGGCAATCCACAGATCCTCTATTCGCCAGTTGGTGTTGAGAAGTTTAACACCGTTGGATCGAGACGTCCAGTAGATCTTCGGGTCAAGGCCGATCCTCTTCCTCGTGCTCGGCTCGCCGCATTAGGAACCTTCGTTCGTTGTCTGCGGCTGCGTTTTGCGCATCCTGCTCTGTCGACTTCCTCACCAGCGTCTCCAGCATCGTTTGTATTCGAGTAAGGAACTCCGGTGTCGCCTCCGTCACGCCAGCGGCTTGGTTCGCTCCAGGGTTGTCGGCACCATTCTTCTCGGCACCCGCCTTGTTTGCGGCGGTATTGTTGGCACCATTGTTGTCTGCTCCAGAGTTGTCGGCGCTGCTCTTGTCGACGCCGCTGCTTCCAACCTCCTTGTGTCCGGGTTGGTTTTCTCTGGGGGTCTCGAACTCGTCACCGATGATCATCTTTGATAGATTTGCTGTTGAGTGGTTCTTTATGTGTAAGAGAATATCAACGTCCCCTTAGACGGCGCCAAATTGTGGAGGTCGAAACCAACTCAATTAGATTTGTCAAGGGTTTTTGAGGGAAACGAGATCTCTGGGAAAGAATCACAAGAACAACTAAGAACGAAGACCAAAACACGAAATTGCTGTTAAGAAAGCTTTATTGATTATTTGCTAAGTGTTTATGCCAAAAGTTGTGGATCCCTTTCTCAAGGAGAATACAAGAGTATTTATACAAGTTCTAGTCGGCTAGGTCTAATGTGATAAGGAAAGTTTTCGTATTCCTCGGGATTTTCCATATTCATAGTCGGCGTTTGCCATGGGTTTCATTGTCTTGGGCTTGACCATCTTGTACTTACATAAGGTATACCGTTTTTGTAGTAATCAATCACAAAAGTGGTACCAAATTTTTTACCAAAACATTATATTATATCTAGCTTTCTTCGTTATACCATTTTTTCTTACGGTTACTTCTTAACTATTCTATAACCGTTTACGCTTACATTCTATCATTTTAGATTACTAATTAGACCCAATAATTAATTGAGAAAGTTGAATCCTTTAGAAGTTAATGGGACAAGGTTTTAGGAAGTAAAAGTGAACAGTTAAAATGGTTAAAAAGTTGAGATATTTTTCTTCGTTTTCCTCACACACACGCAACACTTTTGACTTTTTTCATCTTCTTTGTGTTCTTTTGACAGCAAAAGATTACAAAAACAGGACCAATCATTTTTTTTTTCCTTTAGTTTGGCTGGTTTCTCCACCTTGCTCCTTCAACTTCCGGTGCTTCAGCTCCTTCAACTTCCGGTGCTTCCGCTCCTTCAAATTCCGCCCTACCAATCTCCCTCTCTTCCGGCGAGTATCTCAGAAAACAGAACACTAAATTTCTCTGGTCCTCCTCAACATAATACTCTTTCATTGTCCAACCTGTCCTCAACGTGCCGCTCGTCAAATACATAGATCGACTATACCCAAGGACGCGTTGCTTCACCTTAATCTTGGCACGGGGATGCTGACGCCACACTCCGCTGTTCTTCTTCTCATTACCATTCAAGAATCGTGGATCTTCATTTTCGGCACGTCTATAGAAGAACCCAGCGTGATTGTACCTAAACCATGGCTGCTCCACCCCTTGACCAATAGTGGTAACCAATGGAGTCAAATGCTGCACTGTTATCGTGGGTAGATCACATAAGGGTATATCTTGATTATTTCTTCGAGGGATCAACAATTCTTCAATGATCTCGTCATCGTCCGCTTGGAAGCGACGGAACTTGAACACCGGCTCAGGAGCAGGAGGCTGATCATCATCATCAGCAGGAGGAGGCAGCTGATCATCATCATCAGCAGGAGGAGGCGGCTGATCATCATCATCAGCAGGAGGAGGCGGCTGATCATCATCACGAGGAGGTGTAACATCTTCGAGAGAAGGCATAGAATCAGTGTTACCTTCATCCTCTTCATCCAAAGTACCAAACAACTCATCCACTGTAAACGCTTCAGTCTCATCTCTTAATTCAGCCTCAAATCTGCGGCAGACGCTCTGTAGATAAAAGCGAAATTAGTTCAAATATAAATTAAAAAGACTCATTTAAAGAATGCATTTAAGACAATTAATCACCTCATGGTCCTCATCATTTTCGTCCTGGCCCAGACGCTGCTGATCATCATCATCAGCAAGGGGAAGCGGCTGATCATCATTTTCGTCCTGGCCCAGACGCTGCTGATCATCATCAGCAGCAGGAGGAAGTGGCTGATCATCATTTTCGTCCTGGCCCAGACGCTCATCAACGTTACCACCACGAAGCCTGAGAAGCAAGTGAAGGGTGGATTCCTTCTGAATGTTGTAATCGCCCAAGGTACAACCATCTCGTAACTGTTTTCCTTGAAAGATAAGCCTCTGCTGATCCGGAGGAATACCTTCCTTATCATGGATCTTGGCTTTAACGTTGTCGATGGTTTCACAACTTTCCACCTCCAGGGTGATAGTCTTTCCGGCGAGAGTCTTAAAGAAGATCTGCATCCGAAATTCACAAAAAGTAAACTAAAATTACTGACCTAAACAACTCAGATCAGTAACAAAATTATCGGGGAGTGCCAAGAGAGATCAAGAGATCTGAAGAGTAAGGGAAACAATGAAATTGATACCAGTCTAAGAAGATTATAGAAAAACAAACCTGTGTCGCTGTTGATTCACCGACAAGTGTGAGTATGCTGATAATATGGTCCAACACTCTATCTGGGACAACTTTAATAACTGAAGTGAACAGGGAGAATACGTAGTTCCTTGTGACTCCATCAGTTGATGATTGAGCAAACTCAACCAGCATTTTGATATTGATTTCATTTGCTACGTCAGCCTGCCAACAGAAGAGAATTCAGAGAAAAAAAACAAGCAACAATATTGTTAATCAACTCCATCAAAATTTAAAGCATACCTTCAAAGGACTCATATTCAGAGAATCAAAAATCTCTTTCAATATCAATAGCACTGTCTGTTGGATGGAAGAAATATAGGAATGAGCTCTTTCACAAACATCCTCAGGAGGTTGGACAGAGATTTCCTCAACGGAAGGAGCAATTTTCACCCGCTCATTAGACATAAATCTTCCTAGGAGCTTAAACAAAGGCCCTACAAGGGACTCCCTACACACAAAAGTAAGTTATTAAAGGTCAGTTGGGCAATTAAAATGTACCCAATGGACAAGCAAATATAAGCATATATAACTTCAAGGAGACCTGAGCGCTAGATCTTTCTTTAGAAGCAGCATGTCAAGTAACCAGGCAATGAAACAAAGAGCCTTTTCTCCTCTTAGAAGTTCCCCACTCTTTACGTCTTCTTCAGAACATGACTTTGAATTCTTTTTCTTGCTCAAAGAATCAATAACAAGATTATCCTGTTGGGTGATATGATCAAGGACACGGACCACCGTTGAACAAGAAATCTGCAACAGCATTAAAGATACCATCTAAATAAAGAAAAATACAACAGGCAGCTTAGGTAGTTTTTTCATAAAAGTGGATAAAGATAAGTTGCACATAATTTTAACCAAAAAAACAGTGCAAGACAAGGAAGGCAAGGCAGAATCCGAGAAATAAATCGAAAGTAACCAGATGAAGTTGAGCATCACACACCGAAGAGACATGGGTAGGTTCAAGTTTATTGGATGACTCGTCCAACTTCCAAAACAAGCAGATCAGAAACTTTGAATTCAGTCCAGTAAAATCAGAGGTATCAACAAGTTGATATAAGAGTTCTTGGCAGTTGCTTTTCGACAGCTGCAAGTATTACAAAAATAAATCAAAAACTAGCTAAATATAAAATAAGCAACAACTGTAAATTGTGAACACGTCAATCTACATCACCCAGTAGAACATTATACCTCTTTCAAAGAAACATCAACTGCAACCTCAACTTCTTCCCACTCGGTCTTCAAAGCAGGAAAGCAAAGTTCTTCGAAAATATCCAAATATTGGCTAGGGTCTAAATCAATAGAAAACACAGCCATCAATATCACATCTTGATAACTTATCATATGAGACAAAGGTTATATGGTACTTAGAAATAGAAAAAAAAAACTTGATCATCAGTACTTATAGTGTAAATAATGGACAGAACCTTACCAGATGGAAAGTTCATCTTGTGCAGTGACTGCATCAACAACATAAAAAACAGCGTCTTGTCATCTTGACAACTAGTAGTAAGCCACTGAACAAAGTCACCAGGGTGATCAAGAGACAGGGCAGCCTGAACAACAGCCAGATCATCATCCCAAAGCTGGCGCAGTACGACAAGAACTGCATAGTAAAGAGTAACATAATATTTCAAATGAGTACCCCACACGTACCTCTGCCATAGAGCTATCAGCCTTGAGAACACCATTTAGACTAGAAAGCGCAGCACAGCACCCAGCAGCCTATCATTCATATTGAGTCCTTAGTCTTGCGCAAAAAAAAAGAAATAGAAAGAAATCTCACATTATAAGATTAGATTTTATAAGTACCAGGGGATGGTGGAGGCGGAACGAATCAAAGAACGAATTCCCATCCAGCATGCCAGACAACAACTGTAGCAATAATTTGACGACTCAGAAATATATAACGAACAAAAGGCAGAAAAGAAGTCAGAACAGTAGTATATGTTCTGTCAACACTTCGTAGGATGTTTCATTCAAGAAGGTCTTGTTCTAGTGTGTAATAATAGTCTTGCATTATAAGAGAAGTAAACATTCTATTCAAAATGTTTCAAACTTCCTACGAAAACCCAGTCATGAAAATGTTTTAGGCAAATGCATGTATTGCGCGGATAAGAAAATATAAAGCAAACTGAAAAACCAATCCAAGAATCTGAAGCAAGAAAAAACAAAATCGTCCAAGAGTGGGTAGAAACCGATGGAACTAGTTTCTGTTTTTCTCATTCACTTAACCGAAACGCTGCCAGGCGCCCAGTAATCAGGGTAACGAGTTTTTGAAACGGCCAGATTTTTCTTTGATGACTTGAGAACCTCTAACGCTTCGTCGACTCTAGCAGCTAAGTGTTGTGGTGATTTCAGTAAAAGAAGCAACTCCGACTTGTCCATTTCAACAAGCATCCCTGTAATCTTGGCAGCAAGTTGGGGCTGCACAAGCATTGAACATACGAATGAAAATTACAGTCACCGAATATAAATATATTTACAGCAAAAAAAATCTAATTCAAGAACACAAACCTCGAGTTTCTCTACAAGAGGATAGAGCTGCTCTCCGAGCATCTGCTTCTGTATCTCAAGTGGTCCACGAACAGGCATGGTACTAACTGTTTCAGATTTTCCTCTTCGGATTCCTTTCTTCATTTCTTTTCCACGACCATAGGATTTGTTGTTCTGCTGCAGATGCTGTAACAAAAAAGTTATTTACCCCGCCCATCTTAACCAGAGTATAAGGTAAAGGATATTTTGGTGAAAAAAAGGGGCCAAATACCTGCTGGTTCGAAAAGTCTCTTGACAAAGGAAGCATTTGAGTAGACTGATACATATGGCACATACGAAACAGCATTCCCATTCAGTCTTCCTCTGTTGTTCTGCTTATTCTGTCCCTGCGCATTACCAACCATCTACCAGAGAACTTCCCGTCAAACATTATCAATGTGAACATAATTCTTTCAATACATATAATAATCAGATAGATCTATTTACCATAGGAGGATATGTGAGTGCTTGAAAGGTGGGGTTTGATGAATTGATCAGGTTAGTTGAGTTCCACGTCGGCACTAGATTCGCTGATTGATATACCATCCCGGATTGAGGATTCGCGTAGTAGAATGGAGGGTATATCCCTGGAATGACAGAAGCTGAAGAACTGCTTCCTCCTGCTTCCGCACCCTTGCCAAACTGCACCTGTAACTGCATTTTCCTATCCTCTCTTCTTTGAGCAATAGCCAGGTATAGTGGTTTTCCATGAAACATATTTCCTGCAACGAATTGAAATCATCATATGATAAGATGAGCTAAGAGCTGTGTCATAAAACCATCGTGTACTAATAATATATGATCTTGCAGCTTACCATTAAAGGTTTTCACAGCGTCAATAGCTTCTTCGGGTGTTGAGAAACATACAAATCCAAAGCCCTTGCTTATTCCTTTCTCATCACACATTATCTTTGCAGAAGTGATTGTGCCACATTGACTGAAGTGTTCTCTCAGCTCCTCCTCAGTAACACCAAGAGCAATGTTTTTCACATATATGTTTGACACCTACAATTTAAAATTAGAAACAACCAATCATCTCAATATCTCGTATCAAACTAAAAGAGGCTCTCTTTTATATACTGATACCTTAACAATCATCTTCTGTTCTATGTTTTTCTTTTCAAATTGTTCCTTAAGCAGTAGCTCCCGTTCTGCCTTCTTCTGAGCCCTTCCGACATAGAGGCGCTTTGAACCTATCCAAAGGAAACAAAGAATTAAACAACTTGATAAGACTTAAGGAGATGTACTGTCTCAAAAAACAAACAGATCTGTCAGATCAAATTGTGTTCCAATTCAATGCTTCTGTTGCCCTTTTTGCATCCTCTAGATTGTCGAAGTTGACAAAGGCAAATCCCTTACATGATCCGTTTTCATCCTTTGCAATTGCTAGGCTAACAATTCTCCTTAACTCCGAGAACTTCTCCCTTAGAAGATCCTCACTGACATCTGCATCCAGGTTCTTCATGTACAAGTTTGTGTACTTGACTTCTGGAATCCCTCGATCAGTCTTTCTCATGAATTTTCCAACATAGCTGCGTAAAGATTTTCCCAAATATTCATGTTATGAAACCATTTATAAAACATAATGGTGGAAGTCTCTCATACCTAAGCATCATCTTCCAAGGACACAAATCTAAAAACCATTGAGAAAGAAAGTCTTACATCTCCTTGTCAGCAACAATGGTACCGTTCAGATTCTCAATCAGCATGTGCGGCATCTTACAGGAAACAATGTGCCCAAATTTCTTGAACATATCTTGCAGGCCCACATTGTTGATTGAATCAGGCAAATTCTAACAAAATAACAAGGATACAATCAGCACCAGAAATCAACACCTTAACATCAGAGATCAAGGGAATTAGAGAGAGAGAGAGTACTACCTTAACGAAGACATTTCCAGCTCCATTTTCCCTAGCATCAGGTTCTCGAACTGACCACATCACTCGAATCATTTTCCCATTCAACATACTGTGATTGTTTTCCTCAATGGCAAGGTTAGCTGCACAATTGAAGTAAAGGATACTATCAAACAGCGTCTTAATATTGGGGATAAATTTTAGTACAGGTATACACGATAATACATTTTCGTCTCACATATATGTTTAACCAAACATAGCAAATACCTCCAAGCAAGAACTGTCACTAAGCTCAGACTCAAATGTAAAGCTCATCGATCGAAAAGGTCACAAATCAAAGGCGTGTTCAGTTTACAACAGACACATACAGGCTAATAAACAGATCCGCCTCCAAATCACAAAGAATCGAGGAGAATTTTCCCGGGAAAATGGGCTAAACCTAGACAGATTCTCTACCGATTCTTCAATCCAAGTGTGCAAAACAACGATTACAAGATAACACAGAGAAAATCAACGAAACGCAACCCCGCAACCTTCAATCACGAAACAAAATCCGAGAAAAGAAAAAAAGAATCAAATCAGAAGAGATGAAGAAGACAGTAGTACCGTCGTCACGGGAGAGAAAGTTAGCGTAGCCATAACAGAGAGAACGACCAGTGGAGACGTCTTTACAAAGGCGAACAGAGGTTAAGCTCTTGTACTCGGAAAACGCGTCGTAGAGTATACCTTCGGTGACGGAAGGATGTAAATCCCCGACGTAAAGCGACGCCGCAACCGTAGAAACCGATCCCGAACCATTCTCCGGCGGAAATATGGCCGCCATTTCTCTGATACCTCCAAAGAAACACACAACAGAAAACGACGAAGAGAGAGAATGAGTGAGAGAGAGAAAATGGGAAGGAAACAAGAGAAAACCGCAAACGCTACGGTGATAAATGAGCCTTTTATAGTCCGTTTCAGTAGGGTGATAAACAAGATCTTTTTCTCTCTCTATCTCTCTCTTTTGGGGAGAGAGGAGATTTTTGCACGGAAGCACAATTTTGATTGCGTTTTGTTGTGTACACCACGCGCTCTTTTACTCTGCGTTTTATTTCACTCTCTATTTATTTTTGTTATAAAGTAAATTTGATTTTTTGCCAAATATAACATGCTTGACTTTCTTTTCCACCTAGTTTTATATACAAAATAGTGTTAAAATTTCAAAATTCTGACATTTTGTTGCGTGTAAAGGCAGCGTTTCCCCGTAAAATCACAGAAAAGAAACACTAAAGCCTTTAAAAATTGGTAAAAACTTTAACAAAGAACCAATCGTCGTCATTTCACCTTTTTATGTGTAGAAAAGAAACATACCATTTTTAGAAATGGAAATTTGTGGACAAATCCAGAAAGCCTCAACTCATTCTACCAACTTTCTATTAACCTGTTAGCTCTCTAGCTAACCGACTCAACGATTCTTACTAAACTGTCAACACAGTTACAATCCACTACAGAATCACCTTTGCTACATATCATGCTCAGGCACTAGACTAACGCAAAGACTTATCACAATTGAGCTTACTGTGACGGGACAAGAGGACTGTAAACGATTCCTGCGACCAATATCTCGCCAAGGACAAAAACACCACCATCACTACCATCTCCTTTCAGGCAATGAGAAAACACTGGCGGTGTAATCCCTCGTGATGACAACTGAGATACTACTGACAACTTTCCCTTGCCAAAACCAAATATTCCATCCACTGCTTTGTCTGACTTCGTCAAGTCCGCAGATTAGCAAGTACTACAACTGTTGCAAATACAAGAAAATCATTTACAAATTTAAAGATCTATAATCCCCAAAAAGATTGATGACTGTGAGTTTTGTCTTAACGATGGCGTAACCGAAAAGATTGATGACTGTGAGTTTTGTGTCGGCAAAGAGAAGAGCTGAGACCAAGACAACCACCCAATTTTTGACAACACCAACCACTTGGATAGTGAGAACATTCGTGTGAGATATCACCATGAAAACAGACAAGTTGAGAGCAAATGTACATATGAAATTAAGGGGGGTTTAACACTGTAAAATGAAAGTTCCATGTCCCATTTACTTCCATCTTCAAAGATAAACTCAGAATTGACGTGAACTTAGATTTTAGGATTTTGACTTTGGGATATTTAGAATTCTTCATGATTTTGATTTTGGTGATTTGAGGTTTTTCTGATTTTGGGTGGTATAAACAAAATGAGTTTTTGAGACGTTTCATCTAAAACCCTAGCAGCTGGCGATTTTGAGAGAGATTTGGGGATTTTGTTTTCTGATTTTGGTTTTAATATACAATCGGATTTTGGTTTTAAAATCGGGTCAATTACGGTTTAGTGTTTTCTAATCGGACGGTAAACCAACAGTTTTGTTTTCTAAAACACAAACTTGGGCTACATTAAACCAAGTTTTAACAGATGGTGAAATAAGCGTTTAATATTCATCCTGGGAAGAAATAAACGTTTAATTTTTACTATGGGTGGAAATAGATGTTTAAATTCCATTATGTGGGGAAATAGTACGCGATTAGTTATCCGAGTTTATCTAAATGATATAGAAATTTTGGAGGGGAATTAGTACACTGGTTATTCTCAGAACATTGTGCTGCTGTTGTTGAAAAACTGAAGAACAAATAGGATCTGAACAAGTAACAGAGCCAGCAGTCAATGAACCAGGAGCGTCAAAGAAATGGAGATCGATCTAAAATAAATTTTGAAAAAAAAGATACAGATTAGCTCTTCACACTTCTCTAATGCTACTAATCCCACAACAAATCCTATTAAGTAAAAAATATATAAACATAGAATATTATGTAGAAGATCCGATGATCTTAATCACTCGTTTGTATAACTCTCTCTCACAAGTTTGTAGTCGCGACTCAACAAAGAAGAACGAAAAAGATGAATACGAGAAGAATAAGCATCAAAAGTAAAGGCAAGCAAGACTTATAGAGTTTCCCTTTGAATCAGGTACTTTTCTCTTCATGATGGAAATTTACTAGAGCTTTTGTTTAGAGAAGCTGGAGCGCTACAACAATGGCGGAACTAAGGAGGAAGCAATCGCAGACTTATAATGACGAAGTCTGTTACAACAACCTTATCTTCTTCTTGCCTCCTCTTTATATATTCTGCTTTTGGGCCACATCAACTTCACCAGGCCCATCTCTTGTTATTAAGTTGTAGCTTTTGTTTCTCTTTGGGCTTCATACACCGAAGCCCATTTCCTCTAGTACGCTAGTGACAAAACTCGAACCCAATTCTCACAAAACTCCACCTGGTTCGAGTTCTGTCCAAACCCTAGCCGCTTCATCAATCTCAGAAAGATCCTCTGAAACTCCCGATCCTGGTATTACCGTCTCCTCCTCACCGAAAACCGCCCGTCATTACTCCTCCTTGAACCTGAGTCACTTGCCCTGTCTCTTATCCACCAGAAATAGCTTCGTCTTTCAACCTTTGAAGAATCCTTTGACCTTTCCTCTTCCTATTTCACCAGAAGACCTCTGCTTCTCCTCGTTCCGTGAAGCAGATTCGTCGTCTCCTGCCTCCGGAGATGACCCTCGATCAGGCGTCGACCATCTTTAGCGTTCTAAGACAGTCGAAGAACTTCTCTCTAGGTAATGTTTTCGTTAACATATCAACCGGATTGACTGATGTATGAATCTTCACCAATTTTACTTGCTCATCTGCTATAACATCCCTGATAAAGTTATATTTCACCGCGATATGCTTAGTCCTCTCGTAAAACATGTAGTTTTTAGCTAGGCAGATCACACTTTGAGAATCACAATATACTTCTACTGCTTCCTCCTTAAACCCCATCTCTTCGCAGATTCCTTTTAACCACAATGCTTCTTTTGTAGCATCTGACAAAGCCATATACTCGGCCTCAGTTGTAGAAAACACGACCACCTTCTGAAGTGAGGACTTCCAGCTCACTGTGTTACCATCTACAATGAAGACGTATCCACCAATGGACCTTCTCTTGTCTAAATCTGACGCATAATCCGAATCACAGTACCTTCTTACCTTGAAGTCTGCTTCCTTTGTGAAAGTTAAGTTTAACCTGAAGCTCCTTTCAAATATCTCATTATCCATTTCACTGCTAACCAATGTTCTCTTCCAGGTTTGCTCATGAATCTGCACACCAGACCAACCGCATAGGCCAAGTCAGGCCTGGAGCCAACCATGGCGTACATGAGGCTTCCCACTGCAGAACAATAAGGTATGTCCTCCATTAGTTTAGACTGCTCCACCTCCTGATTAGACTCTAGGCTATTTAGCTTGAATTGAGGTCCCAATGGAGTCTAAACTGCTTTTGAATCCCACATGTCAAATGTTTTCAAAACCTTAACCAAGTAATCTTCCTGTGAAAGCACCAAAACCCCTTTACGTCTGTCTCTGATGATTTGCATACCCAAAATCCTTTTAGCAGCACCCAAATCTTTCATGTCAAATTCTAAACTTAGCAACTCCTTAAAACTGCTCACCACTGACTTACTCTTGGAAGCAATTAACATGCCATCAACATAGAGTAGTAAGTAGACCATGTTCTCAAGGTTTGACCCTTTTAAATAGACACAAGGGTCATACTCACTCCTCTGGTAGTTCTGTCCTACCATAAATGAATCAAACCTATGATTCCATTTTCTTGGAGACTGCTTTAGGCCGTAAAGAGATTTTTTCAATAAGCAAACCTTATCTTCAGAACCTTTCTGCACAAAACCCTATGGTTGTTCCATGTAGATTTTCTCCTTTAGGACCCCATGTAGAAAAGCAGTCTTGACATCAAGTTGCTCCAACTCCATATCCTGATTAACCACTGCTGATAACAATAACCTGATTGAAGTGTGCTTGACCACTGGAGAAAACACTTCATTGTAGTCAATGCCCTCAATCTGTGCGAACCCTTTAGCAACCAGTCTGGCCTTATGCCTTTGTTGCTCCTCCTCTGTCATCCCTGGTTTCAATCTGAATACCCATTTATTACCAGTTACCTTCTGATTCTTCGGCCTGTCTGACAAAACCCAAGTTTCATTCACATGAAGCGACTGCATTTCTTCTTCCATACCCAAATCCCAGAGTTCACAGTCTTTACTGTTTTTATCCTCCTGATAAGACTTTGGCTTCTCCAAGTTAACTAGCTCAGCATTAGCCAATGCGTAAGCAAAGTAGTCATGATCATCAAACCTGTCTGGCTTTTTCTTTACCCTCTTAGCCCTGTCACGAACCAAAAGAAACTCACTGATGTTCTTAGACCCTTATCTGAATCAGACTCCTCACTCTCAGTAGCCCATCTGAACCAGTAGAACTATGACCGTCTGAACCAGTCTCACTGACTTCTCCTGCACTGACATCCTCTAAAGTACCCAAACCCGTCTCACTGTCTGATGTTTCCTAAGTTCAACTAGCTCCACCTTGATCAGACTCACTCTCAACTGTCTCACTATCACCCATAACTTCCTCTAAGTTGCTGCTGAATGTGACTCTTCTCTTTACCTTAGCAGACCCAAATGACTCTATACCCTCAGAAACAGATGAAACCATATCCTTGTAGAGCTGCTCTTCATGAAAGGCAATGTCCTTACTGATGACCACCTTTTGATCCTCTAAAAGCCAAATTGTGTATCCCTTAGTACCTTGAGCATATCCCATGAAAATTCCTTTAATACCTCTAGGACTAATCTTGTCACTAACTGTATGAACATAGGCCACGCAACCAAACCTCCTTAAGTGATCATACTCCGGTTTACCCCTGTCCATAGAGATTCTGGAATCTTAAAATCAATAGACGCAGAAGGTGATCTATTGATGATATAGCTTGCAGTACAAGCAGCCTCTACCCAAAACTTTCCTTCTAGGCCTGTTTCTGACAACATGGACCTAACCTTATTCATTATGGTCCTATTCATCCTCTCTGATACTCCATTCTGTTGAGGAGTATAGGGACAGGTCTTGTGTCTTTTGACACCTGAAATTCTGCAAAGCTCATCAAACTTTCTGTTACAGAATTCTAAGTCGTTGTCAGTTCTCAAGCATTTTAATCTTAGGCCACTTTGATTCTTCACTAAGACTTTCCGATCCGCAAAAGTCTGAAATGCTTGGTTTTTAGTCCCTAGAAAATAAATCCAGAGTTTCCTTGAATAATCATCAATGAATGTGATGAAATACTGTGCACCAGAAAGATTTTGTGTTACACTCGGAGAACCCCACAATCTGAACGGACATATTCCAGAACTCCTTTAGTGGTGTGCTTGGCTTTGGGAAAGCTCTGCTTATGAGACTTGCCAAGTACACATGACTCACAAAAGCCTAGGTCCTTTACTTCTTCTTTCCTGAGATAACCTTTCCTCGCTAGATACTCCATAGAAGCTTGACTCATATGAGCCAATCTTGAGTGCCAAAGTCTAGTTCTGTCCGGATTACTCTTGGCCATGTTAGCTTGAGGAGCTTTTACTGACCCAATGAGATAGTATAACCCATTCTGCCACCTTCCAGAAATAACATTTCTTATATTCCTGGTAAAATTGATAAGGAAGTTTGCACCATTGTAGTTGCAACCCGACTGCTATAACTGACCAAACGAAATAAGGTTCCTTCCCATTTCTGGCATGTATCTCACCTTGCTTAGTGTAACTAATGAACCATCAAGATTCACCAGTGTTATAGTGCCCATTCCTTTAACAGTGAGTGTTATTTTCCATTAAAACTTTAGTTCATTTAAATTCCATAAAATCAGATAACAAGTCCTTTCTTGGTGTCATATAGAACGTACACCAGAGTCTAGAACCCACTCATCTCCAGAGGCAATAAGGCTGGCTATCAAATTTAACTGTCCAAGAAGTTTAACAAAATCACTCTCATTCACAGATGTACCTAGATGGGCTATCAAAGCTACATGTTCAGGCAGAATGAGAGTTACATTTGCAGATCCTTGTGACTTCTGAAAGTTGTTGTTGCCTTTCTTTCTTTCTGGACAGTCTCTTTTCTAGTGACTCTCACTGCCACAAACCTAACACGCTTTACCCGAAGTTTTTGGCTTGGAGTTGTTTCTATGTCTGCTTTTTGACCTGCCTCTCCACTGCTTATTACCACCATGATTATTCCTCTTAACTGACCTTCCCCTTGATTCCACAAATAGACCCTCGGCTTGACCTTTACCCTTATTCAGCAACCCTTTGTTCCTCAGCTCAACTTCTTTAGCATATGCCGAAGTAGTAACCTCTTGGACTGTTAGAGTTTCTTTACCAGTCCCATATTTTAACGTATGCACCAGGGGCTCATAGAGAGACGGCAAGCTAGTAAGCAATTGAATTGCTTGATCCTCATCAGTGATTTGAATCTTTAGGCTTTCAAGATCAGCAATAAGCTTTAAGAAAACATTCAGATTTTCCTCAATGGATTTATTCTCCTCCATCTTGTAGCTTGCAAATTGTTGTTTCAAGTAGATCCTGTTAGGCAATGACTTGGTGTGGTAGTCTTTTTCAAGAACCTTCCACATACCCAAAGCAGTAGATTCATTCATAACCTTCCTCAAGATTTGATTACTTAGGCACATAGCAATAAGGTTTCTTGTCCTCAAATCTTTCTCTGCAAACAATGGATCCAACTTAACCTGTTTAACCTGACTGAGCTGCTTAACATGTGCCAGTCCCTCAAGCTTAGCCACCACTATTCCTTCAGTAGCCGTACTAGAACTTGTAGCTGGTACTTCCTCTGGTTCCCTAAGAACCGAGATTAGTCCCTGTATTTCCAACTGTCCTTGTAACTTGAACTTCCACAAACCGAAATCCCCTTTTCCATCAAATTTCTCAACCTCAAACCTTCCTGATGTTGGTTCCATCTTGATACTGATCTTGTTTTCTAAATTTGTCACCTGCAGATAACAAAGAAGAAACAACAATAGCAACAGGAAATCAACATGTAATCTGGTTCAAGACAAACAGATAATGAAACTTGAGATTGGATCAGATTAGTTGTTCAAGGATCAGAAATACTCCCTGTGTTCTTTGGTCAGAACTCAACGCAAACATTTCCTCCAGTCGCCTGATATTTCACCTAAGATCCGTGAAAGATAATCCCAAACGATCCTCCTCCTCTCCAAGACCATACAAGTTCTTCCTCAGGTACGCTTCGCCTTCGTATCCTCGGATCTAGATCGATTTACTCAACCTAATCGCTCTGATACCATTTGTAGAAGATCCGATGATCTTAATCACTCGTTTGTATAACTCTCTCTCTCACAGGTTTGTAGTCGCGACTCAACAAATAAGAAAGAAAAAGATGAATACGAGAAGAATAAGCATCAAAAGTAAAGGCAAGCAAGACTTATAGAGTTCCCCTTTGAATCAGGTACTTCTCTCTTCAGGATCGGGATCTGGAAATTCACTAGAGCTTTTGTTTACAGAAACTTGAGAGCTACAACAATGGCGGAACTAAAGAGGAAGAAATCACAGACTTATAATGACAAAGTCTGTTACAACAACCTTATCTTCTTCTTGCCTCCTCTTTATATATTCAACTTTTGGGCCACATCAAATTCATCAGGCCCATCTCTTATTGTTAAGTTGTAGCTTATGTTTCTCTTTGCACTTTATACACCGAAATTCATTTGCTTTAGTGGGCTAGTGACAAAACTAGAACCCAATTCTCATATATTAGTTTATGGTTTTGGAAATCAATATGTAGATTGGGAGCGAAACAGTCGTAAATTTTGGTGAATTGACGATGATCGTAGCCTAAACTCGCCAAACTCCTTTATATAATTATAACTAATTACTCCTTTATATAATCTTGGTTGCTTGCACTTTTTTTTGCTGCTTTTGATGTGTTTTGGGTTCTAAAAGTGTTCTGTACATTGACGAGGATTTTCATTACAATTGAAGTTCTCCTAAACGTACCACTATACTATAATAAATGGGTATAAGAGAATAATTAAGTATAAGAGCATGTACATTAATGGATTTTAAATGGGTTTTCAAAATATAAAATTATTAAAATATACTCTCTCTCATCTTTTTATTCAATTTTATATATTTTTTTTCATCTTTTTATTCAACTTTTATTAATTTTATATTTCAATACACCCCATTATTTTATAAAAACCTCTCTAAAATTATCAATTTGAGAAACTCTCTCTCCAAAGATTAAAAATAATTTTCTCTTTTTACTCAATTTTATATTTCCAAAAAGACTCTCTTTCTTTATTTTACTCAAATTTTACATTTTCTTTTTTCTTTTTACTCAAATTTTAATAATTTTATATTTTAAAAACCCGTTTTAAACTATCAATATACATGCCCTAAGAAAGCGAGAAGGTGGGACTCGGGAGTACTATCTAAATAAAACACGACAAGTTATCAAACTACGACTTATCAACACCACCCTATATATATATATTATATATATAACCCTACCTCTATCTCGTCAGTCATTTTAAAAGTCATATATAACAAATAATTCCCAATTTCCCACGATATAGGCATCAAATGGTAACAAAAATTCTTCCAATTTTTCAAATTCTTAAAATCTTAAATTTTTTTATTACCATTTAAGTTTGACATTATTCACCAAATTCTCTAATTCAGCAAATTTTCCAATTCAGCAAAAATTCAATAAATTCTGCAATTTAGCAGAAATTATGCAATTACCATTTACATCTGTAGAGTTTAGAATTTTAAGATTTAGACTCTAAAATTTTATAATTAGTGGTATTTTGCAAATGGACAATCCATAGTGACGTTTTTGCAAATTTACACACTAAAAGTGGTATTTTTGCAATTGTCCCCTAAATATATATATAACGTGATTAAGTCTTACTAAATTTGTTTGATAATTCTAAAATAATATTTTAATATTTTAAAAATTAGGTTTACTAAAAAATAATTTAATTTAAATAACAAAATATTATATCATAAATTATGTATATAAATTTGTTTTATCAATCTATTAATTTATTTAAGAGGCAATTGCTAAAATGCCACTTTTGTTGTATACATTTGCAAAATACCACTTAGGGGTGTTGCAGGTAAAGACGAAGTGTGATCGTAGAATCAAGACGAGGAAGAGGAGATGATCTAGTGTCTCGTTGAGTTGCTGTATTGTTAGAATTGCTAGGTTGCTAGTAAATTCTTGAATGATTGTTGTTTGATATTAGTTATTGGTTTGAACGGTTTAGTATTTCGATAAGTATGAGATTATTGAATGTTGGTTGGTTTAATTGTTTGATCGTATTGATTCCGCATTGCTTGTGTTGGCCCATTGAGGAACATTATCTGTGATAATAATATTTCGAAGGGAAAATTTTTAAATTTTTGGATTGGGTAGTTTCAGAAAAGTGGTATTTTTACAAAGATTTTAAAAATGTGGCATTTTTGAAAAGTAATATTTTTTGAAATTTCTCTTTATTTAATTAATTATTTTTTAAAAAAATTCAGCAGATTCAGCAAATTCTTCAAATTTTGCAGTTACCATTTAAGTTTGATTTTATTCAGCAAATTCTGCAAGAAATCAACATTAATTCAACAAATTCTTCAAATTCTGCAAAAATTCAGCGGTTACCATTGAGACCTATAGTAAAATCATTATTCATAAGCAAACAATTTTTTAAACATATTACATATATATATATATAGTAAAATCATTATTCATAAGCAAACAATTTTTTAAACATATTACATATATATATAAATATATATATATATATATATATATATATATATAAATGTATATTAACCACCATAAGTAATTAATTATAACTAACAATAATCTTTGGCCTACTTATAACATATAAAACTTATATATAAAATTATATATATATATATATGTTTAACAAGTATATTAAGGCTATAACTTATATATATAATTATATATATATGTTTAACAAGTACATTAAGGCTGCTAATCAATATGTGACTATTTGTATATATGTGCATGAGAGAAAAATAATCAAAGGGGGTGCCAGTAATCCAAAAGCACCGAACAAAGAGTGCCTCCAACTTGTAAAAGTAAACAATATCGCATCTATCGCATCTTTTATGCCAATTATATTGTAATCTCATTTTCATTTTACTATTTCTATTTAGATGTTGTTTATGCGTCCGGATCAATATCCACACCAACTGTACACATATATCTACTTACACAGAACTTAAATACATGCATCGATACCAAAAATGTCACATCAAACCCGCGGTTATTTGAAACGTTCTCATGTTTTATTCACTATACATCTATTAGTCATGTATGTCGCAACAATGTATATAAACCTTTTAAAATCAAGTTTACACATTATTTTATAACTCAAGGCGATTTCAGGAGTCTTATTCCAAAACTCATATTGTGAATAGACAAATCATTCATCTCACATGAATCATAAATCGTCATTTATAATCGATTTTGATAGAATCTCGTAAGTCGTAACAAATGACGTGTTACTGTGTTTTAGCTCTGGTCAACTTATTTATATGTATAAGAGTCAACTTGTTAAAGTCTCTTAGGGAAATAGAGAGACTCGGTTCAATCTGATTTTTACCGGTTTTTTGGGTTAGATTGAATCGGGTGGTTTTCCGGTTACATGGCTGGTTTAATCTCTGATCTATAAAGAGATTAAATGTTGTTAAGCCGTTGAGTAGTTGTTGTAACAGAACATCGTCTTCTTCCTTCGAGCATCTCGGATTTGAGAGGGCTCAATACTTCATTGATAGTGGATTGCTGATTCGAGATCAGCTCCAGAGCAGTAGTTCTTCATCTCGAAGGCGAAGCTCTGGGTAAAATCTTGTGTATTGTTTACTTACTACTAATCGTTGCTTCATCGCTTGTTCTCGGTCTTGAGTAGAAGAGAAACCGGTGGTTTTGACGTCGGAGACATCTTGATCGGAGTATTGTGTAGTCCAGAGCCTGATTAGCAGGAGGATAATCTCAACAAGTGGTATAAGAGCTATCGGAGAAAGATCGCGATGTCGAACCCAAGGATTGAGGTGGAGAGGTTCGACGGCTCTGGCGATTTTCAGATCTGGAAGATTCGGATGATGGCAAATTTTGGAATTCTTGGATTAAAGAACATTCTTACCGATGAGCGATTATTGATGGAGGTTCCGTTGTCTAAGGCAGAGGAAAAGAAACCGGTGGTTTTCGATGCGTCTGCTACTGATGAATCGGCACCGGGAATTATCTCGTCTTCGCCGTTGGCGTCTCCTGGTATGAAGATGGTACCTGACCCAGAGAAGATCGAGCAATCGGATAAGGCAAGAAACCTGATAATCTTGCATAATAGCGACAATGTTCTTCGTAAGGTACAACACTGTGAAACTGCGGCTGCGATGTGGTCTCTACTTGATAGACTTTATATGGCTACTTCTTTACCAAATCGGATCTATATGCAACTGAAGTTCTATACGTTCAAGACGGATGAGTCAAGAACTGTGGATGTGAATGTTGATGAATTCTTAAAAATTGTTGCTGAATTGCATAGCCTACATGTTAGTGTGTCTGAGGAGGTACAAGCTATATTGTTCTTGAGTTCATTGCCTGCGAGTTTTGATCAGCTGAAGCATACAATAAAGTATGGTAGAGACTCTTTGACACTAGAAGAGGTTATCTCATCGGCTAAGTCAAGGGAAAGAGAGTTAGCAGAGAAACAAGCTGAGAAGGGTCAGACTTCTGTACTGTATACTAAAGAAAGAGGCAGACCATTCGTAAGAGGGCAGTCAGGTCAGAAGGGAAGGTCGAGAAGTAAATCTCGAAATGGTTATAAGGTGATTTGCTGGTATTGTAGAAAGGAAGGACATATGAAGAATGACTGTTTTGCCAGAAAGAAGAAGTATGAGAGTGATGGGGATGGTGAAGCAGGTATTATGATTGAGCAACATGCAAATGATGCTACTGTCTTGAATATGTCTGAGGCTAATTGTCAGGAGAATTGGGTTATTGATTCTGGTTGTACTTATCACATGACCTCCAGAAAGGATTGGTTTTTCGAGTTTGAAGAAAAGGAATCAAGCAAGATTCTACTTGGTGATTTCAGGACAGTTGAGACTCAAGGTACAGGATCAATCCGGCTTAATACACATGGAGGATCTATTAAGGTACTTAAAAATGTGAGATATGTACCTAATCTTAGAAGGAACCTGATTTCTACACCAACCTTAGACAAATTGGGCTTTACCCATTCTGGTGGACATGAAAAAGAGGAATTTTACATGAATGGCAAGCTAGCATTGCGTGGTGTGCTGCAGAATGGACTGTATATCCTTGATGGTGAAAATGTTACTGAAGAAATGTGTAATGTTGAGGCTCCAAAAGGGACAGCTCCTATGTGGCATAGTCGGCTTGGACACATGAGCCACAAAAACCTGCAAATCTTGGTAAGAGATGGAATTCTGAAGAAGAAATATGTTGGAAAAGAATTCTTCTGTGAGCATTGTGTTTTGGGAAAGGCCAAGAGGGTGAGTTTTGAAATCGGCAAGCATGAGGCTAAACAAGTTTTGGAGTATGTTCATGCAGATTTGTGGGGCTCACCTAATGTGAAAGAATCCATGTCTGGTTGTCATTATTTCTTGTCACTCATTGTGATTTTTCGAGAAAGGTGTGGGTTTATTTTCTAAAATCCAAGGATGAAACGTTTTCTAAGTTCTGTGAATGGCAAACCTTTGTGGAGAACAAAGCAGAGAGGAAGGTGAAATGTCTCAGAACGGATAATGGTCTCGAGTTTTGCAACAAGGCATTTGATGATCACTGTAGAGCTGCTGGGATTGAAAGGCACCATACATGTACTTATACACCACAGCAAAATGGTGTAGCTGAGTGTATGAACAGGACAATCATGGAAAAAGTGAGATGTTTGTTAAATGAATCAGGCTTGAGTGAAGTATTTTGGGCTGAAGCTGTAGCTGCTTCAGTATACTTGATTAACCGGTCCCCATCATCTGCAATTGGTTTTAAGTCTCCTGAAGAATTGTGGCTCAAGAAGAGACCCGGATACAAACACCTAAAAAGGTTTGGTGCTATTGCATATGTATATGTGGATAAGGGAAAACTAAAGCCTAGAGCAGTTAAGGGTGTGTTTATTGGTTACCCTCCAGGTACCAAAGGCTACAAGATTTAGTTGATTGATGATGATAAATGTGTGGTGAGTAAGCATGTGAAGTTTCATGAGGAAATGGTGTATAAAGATCTAGTCCAGAACAAGGAAAACAAGCAAAGTTTTTCTGAGAAAGGAGATCCTAAACCAAGAACCATTATCACAGATATCGCAATGCTGAGGAGTGATAAACAAAAGGTGATGTTGCATCATGGTAGGGCTTCTACTGACAGTGATAAAGGGTATGTGGATCCTACTGAAGGTGGAGTTATCTCCCGAGTGGTGTCAGAAGCTGGCACTTCATCCCAAGGTGGAGTGAATCCACAGTTGACTGAGCCAGAACCTGATGATATAGAAGAAGGGTCAACGGGACTTAAGTCTATTATTGATAGGCAGCCTCAGCCAGATCAAGACAGACAAAGAAGAGTCGTCACAAAACCTGTCAGGTATATTGAAACTTGTTTCAGTTTTGCTCTGAATCTTGAAGATATTTCTGTTGAGGATGTTTCCACAGAGGAGGGAGCTGTAGCATTTGCTTTAGCTGCAGCAGGAGTGATAGGCAGTGATGAACCCATGAGCTATACAGAAGCTATAGAAAGTGTGGATTGGAAATTGTGGAAGGATGCATGTTTTGAGGAGAAAGACTCACTGGACAGAAATAAGACTTGGATACTTGTAGCAAGGCCTAAAGACAAAAAGGTCATAAGCTGTAGATGGCTGTTTAAATTGAAGCCTGGTATTGAAGAGAGTGAGCCTCCTAGGCACAAAGCCAGGTTAGTTGCTCGTGGTTTCACCCAGAGAGAAGGGATTGACTTTCAAGAGATTTTTGCGCCTGTGGTGAAACATGTGTCCATTAGGATTCTACTGTCTCTTGTGGTAAATTTGAACTTAGAGTTAGAGCAAATGGATGTAAAAACAGCATTTTTACATGGGGATTTGGAGGAGGACTTGTATATGGATCAACCTGAGGGTTTTGAGGATAAAGAACATCCTGAATATGTTTGCCTGCTCAAGAAATCACTGTATGGCCTCAAGCAATAGCCTAGGCAGTGGAATAAGAAATTTGATCAAGTAATGAAGCTGCAAGGGTTCATGAGGAGTGAGCATGATCCTTGTGTCTACACCAGAGAAATTACTAAAGGCAGATTTGTGTATCTTCTGTTGTATGTGGACGATATGCTGATTGCAGCATCTGACATGTCTGAGGTTAAAGCATTGAAGACGCAGCTGAGTTTAGCGTTTGAGATGAAAGACTTAGGCCCAGCCCGAAGGATTCTAGGCATGGACATAGTCAGAGATAGAGAGAAGGAGGTGCGTTACTTATCACAGTCAGAGTATCTCAAGAAAGTGATTAAGAGTTTCAGAATGGAGGATGCAAAAGGTGCACAAACTCCTATTGGAGCTCATTTCAAATTGACAAAAGTGAAAGAGCAAGACGAATGTGCTGATGCTCAGGTAATTCCCTATTATTCTGCGGTTGGAAGTATAATGTATGGAATGGTAGGCTCTAGACCGGATTTGGCATATGGTATTGGTATTGTGAGTAGATTTATGAGCAATCCTGGGCACATTCATTGGGAAGCCGTGAAATGGTTACTGAGATACATTAAGAGTTCTATTGATCTGAGGTTGACGTTTACAAGAACTGAAAATTTGAGGGTTCAAGGCTACTGTGATTCAGATTTTGCTGCTGACTTGGACCGAAGGAGATCTATATCAGGCTACATTTTCACAGTTGGAGGAAATGTTGTTAGTTGGAAGTCTAGTTTGCAGCATGTTGTGGCATTATCAACCACTGAGGCTGAATTTATTGCTCTCACTGAAGCAGTAAAGGAGGCAATATGGTTAAGAGGTTTACTTGAGGATTTTGGTTACAAGCAAGAGGCTGCAAGTGTTTGGTGTGATTCTCAAAGTGCATTATGTTTGGCAAAGAATAATGCATTTCATGAAAGGACAAAGCATATTGCTACAAAGTAAAACTTCATCAGAGACATCATTGATGGAAAAGAAGTTGAAGTGCAGAAGATCCATACGAGTAGGAACCCGACTGATATTTTGACTAAGGTGGTTCCGGTTAGTAAATTCAATGCTGCATTGGATTTACTTAAGGTTCTCAAGAACTGAAAGAGCCGCAAGGCTCAGACGCTGGTGGTGTAGAATTCAGAAGAATCCACAGGAGATCATGAAGCGGTTTGAAGGAAGTGATGATAAAGTTGCAGAGTCTAAATCAAGGTGGAGTATGTTACTGTGTTTTAGCTCTGGTCAACTTATTTACATGTATAAGAGTCAACTTGTTAAAGTCTCTTAGGGAAATAGAGGGACTCGGTTCAATCTGATTTTTACCGGTTTTTGGGGTTGGATTGAATCGGGTGGTTTTCCGGTTACATGGCTGGTTTAATCTCTGATCTATAAAGAGATTAAATGTTGTTAAGCCGTTGAGTAGTTGTTGTAACAGAACATCGTCTTCTTCCTTCGAGCATCTCGGATTTAAGAGGGCTCAATACTTCATTGAAAGTGGATTGCTGATTCGAGATCAGCTCCAGAGCAGTAGTTCTTCATCTCGAAGGTGAAGCTCTGGGTAAAATCTTGTGTGTTGTTTACTTACTACTAATCGTTGCTTCATCGCTTGTTCTCGGTCTTGAGTAGAAGAGAAACCGGTGGCTTTGACATCGGAGACATCTTGATCGGAGTATTGTGTAGTCCAGAGCCTGATTAGCAGGGGGATAATCTCAACATGACGGTATACTAGATGCAAAATATAATTGAATTAGTATTTTGACATGATATAAAATTTGAACGGGAAATAAAAATAGTGACCACGTATATAACACAAGTATGGTGGGGTCAAATAAAAATAGTGACCACGTAATTCTTTTTGAATGGGGTCGAATCAGAAAGAAACTAAAAATATAGAGGAATTTGTGCAAAAGCGCGACCTGACCTTCTATTTTTCTGAGGTTTAAAAGTATTAATTGGGCCGCTAATATTTGGGCCTGACTCAGCGAACCCAATACCAATCGGCACACCATCGACCCGACAAACTATTATTTTCCTTTTCCTTCTCCTGCGACGGCGACGACTGTACCGCCACCGCCTTGCCCTCCGATCCTTCTATGCTAGACCGATCAAACCCATCTCTCGCTCTCCCTCTCCCTCTCTTCCTGTAATTCTTCTAAAGACGCAGACCTTTTTCCCCCCCGTCTAGAGTAGAACGAGATGGGTAAACCCAAAGGAGATGCTGCAAGGAGCAAGGCTCGTCCTTCAAGCAGCAGGTGAATTTTCCCCCTTCAGTTCTCTCCTAGCGTTTTAATTTTAGTCCTGTTTTGCCTTTTCGAGTCTATGCTTCGTTGCTTTGGTACTGAATTTGAGCTCTCTGAACAGCTTGGCAGCTTCTCTGTTACCGTCTGGCTCTGCAGCCGCTGCTGTAGGTTTTGGTGGGTATGTCGGTAGCTCTAGGTTCGATACTTCTCTGTCAAACGAAGACTCTGTTGCTCCCTTTTTGGTATGTTTTGTCCCCCTCTTCGTTTGATTCTGCATATTTGTTTCCCAATCTCTCTCATCTTTGTGGATTGATTGTAGGATTTGGATAGTGAGGTGGCCCAACACTTGCAACGGCTTTCAAGGAAGGATCCTACAACAAAGGTAATGGGTTTCCTGGATATCCAATCGACTTGCAGGAACTGTTGTTTCTGAGTTTTCTTGATTGTGATTTGTTTGTGTCAACAGATTAAAGCTCTTGCTTCCTTGTCAGAATTGCTTAAGCAGAAGAAAGGGAAGGAACTTTTGCCAATAATTCCACAATGGGTATGTTTCTCTATCAACGTAATATGTGTGAACCTTCAGATGAATATTATTGTAACAAAGAAGAAAGCCTTAGCTTCAGAAGTTGTATTAAATTTGATGTTGGGGTATGCTAATCCTATCAGGATTGAGAATTTGGTTGATCGTTTTCCACAATTGATTGACTATTTTCATCATACTTTTCCAGACATTTGAGTACAAGAAGTTGATACTGGACTACAATAGAGATGTTCGGCGAGCTACGCATGACGTCATGACTAACGTTGTCACTGGTGTCGGGTTTGTACTTTGACTCTCATGTTCTAATGCATGCCCTTTTTCTTGTCGCTCTTCCCATGCAGTGTCTCATTTACTCTTTTTTTAGCATCATACACTTGGATGTCAGATAGTCTTCTTGTGTCAAGTGTGATATGATTTAGCTTTGAGGTTTTCCTAACATATGTATCAAAGGAATTATGAATATTTTGTTGGAATGATTCTTTGTTACTCACTGCTGTAGAAGCTTTACTATGTTGAGCGTGCCATGTAGAAAACTGTGTTTTGATTTTGTCTTAGCATACATGCGATACTTCTATCTTATGTCTTCTCCCTCTATGATTATGTATTCTGCATTAATTCTTAGTTTCTTACATATTACTCAGGAGAGATTTAGCACCTCATCTAAAATCTATAATGGGGCCCTGGTGGTATTCGCAGTTTGATTTAGCTTCTGAAGTTTCTCAAGCAGCAAAGTCGTCTTTGCAGGTTGGCACCTCGTTTCGTAATTCATTTTTATTGGTGGAGGTTATTTGGATGGCACACTTTCTATTCTAAGCTCTCTTGCCGTCTTATTAGATCAGTGACATTTTAGTTCTGGTCAGCGGGAACTTTGTTATATAATTCATTTCCAGATTTTCATTTCGCTGCCTAATGTTTAAACAGGTAGCTTTCCCTGCCCAGGAAAAGAGATTGGACGCCTTGAATTTATGTTCAGCTGAGATTTTTGCTTATTTGGAGGAAAATCTCAAACTTACACCTCAAAATTTAACTGATAAAGCACTTGCTTCAGATGAATTAGAAGAAATGCACCAGCAGGTACTTCATCTGGGTGATTCTTCACGTTAAGGTGCAATTTTTCCTTATTTGGGTTTTCTTATTCCAGTGCCTTATTTTACGTCGTTTTCAGATGATATCGACATCTCTTGTGGCGTTGGCCACACTTCTCGATATTTTGCTCCACGAACCTGATAAAGCTGGCTCTCCAAACATTAATGCCGAATCAAAACTTGCCTTGAAGGCTAGGAGAGTAGCAACCTCCTCAGCTGAGAAGTTGTTCTCTTTCCATAAATGCTTTCTGAACTTTCTAAAATCTGAAAGCCCTAGTATCCGGTCAGCGACTTATTCTTTGTTGAGCAGCTTCATTAAAAATGTTCCTGAAGTCTTTGGTGAAGGTGATGTCAGATGTCTTGCACCAGCTCTGCTTGGTGTTTTTCGAGAAAATAATCCAGCCTGCCACTCAACAATGTGGGAGGCTGTCTTGCTGTTCTCTAGAAAATTTCCTCAAAGTTGGGCCCACTTAAATGTTCATAAATCTGTTCTAAATCATTTGTGGCAGTTTCTTAAGAACGGGTGCTTTGGATCCCCACGGGTTTCTTATCCTGCATTGATATTGTTCCTGGAAGTTATGCCAAAACAATCTGTAGAAGCTGATAAGTTCTTTGTCAACTTTTTCAAAAACTTATTGGCTGGGAGGAGTATGTGTGAGTCTTCAAGCACGGATCAATTATCGCTGCTTCGTGCAACCACTGAATGTTTCCTCTGGGGATTACGTAATGCTTCAAGGTATTGTGATGGTCCGAATTCCATTCACGATCTCCAAGTTGATCTTATCGATAAAGTTCTCGTGAAGATTCTATGGGCAGACTTCTTTGACCTATCTAAGGGCAGCATTCCACCTATTCCTAGGAAGCCAGCTGAAACTCTGAGCATGACAAATTCATTTAGTTATCTGCAAGAGCTAGGAAGATGCATCTTAGAAATTCTTTCAGGGATTAATTTGCTTGAACAGAACCTGCTGTCTTTTTTCTGTAATGCTGTTCAAGAGAACTTCTTGAATATGCTTCAGCAGGGAAATTTAGAGATAGTTACGGGCAGCATGAGAAGAATGATTGATTTTCTCTTGTTATTTGAGAGATGTTCAGTTTTGGAAGGTGAGAGTTGGCCCTTGGAACAATTTGTGGGGCCACTGCTGTCCAAGGCTTTCCCGTGGATAAAATCATCTGTAAGTTATTGTCCATTTTGTGTTACCCTTTTATCTCACGGTAAACCATATGATGTTTTTAATTGATTAAGTTATGTGGTTAAATTTCTGTTTTCAGGAAATGTTAGATGGTTTGAAGCTTTTGTCAGTTTCAGCATCAGTGTTTGGACCGAAAAAGATAGTTCCAGTACTTATTGGTGATATAGAGACTTCTACTCTTCTCCCTGTTGAGAAAGAGAGAGATATGAGCACAGAGAAGTTTATTAAAGTTTTTCAAGAAATCTTTATTCCTTGGTGTATGGATGGATATGACTTTTTGACTCCGGCTAGACAAGATCTCCTGCTTTCATTACTTGATGATGAATGTTTCACTCAGCAGTGGAGTGATGTCATTTCTCATGTATTTAATGAACAAGATCAGGGCTTCGATAACTTGGCTGCTATGGAAATGCTTTTAGAGAAGGCAAGGAAGGAAATTACAAAAAGAAGTTCCGGGCAGGAGTTGAATCAAAGAATAGGCTCCCGGCCAGACCATTGGCATCATAGACTCATAGAATCAACTGCTATAAGTCTTGTTCGTTCCTCCCCAATGACTACAACATCTACTTCTCAGTTTCTGTGGTAAGTTAGCCAACATATCTGTAAACAGTTTTAAACAAAGCTCATTTTTATATCATTTGAATTCAAGCTCGCATCCAAGATCTCACATTTATATTTCTCAGCCAAGTCTTTCATATTGCTTGGTTGCTTGTTCTCAGGTCTTTTTCTGTATTTTTTTTGTGTATGCAGTTCAGTTCTGGGTGGTTCAACTGAAGAAAGCAGTATTTCTTTTGTGTCGAGAAGCTCTTTGGTCTTGATATATAGAGGGATCCTCGAAAATCTGCTATCTTTTATCAAACAGTCACCGCTATGTTCAGTTAATGATACATTTTCCTCTCTTATTGCTGAGGCTGTTGATATAGAGTTTGGTTTGAGCAGTTCTGTAGATGTGATCGCGGTTGCTAAGTTTGCAGCAGAAGTTATTGATGGTAGTTTCTTCAGTTTAAAGGCTCTGAATCAGGATGTCACTCTATTTTCAACTATTTTGTCTTCTATCTTTATCATTGACTTGGAGGGTAGAATGACATCACTAGTGGACAATATGTTATATGAGCTCAAAGAGAAGAGAAATGATCGGAATCTTGTGTGTGACTTTGTTCATGCTGTTTGCTCTAAGATGAATAATCAGTTCTGGAAATCCATAAACTATGATGTTCGGAAGAGTTCAGCAAGCATTTTGGTTCAGTCCATAAGGTCAGTTGTTCTACTTGAGGATGATCTGCAACCTTCTCAACTCACATTATTGTGTGTTTGGATGATCGAGGTGTTGGAATATCATTCGTTGGATCAAAGTGATGAAGAAAATATATGTGGCCTGCTCCTGCTTGAGAGTGATGTATGGCCTATGCGGGTCAGCCCCAGCTCGTCAGCTAGCATAAATACCTATGGTGTGCCTGTTCATTTCAGCGAATTGAGGAAATCCAAGAGTCAAAGATTTGTTTCTTTCATTAACAGCCTGATCATGAAAATGGGTATTCACCGATTTCTTGTCGACCACAAAGATAATGGGTTTGCCTCTCAAGCTTGGCTTTCCGCAGAAATACTCTGCACATGGGAGTGGCCAGGGGGTAATGTTCAGAATTTTTTCCTGCCAACGCTCGTCTCATTTTGTAAGAGTGAACCATCGAGTGGAGGTTTGCTAAATTCCATTTTTGACATTCTACTCAATGGTGCTCTTGTGCATGGAGAGGATGAGAGAGAGAGCTTAGGGAGCATGTGGGTTGACTTTAATAATCACATAGAGGACGTCGAAGAACCATTTTTGAGGGCTCTAGTGTCATTGCTTTCCACTTTGTTCAAGGAGGACCTTTGGAGAGAAGAAGAAGCCATGGCTACTTTCAAAATGCTCACAGACAAACTCTTCATAGGGGAAGAGACAAACAAAAACTGTTTGAGAATCATTCCTTTCATTATGAGCATAATAATCTCACCATTACGCACAAAAATCAAATCTGGTGTTTCTGGTGAAGATACATTGCTGCCACTGGACGTTTTCCTTACAGGTTGGCTGGAGAGGTCTTTGTCGTTTCCTCCTTTGGTGCTTTGGCAAAGTGCGGAAGGTGAGGCCCAATTTAATTTTCATATTTTTTCATTGGTGATGGCTGGTGATCTCATCTTGTAATTCTATGAACAGTGTTTAGATTTGAATCAAGGATTAAGGCTCAAGGGTGAATGTAGAGCAATTAGTTACTTAAGAAAATTGACCTTGTGATATTCCTGAGTCCTCACCTGACAAGTGGTCATAATTTGCATTAGATGGACATTCTAGGAAGCAATTTAAGGCTGAGGTTTCGATATTTAGCTTTTGCTTTGCATGCCTAGCTGATTGTTGTCTTTATCAGATATGCAGGATTGGTTTCAGCTTGTTATCTCTTGTTATCCCGTGAGCGAAAAGGCTGAAGAAGCAAAGAAACTACAGAGGCATGTGAGCAATGAAGAGAGAGCACTCCTGCTGGACTTGTTCCGCAAGCAAAAGCAAGGTCCTGGTGCATCAAGCGTAGTGACCCAACTTCCAGCTGTCCAAATTCTACTCGCTAGACTAATAGTGATCGCAGTTAGTTACTGTGGAAATGATTTTAGTGAGGAAGATTGGGATTTTGTCTTTTCTAATTTGAAGCGTCTGATTCAGTCTGCAGTAGTTGTGATGGAGGAAGCTTCTGAGAACGTCAATGACTTCATTAGTGGTGTTTCTTCCATGGACAAGGAGGATGATACTCTTGAGGGACTTGGGCATATTGTTTCTATTTCTGATCCTTCTATAGACAATGCTAAGAATGCTCTCTCAGCATTTTCCTTGCTTAATGCATTAGTAAAACATAAATCAGTTGACAATCTGAATTCCTTGGCCGATGAAACATGGGATCCGGTGAAAGATCGGATACTTGAAGGTGTTCTGCGACTTTTCTTCTGCACCGGTCTTGCCGAGGCTATTGCTGCTTCATATTCCCCAGAGGCAGCATCTATTGTTGCTTCATTTCGAGCTGATCATTTGCAGTTCTGGGAGTTGGTGGCTCAACTTGTAGTGGACTCTTCTCCACGTGCAAGAGATAGAGCTGTCAGAGCAGTGGAATTTTGGGGTCTAAGCAAGGGGGCCATAAGCTCTTTGTATGCAATAATGTTCTCTTCCAATCCAATCCCTTCATTGCAACTTGCTGCCTACATTGTATTGTCTACCGAACCTATTTCCAGGCTTGCCATTGTTGCTGATGGGAATGTATCACTGAGTGATGAGTCTCTCAATGATCAGGACTTAAGCAATGATGGCTTGCCATCTGAAGACAAGTTACGGCTAAGAGATGAAATATCTTGTGTGGTTGAGAAGTTAAATTATGAACTTCTTGATACGGATTTAACTGCGCCAGAAAGGGTAAAGTTTACTTTCAAAAGCTTCTTTGGCTTATTGCTCCTCTACGGATAAATCACTCACTGTAATAATCACTTCTAATTGCAGGTGCAAACATTCCTGGCATGGTCTTTGTTGCTCTCGCATGTTAACTCTTTACCTTCACTAACACAAGGACGAGAGAGACTGGTGCATTACATAGAGAGGACTGCAAATCCGTTGATATTAGATAGTCTTTTTCAGCATATTCCTCTAGAATTATACATGGCACAGAGCTTGAAGAAGAAAGATGGGGAAATTCCACCCGAGTTATCTGTGGTAGCATCTGCAGCAACTCTTGCAATTACGACGGGTTCGTCCCTGTCAACCGTTGAGTCACTCTGGCCTATTGAAACTGGAAAAATGGCTTCTCTTGCTGGGGCGATATATGGTCTGATGCTACGTGTCCTCCCAGCGTACGTTAGAGAATGGTTTAGCGAAATGCGTGATCGATCTGCATCATCTTTGATAGAAGCATTTACAAGATCGTGGTGTAGCCCTTCTTTAATAGAGAACGAACTGTCTCAGGTATGTGCTATAACAACCTTTTTCTTGTCTCTGTTAGTTGCAATGAAAATCAACTAACGCATTGGCAAATATTACGTTCATTGTTTATGTGAGCTGCAGATAAAGAAGGCAGACTTTAATGATGAGAGCTTTTCAGTCAGCATAAGTAAATCGGCAAACGAAGTGGTTGCTACATATACAAAGGATGAAACCGGGATGGATCTCGTAATCCGTCTCCCAGTTTCTTACCCACTCAGGCCTGTTGATGTCAGTTGCACAAAAAGTATTGGAATAAGCGATGCGAAGCAAAGGAAGTGGTTGATGTCTATGCTAATGTTTGTTCGTAATCAGGTACGTACTGTACTTCATAATACGGTAGCAGCATAAGTTGGTAGAGTCACGCACAAATATAGAACAACATATGATTAATGTAGTAGTGCATGTTTTGGCTGAATGTTTTCTTTTCTGTTAAATGTGTTATTGGAAACAGAACGGGGCTCTGGCGGAGGCGATAAGAATATGGAAGCGGAACTCGGACAAGGAATTTGAAGGAGTAGAAGACTGTCCAATATGTTACAGTGTGATTCACACAGTGAATCACAGCCTTCCAAGGCGGGCTTGTGTGACATGCAAATACAAGTTTCACAAAGCATGTTTAGACAAGTGGTTCTACACATCTCATAAGAAACTCTGCCCCTTGTGCCAATCTCCTTGCTGAGAAGATTGCATTTTGTGACATTAGTCTGTGAGTTTTACTTTAACAAACCCTAACATTCGGGTTTAGGTGGATCGTATTGTTTTTCTTCTTTTTTGGCGCAACATAGATTCACTTCTCCATTAAGATCAAAACAAGATTACACTTCCGTTTTATCGGTCTCCTGTGTGAGAGTTTTGTTTGTCCAAATGATTCAATATATATGGAAGATGATAAATAAATTTACTTTTCAGTCTCCCTTTGTCTCCCTTATGCCTTGGCGACTCGTCACTCAACAGTCAACTCACCTTATTCCTCAAAACTTACCAGGCTGCTTAATTTTGGGTAACATTAATTAAATAATAAAAAATGTAAACCCTACACTTGTGGTAACCATAAGCTAATATGATGATGATATGATACTAATGATTAATCAAAACTACCGAAATGTAATTACGACCAAAAACAAACTACCGAAATGTAATTAAAAGGCACAATAAAAGTCCATTAAACGGGAAACCATTAAGCCTAAATAAAATGGATATGTAGAAATGGGCCGATAAAATATGAGCCCATAACACTCTACCATCGTGTAGAGAGAGAGGGTAGAGTAAATACGGTATATAAAGCCAATTAGGGTTTTTCTCGTTTTCTCTCACAACTTCTTCACCAGTCGTTCGGAGCTTTTTCGTTAGTAAAACAAGAGAAGCCGTTCAGATCGGAACGAAGCTTGCAAACTCCAAACATGGTTCGTCATCATCATCTCTCTCTCTCTCTTCTGAGTTTAGTGATTGTTTACATCTAGATTGATTCTTAACTTGATTCTCGATACTTGTGGTTTGTTATGGTGACTTGAATAATGGTTTACTTTAGCTTTAGAACAATTGGATTGAATCGAAATTTTGTGGACACGATTTGTCCTAAGATCTGGCCTGTGTAGATCTCAGATGTGTTACTGCTCTAGGTCATGTTGTTATATGTAGCATTTGTAATGTCCATTTTTTATCTCTCTAACACCCATTTGATTGGTTATTATACAGGCGAGGGGTTTGAAGAAGCACATGAAGAGGCTTAATGCCCCAAAGCATTGGATGCTTGACAAACTTGGTGGTGCATTTGTACGTCTTTTCTGCTCTCTTCTTGGTTCAGTTTTGATTTGATATATATATATTCATTCTCTTATGCTTGTATTGGTTCTTCACAGGCCCCCAAGCCATCTTCTGGACCACATAAGTCGAGGGAGTGCCTTCCCCTTGTCCTTATCATCAGGAACAGGTTGAAGTATGCTCTTACCTACGGTGAAGTGATTTCCATCTTGATGCAAAGGCATATCCAGGTTGATGGGAAAGTGAGGACTGACAAGACTTACCCTGCTGGCTTCATGGATGTTGTGTCTATTCTCAAGACAAATGAGAACTTCCGTCTTCTCTACGATACCAAGGGACGTTTCCGTCTCCACTCCATCAGAGATGACGAAGCTAAGGTTTGCTCTCCTGTTGTCTTTGTTTTAGTTTAGTGATTAGGTTGATATGCTTGGCTTGACGGGAATAATGGTCCATAAATGTGTTCCAACAAGATTTGCTCTTTTCTTTTGTACAGTTTAAGCTTTGCAAGGTCCGATCTATCCAGTTTGGGCAGAAGGGCATTCCGAACCTGAACACGTACGACGGTCGCACTATCCGTTACCCTGACCCTCTCATCAAGCCAAATGACACCATTAAGCTTGATCTGGAGGCAAACAAGATTGTTGAGTTCATCAAGTTTGATGTTGGCAATGTTGTGATGGTTACTGGTGGAAGAAACAGAGGGCGTGTTGGTGTGATTAAGAACCGTGAAAAGCATAAGGGAAGCTTTGAGACAATCCACATTCAGGACTCGACCGGACATGAGTTTGCAACAAGGTTGGGGAATGTGTTCACCATTGGCAAAGGAACAAAGCCGTGGGTGTCTCTTCCTAAAGGTAAAGGTATTAAGCTTACCATCATTGAGGAAGCCAGGAAGAGGCTTGCTGCTCAACAGGCTGCTTGATTTTGTGATTTCGAGCTCTTTATGATGCTTTTTTAGACGTCCTATATTTCTCTAGACTCACTTTGCTTGTTTTGGTTCTTTGCTCAGTTTTGAAACTTATGTTATCTTTATTTATTTCAAGAGTTTAAAAAAAAACCTCAAACAACCCCTGTGTTCTTTATTTTTCTCCCCAGTTTTTGCTTGCAGATTTTGAATTCATGGTTGATAATATTGGCAAGTAACTCGTGAATTTTATAATTCAATACAAAAATGGAGAATGTGGTAAATGAAGTGGCAAAAATCCTGTGTAATCGTTCTGAGATAACATTTGTTAGGTTATAGTTTCAGGCCTAGGCTGTTCACATGCTATAATAACCATGATGAAGGGAGTATGAGTCCCCTATACATGTCATTCATTTCGATTGTTTCTTTTTTTTTTTTATTACAATGACAAAACCTGATTTAGTACAATACAACATAACACAATACAACAGAGCTGAGCTAAACTGTCCAAAACGGTACATTTTACAAATCCACCCTGCAAGACTTCGCTATTGGTCATTGGCAGGTGGTTCGTTACAAAGATCTTACAAGTGGAACTATTTGTGTTTGTTACCTTCATTTTCTTCCGGTGGTGGTTGTCCCTTTGAATAGTTCGTTGATACGCGCCTCTATGTCCTCGACTCCATACTTGATGTACCTGTCTGCGTTTTTCCCAATGTCTCCAAGGTTCTGGAATCTTCCTATGAAGTTCCCGTATGCCGGTAACAACAATCTAGCCAGTGAGATTTTCAGCTCCTCTCTCAGCTGCTCGTCAAACACAACCCACGCCGAGTGAGCTTTACATATCTCATCAAACTGCAGATTGAACTGTTTCAGCTTATCCTTCATGGATTTCCCTAACCCGTTCATGCCTGCCACTGTATTATCAACCTTCAGCAACCCCAGCATTTTGTTCCATGAGCTTCTCTGATAACTCATATGGTATTGTCTTACTTTGGCGTTGTGTTTGCGGATCCAATCCTCTCCTAAGAGCAATCCTAAGTCACCATCCTTCACCTTCTGAACAATGTATCTCCCGTTGTTCATCAGAAACACAGAGCACAACGCTGGATCTTTGTAAACTTTGGATTTAACTTCCAGATTACTCTCTAAAAGCTCCATGATCCAAGACATCTGTACAGTCAACAGAGTTGAATCTTTACATGGCACACCATTGCTTTCTTCAAACACTTGCTCTATGGTTTGCCGGGATCTGCAGGCCGCACGGAGGTAATTCATGACATAACGAGTGATTGGGTGGAGACCACCACCTGGAACCGCAGCTTTAGCCGGGTCTCGCCGTATCAGATTCTCAAGCTCCATGAAAATACCTCTTATCGCCTCTCCCAATCGTTTCCAAATGGTAACTGCTTCATTTCTAAGAACTAAGCAAAACTGGTCCGAGAACACAGACTCGAATTCAGGCATCAAATCCCTCATTGTCTCAAACACATCTAGCACTTTGAACAATCTCTCTGGTGATCGGCTTCCTATGGCAATGGCGTCTGCGAAATTCAGAAGTTGAATGGTAGAGCCACGACATACCTCCATGAATGATAGATCAGCAGCTGAAGAGAAACCGAAGAAGACACGGTCACAGAGACGTCGTTCGCTCGGAAATAGGATGCGAAGAGCGACATTAGCGGCTTTGATCCACCGATCTATCTCATCCTCTAGCTCCTGCCACGGCATCTTATGAACTTCTTCGATACTCAGCTTCTGTAACCCTAATCTCGACATGCTTTCTTCCAGAAACTCCCTCCTGCAAGCACTGTAAACATGAGAACACGCCTTACCAAATCCAGCTCCAACCATTCGCTTAGCCATCTCGTGCAGATCGTTGATTGTCGCCAACGGGAGAGCGTCGATGATAAGGTCGTAGTCGGTAAGCGGCTGCGCCACTGGGATCTGGATATCGTCACCGTTCTGGAAGTCTCTGTCGTAATCATCCTCTTCGTCGGAATCGAATCGATGGTTCATCGCAGAAGCGTCTCCCTGAGGATTTAGACCGAACGACTCAGCGCCACGCTCCATAAGCGACCTAAACTCTTCCTCGATACGGAACATAGCTTGCTGCATCATGTCGTCGGCGCGTGTGAGGCAAACGCCGATTGGCTTCTCGGAGGCCATGGGACTCCACTCTCTGATTATAGCGACGAGCTCATCAATCGTGTCGAGGAAGGCAGCAGAATCGGCAGGATCAGCCCAAATTGGCTGATCTGCAGCTACAAAACGGGAGATCTGACCGTCTATCGAATTTAGAGCTCGGTCGAGTACGGCGACTCCGGCTGATCCATCTTCTCCAGCTTGACCTTCGGCAAGCTTCTCGCGTGAAAATCTGCCGTCGAAGTTGGAGAAGATCTGTAAGATATCATCGGCCATGGATTCATTGTGGCCAAGCGTCTTGGCTATGTGACGCGCTACGGCGAGTAACTTCTCTTCACCGTTCTCCGCCATTGTTGAAGGTGGAATCAGTAGAGAGAGAGAGAGGTTTCTGTAATCTCGAGTCAGTAGATAAAAAAGGGTCACAGAGCGAGATCGACGGGGAAAACAAGGAATCGAAGACTAAGACGAAGAAAGTTCCAAGCAAGGAAGAAGACTGGAATGGATAGAAAGTTCTTAAAATGACGAAAATACCCTCCAAGACAGACGTGATCTTTGACCTGGCCGCGTTGTTTGAAAATGGCATGGGCATGTAATTTCAGACAGTTTTTACTTTTTGCTGTCTTTTTTTGTGTGGACTCTTCTTCGCTTTCGTTGATATTTGACGTCTCCGTGACATTTTTTGTCACTGTGGTATCGCTTCTAACCGGGCAAGGGATAAACCGGCCGGTTTATGTAGTAAAATTGACGGAGCTGTCGGAAGATTGACTTGGCCGGTTTATCAAGTAAGATTATCTCGTGTGTGGTATGGACTATGGAGGGCAAAGCAGAATCAGAGATGCTTCTTCTGGAGAACCAATTTACATCAACTAAAAAAACAAAGTACGTTTTTACCAAACACTATCAGATAGTTACAACATAGAACCAGAAAAAAAACAAGAAAACTACACTTTTTTGACACCCATTATTTGTTTATTACGGACTGTGATTCTTTGCCAATCATAGAAAATGAACATCACACACTCTTTTTATCTGTGTTTGTTAGCTGCTCTGCGTCTCTCTATCGTATTGGCTGCTCTCTTCTGCAACCTTTGCCCAGACGTTGCTAATTTTCTCTGCGTATCCAACCTGCATCCACAACCCAAGAATACAGCTCTTTTACATTATCGACTCTATTTCCTTTACTAGCAAATTTATGAATTCCTCAAACCCTATTCTCCGGCATTATCATTCTCACTTGCCTACAGCTCAATAAGAATGGAATCATACACTTTGCGCTTAACCTAAACAACCTCCTTATCATTCCTTCAATCATTCTACACAGACAAACTTTCACTGGACAATAAGGAAAGGCTTCATCCTTCTAAAGCTGATGTGCTGCGTAATAGTAATGTACCTGGTTAACAACAAAACCCTTCATCATGTTCATAAAGTCTACACGCCTTTCACTGTCCAACCTCTCAACCTCAGATCGGTTGTTTTCCTGCAACGATACAAATTTACACAGATCAGGACCAAAAAGTTCATATCATGTTGATACATCAGCACAGTTGTGATATGCCTAGGGTTATTACTGAATACCTTGATCCGCTCATACTCTCTGATGGCAACATTTTTTGCGTCCTCAGTGACCTTGATGGTTTCTTTTAACTCTTCTATTTTCCGGATCCTTGATTTGTCACCGCCAAATACCTTTGCTGATGCGGCCTCTAGCTTTTCAGCTCTTGCTTGCAACGAAGAAAGCTCTGAAAGGAGCGTCTGCACTGTCAGTAAAGCACTAGATCTATCTGCAAATGCACCTTGGACAGCCATCATCATGCCAAGGTAGTCATGGAGAGTGTCCTGACATGAACAATTCAAATCAAAGAACAGCTCTTAGTGAAGCTAAAAGTCCAGCACAACCTCCATATATAAGTCAACACAGTCTGATAAGATCGCTAGTTAAAAACGACAATAAGCGCGAAGCACGAGGAAAAGAAAACAACATTTCATTTGATTCACAGTAAGGAGGTAACTATATTTCTGTAGTTCAATAGATATTTACCAAATGCTTGACAGTCTGGGAATTCAACTCCCTATAAAATCTGCTTGCTTTTACAGCCGCAGTGGCTAAATTCTTCATATCAGCAGCACGAGTTCTTTGCGCGTTAAAAACAGCTTCTTCGTTCTCGAACTTAGTCAGTTTAATGAATGCTAATCCCAGTTCCCCCATGGTTTCCCCCATGTCTTGCTGTGCCTTCACAAGGGATTCTGCCTACAAACAGGATCCACAAAAGGGTTTGTTCCAAACAGCATACTAAGTAAATCCTGACAAAATCAAGTATCAATGGTGAACATTTTACCTGCTGTGAGGCATTGATAATTTGTTGCTCAAGATCATGCATCTTCTCCTTCTTTTCCAAGAACTCTTTATCTTCTTCAACAACGGGAGGTTTTGATCCCCCCCAGTCATTAGAAACTGACTGCCTCAGCTCCTTGAATAATCTCAGCAGATCCCTACCTCCTTTGGCAGGCTGAACCACTTCATGAACTGGCACTGCAGAAGCTCCACCTTCACCAAACAACTGTTTCGGAAGCTTCACAGCACCATCCAACATCCTAGAGGCCACATCAGTGCTCATTGGTAATGGCAACTTCCCTTGAACCTGAAGAAACACTTTTAACTCGTCGCTGTTCCTGATAACAGGGTGTGCACTGAGCCTACGCAAGTATTTCTCCAATGCAACTCTTCTCTGCTCCACGAACTCTTGTTTCTGCATTACTTGGCTCTCCACGACGCTCTTATCTGGCCGTGGTGGTATGCAGAACCCTCTATATGACTCAGCCAATCGATCTGCCAATGTCACAACATCTCTGAATCTTCTCCGGACACTGAACTCCGATGGGCCGCCGAAGTCAGGGAGATTCGTTCTTGTCGTAATTAGGTATGTAATGTAATTGTTTCCTCCGGGAACAATGGAATTTGAAGGCTCCTGCTCTTTCTGAGGGCTCGAGACAGTGATCTTGATGTATTCCGAGCTTGAAGAAGAAGGAGATCTCGATAGTGAATCTGAAGATTGACTATGAAGGCTGCTATCTTCGGCTCCGTTAATCTCGCTATCCGAAGTCTCATCAAAAGGGCTGAAGATAACATCTGCATAAGATGGAGGCTCGATGTAGGAATTATCGCTACTGTTCGGCTTCGATCCGACGCTACGGAAATCGCCGAACGACGATGGCGCAAAGAGTGGATCAGAATCAGTCGGAGTCAGGAGGGTCGGAGGCGTCGAGAGCGGGTCTCGCACGTTGGAAAGTGTTGACATAGCGCTACGATAACCAGAGTTCGATGAATCGCCGTTGACATCGGTTTTCGATAAAGGACCGTCACCGTCGGTTCCGTCGCCATCTACCCCTAGGGAGAGATTCTCCATATCTTCCTTCGGCGCATTGCTTTGGGTCTCTTCGAACCCGTCGGCATTCTCCGAGCCCATCATTTCGTCTTCTCCCGGATAAAAAAAAATCGATAAACTAAGCTATAATTGAAATGAGAAATTTACAGAAAATTAGGGTTTGACGATTTGAGAAGTAACGGAGATTGCTCCGAAAATGCGACGCTGCGACGGAGGCTAATCGCATTAAAAAAAAAAAAAAAAAAAAAAAACCGGAGTGGCTAAAATGCGCAGGTGGGTCTATGGGTCAGAAGACTAACGTGCACACACCGTGGCGGCACGTGAGCTTAGCTTAAAGTCTCGTCAATTTGACAATTGCCAATGCGTAACATGTGAAGATCCCAATCTGAAATATCTTTGAGATATCGTAAATGGGCCGACTCAGCCTGGTAAGGCCCATTAAGCAACCCAATCGAGATAACTATATCGCTGCATCCAAACAGGCTGATTAGGTTTCGTTTTCTAATTTGCAGCTGCTTGAGCTCTCTGATCGTCTTCGAAATCCTCTGCTAAACTGCGACTGAGAGTTATAAAGGTCAACTCATAAAGACAAATTTCCGACTTATCCTCTTCACGGAATGGCTTCCAAATTCGGTTTGGCGGGTGGAATACCGGAGCGACGTGTCCGGCCAATCTGGGATGCTATCGATTCTCGTCAGTTCAAGAATGCTCTCAAGCTCGTCACTTCGCTTCTCTCTAAGTATCCTAAATCACCTTATGCTTTGGTAAGTGTAATCCAATCGTTGGTTTTTGTTTTTCTTCTTTCTCTAATCCGTAAACGAGGAACGTGATTTTGATGGAAATGATGTTGCATTAAACAGGCGCTTAAAGCTCTGATTCATGAGAGAATGGGGAAAACTGATGAGGCATTGACAGTTTGCTTGGATGCTAAAGAGCTTTTGTATCAAGATGATTCATCGTTGATGGATGATCTCACTCTCAGTACTTTGCAAATTGTGTTGCAGAGACTTGATCACTGTAAGTGCACTCGTATAGAGAAGAATTTGAAAGCTGGTGTTTAGCTTCTTGGTTCTATCTAATTTTTTTGTTTTTCTATATTTGATCAGTGGACTTGGCTACTAGTTGTTATGCTCATGCTTGTGGCAAATTTCCTAATAATTTGGAGCTTATGATGGGGCTCTTCAATTGCTATGTTCGTGAATATTCTTTTGTGAAGCAGCAGCAGGTTGGTCTTTTGTTCGATGAACAGTTTTTGTGTGTTCTGATATCACTCTGTATTTCCTTTTCTTATGTCTTGCTTTGTGACAGACAGCCATCAAAATGTACAAACTTGCCGGAGAAGAGAGGTTCCTACTATGGGCAGTTTGTAGCATCCAATTACAAGTACTGCCACCGCTTCCCCTCCTTTTTTGGGCACTTTGGTGTTCTATGCTTTTAATTTTGAAGATTTATTACAGGTTTTATGCGATAAGACTGGGGAGAAACTGTTACTTCTAGCTGAGGGTTTACTTAAGAAGCACATTGCCGCTCATAGTATGCATGAGCCAGAAGGTGAATTCACTTGTCCACCAATGTCTTCTTTTGTACAAATTGTGGAACTGTTTTAGATTTCTTTGGCTTTTCTTCTACTAATGAAAGTCTGGTCGTTTCAGCTCTCATGGTGTATATCTCTTTGCTGGAACAACAATCCAAATACAATGATGCTTTAGAAGTCCTTTCTGGAAATTTGGGATCTCTTTTGATGATTGAAGTCGATAAACTACGGATACAGGTAGGTTACAAGGCTTTTTGGTCGGAAAGAGATCCAAACGTCATGCTATTGCATTATATTTTACGTAGGCCGTAGACATTCTGAAATAATACATGTTCCCTAGCTTGAGGTTGAAATTATCCATAATATGTAAAAACGTAAAGAATCTATTGCTGTATGCTCACACAAACTCTCTCACTTTAAGCTGACAGGGGAGACTCCTTGCTAGGGCAAATGACTATTCTGCTGCTGTTGATGTCTATAAAAAAATCTTAGAATTGAGGTACGTTGTCAAGGCATGAGCATCTCAACTCAGTGTTTTTAGTTTTCGCACTGTTTCCAGAATTATTGCCGATTGGTCTTTTGATTGTTTCTATATCTTAGGCCTGTGCATATCATGTCAGTATCCTGACATTGTATTTCTGTTCGCTTGGCAGTCCAGATGATTGGGAGTGTTTCCTACACTATCTCGGCTGTCTGCTTGAAGATGACAGCATCTGGAAGTACTTTGACAATATTGATCAAATTCATCCAACAAAACACATTGAATGCAAGTTTTCTCACCTTACAGAAGAAATGGTGATCATATTAACCACTTGCCAGACTTAAGTCTTAGTTCGTGTTTCCTTTTTGTTTTCCCTCTAACTTGTTTCATATGTATAATCCAATTTCTTTTCCAACATGCAGTTTGATTCTCGTATATCAAGTGCTTCAGATTTGGTGCAGAAATTGCAGAAAGACACTGAGAATACTAACTTAAGGGGTCCGCACTTGGCAGAAATTGAAATTGAGAAGAGAAAGTTGTTGTTTGGAAAGAAGAACGAAAGCACGCTACTAGAATCATTACTGCAATATTTTATCAAGTATGTCTGTAAAAACCCCTTTTAGGTTGATATCTTGTGTATCATGGATGCTGTGATGTCTGACTTGTACAGATAAAGCTTACTGGTCTGATATCCCTCTAAACATGTATCCCCATGCAGATTTGGTCATTTAGCTTGCTATGCCTCCGACGTTGAAGCATGCCTACAAGTATTATCTCCAAATAAAAAGGCCAAATTTGTTGAAATGTTAGTGAAAAGTTCTGACTCCGTTTCTGCATCAGCAACCAAAGTGCTTGGTCAAACAACAACAATACTCAAAGTTCAAGAACTGACGGGAAACATTTTTGAGCTCCCTCTCGGCGGTGTGTTCTCTTTGCTCACATACCTTTTTTTGCAATCGTCCTTGTTTTCTGCTTATAGAGGCTAATTCCGAATCTACATAGCTGTGTGACTCTTTTGTGTGTATGGCATCCTTCTGTTTTGATGTGCAGTATGATGAATCCTTTTCCAGCATTATTTCCTGTTGTCTCCCTTATGTGGTTTTCTCATTTTTGCAATATAGCTTCTCTGAATCTAATTATAGTTGGATCTTCCAATATGTAGAGATTGAAGCCTCTGCTGTCAAACTGGCAAAATTGTACTGTCAAAATCTTCCTCTTTCTAAGGATTTGGATCCTCAAGAGAGCATGTTTGGGGAAGAACTTCTATCTTTGATTAGCAACATGTTGGTCCAGGTATTTTCGTTGTGTTGAACAGACGTGCTTCCCCCATACTGCATAGCCCATTCTTATGTGTTAATTAACCTTACTGTTGGTTCCAGTTATTCTGGCGTACTCGAGATTTTGGCTACCTTGCTGAGGCTATCATGGTTCTTGAGTTGGGCTTGACCATCAGAGGGTCAGTAACTAAATTGTTATAGCTAGGAAAATGTCGATTTGAGTTTCTATCAGTGCCACTTTTGCATTTTAGAACAATAAGATATATTTGCCTGCTGCTTCTGTTTTAAATGCCAAAGGATTCAACATGGATTTGGTAGGTCTCAACTTGATAATTACTTTTGTTTCCAGACATGTCTGGCAGTACAAGATCTTGCTGTTGCACATATATTCATATATTGGTGCTCTTCCGCTTGCATTTGAACGGTATTATTCATAGCTCTCAGCTTTACTTGTTTTTCCAGGAAAAAGAAAACCCTTCTTCAGCTCGTTTTACTGAACCACCTGTTTAACTTCTGTTAGGTATAAAGCTCTTGATGTGAAGAACATCTTGATGGAAACGGTTTCACACCATATTCTACGTCAAATGTTGGAATCTCCCATGTGGGTGGACTTAAGTAACCTCCTAAAAGACTACCTCAAGTTTATGGATGATCATTTGAGAGAGTCCGCAGACCTTACATTTCTTGCTTACCGCCATAGAAATTACTCAAAAGTAAACAATTTGAATTCTCTCCCACGATTGACATTACTATCTTCCTGTGGGCAACTGGTTACTGTGGTGACTTATTTGGATTACCTAATCTCAGGTTATCGAATTTGTCCTATTCAAACAAAGATTGCAGCACTCAAACCAGTACCAAGCTGCGAGGGTTGAAGCGTCTGTCTTGCAATTGAAACAGAATGCAGACAGCATCGAGGAAGAAGAAGTAATTCATCGAAATCCTTGTTGTATAAATTACCTTATGTCCATTTATTTTGTTTTCTCATATATCTAATGTTGTTGTCTAGCGCATTCTTGAAAACCTGAAATCTGGAGTTGAACTTGTGGAGCTCTCGAATGAAGTTGGATCCAAGACACTGAGGTTCAATGAAGATATGCAAACACGACCATGGTGGACACCTTGTCCTGAGAAAAACTATCTACTAGGTCAGTATTTTCGTCACATTAGTTGTTGTTTATGATTGTGGTGTTTTTCTTAATATCAATCAACAACTTGTGTAGGTCCGTTTGAAGAAATTTCTTACTGTCCCAAAGAGAATGTGGTACGTTTGTCTGTATCAATACATCTTGCATCTTTCTTGAGAACCGTTGCAATCTAATACTGTTAGTACTTGTTGGCTGTCTATAGAATAAAGATCGTGAAGAAAACATGAAACGAGCCATCCAGAGGAAATCCCTTCTACCTCGGATAATGTATCTCTCCATTCAGTGTTCGTCAACGGCATTAAAGGAAACTGTTGAAGCCAATGGGTCTGGAGGTGACCTCAAAATCTGCGGAGAACTTAAGGTATTGCTGGAGGAATACACAAAAATGTTGGGAAGTTCTCTCAGTGACGCGGTAGAAATGATCACAGACATCTCACAGGGTGCAAGGACTTCCGAGGTTAGATTTTCTACTCCTTTCTCCTTCCACCTGAACTCATTGCAACTGGTCTTACTGTTATTAACCTTGTCGGAACATATCTGCAGAGCCTCGGTTCAGATTTGGTGGACTGGTTGACTTTTGCGGTGTTTTGGAATGCTTGGAGCCTGAGTTCCCACGAGCATTGGCATGTGTTGAACTTGCTATTTGAGAGGCTTATTATGGATAGAATCAGATCAATGGGATCTTCAGACATGAATTCTTGCTATTCTGATGTCCAGGTCTTGGTTCAGATCATCACTGAACCGTTGGCGTGGCACAGTCTTATAATTCAGGCCTGCACCCGCTCATCTCTCCCATCTGGGAAAAAGAAGAAGAAACCTCAACATTCAGATCAATTATCTTCCTCCCCGATGTCTCAAGCGATCAAAGATTCTATACTGTGCTTATGCAGCACAGTACAAGAAGTTTCTAACTGGCTTCTAAATCAAATGAACAATCCAGAAGATGATCAAGTGGAGAGATTTCTGTCAACTCTGAAGAGAAATGAAGACACAGGAGGACCGGGACAGGTTCTTGGGGTTTTAGAGAGTTTCATCGCATCCAGCAAAGAATCAGAGGTTGGGAATCTCATTTTCGAAGCACTGAAATCATGGAGCACAGCAGATTCAACACGTAAAACAGTCGTGGCGCAACAGAGACTCCTCCGTGAGTTTCACCAGATCTGTGAATCTAAGAGAAAGCTACTGGAAACGCTCAAGCAACAGTTGTCCCATGTTTGATCTCTTTAATCATATAAACACTTAAAAGAGAAAGAACGCTGCTTTTCTTGGCTAATATTTCATTTTTAAAACGCATTCATGGCAGAAACAGGGAGATTAATCTTTTGGATACATTTTTGAAGGAAAAAATGTTTACATTTGTTTTTGCTCTTTTCCTATGCAACAAATTTCTGGCAACGAGTATCCTTGTGAATGTTTTGGCAACGGATACAACAAAAACGCATACCACATAAGCAGCAATTGTAACCTGCAATGTAACCACAAACTGAGCAGAAATGGCGACGAGAAGAGGAACTCGCTGGTCCAACGGCTGCTTTCAAGTAAGTCGGCACATGGGACGGTAAAGATTCCAAATTTGCCTATAAGACGTATTGATTATTCTGCTATGTTACAAACTCTGAGCTTAGTCGCAGAATTAACAAAGAGTTAAAGTACCTCTTGCAAGAGCTCAAGGAAGGATTTAGGTGCTTTACGAGCTTCTAATGCTTTTGCTTGTCGAGTTTTACGCTTTGATCCCTTGTGTTGCTTCTTCTGTGCATATCCTGTAAACCAAAAACATAATATTCGTCATTGTCCTGTTCAAAGAGACTTATCGTCAAAAGTGAGATTACTTCACCTTGATCATCGTCTTCGTCAAGAGAGGCTTCTTCATCATCGTTCATATCTACCACCTCAATGGCTCCATTGTCGTTCTCTAAAGCCTCTAGCCGAGCTATAGCAGCCTACACAAGTAACCAACCATTCTTAAATCAACTGAAGATTGTTCCAACCACAAAATCAAAATTGATTCCCAATTCAAACAAGACAAACCTGAGTTCGATTGTCGTTGCTCGTAAGAGCCGCCGCCATCTTCGAAGCAACCTTACGAGTCCGACTCGACACTCGACGATTCGCCATATCTTCTTCCATCCCGGGAGAGTTTGTCCAGTTTAACGGCGACGATGGTAGCTCAGCGACGGTAGAATGATATCCGGTGGAGTCGACGACGGTTACTCTTTTAGGTATTGCTTCAGAAATAGTCGGATTCATTAATGGCCCATTGGGCCTTTTCGTAGCAATTAACAAAGCCCTACCATTTCATCATTTTTTTAGGTGGGAAAGTAAATAAAATAGGTATATGATTGGTGCTTCTATATTGGAATGTGAAAAACTTGTATATCAACTTGAAAGCAATCTATCCCAATGATATAGATTGTATAACTCGAATATAATCAACTTAAAAATAAACCTAATTAATTAAACAAAATGTACTAATGAAATCAATTATGACAGGACCAAAGAGACACTAAACTCTTGTAATCAAACTTGCCATTCAAGAAACCATCACCACCTTTCTGGTTCCTAACCTGTTGTTGCACCACCAACACCGATCCTTCCGAGGCGAAAACGCTCTTAGCCATGGTTTCTCCGATGACTCCGAGTTGGTGGTCTTCGCTCCACGTGGACAATCCTTCTATAATATTTGGGTTGATTCCTCCTTCTCTCCTTCCGGTTATCCATAGATCGTAGTCGTTGACGTTCATTGCTTGAATCGCAGCTAGTGTCTCCGCACCGTTCTTGACCACCACTTCTTTATAACTAACCCCTTCGTTGCCTTCGTTCTTGACCCAAAACCACGTCACTACTCCATCGTCTAGCTTCTTCTCCCTTTCGTCCTCTCCTACGTGGTTGTGCGACATGAACCGTATCACTGTCAAGGTTATGTCCGGGTTCGTCATCATCCTGTCGGCTAGATGCAGAGCTTCTCTGTTATCAGCTCCTCCTAGAAACAGAACAACGAAACGATACGTTTCTTGCCTTATACGGCTCGAGTGGGATGAGTGTTGCTGGTCGACCGAGGAACGAACCACTGCGTTCCTAAGCCGTCCCTTGTCGTAGTATATACAGACAGAGCACGGTGTATGTTCCAAGACGTCTACGTTCACGGAAAGCATGCCTGAGTCGCGTAGCTCGGTAGGCGCAGCGTCTTCAAGACGCTCTTGCTGATAAGGTAAGAGAATGAAAGCGGTTTTCTTGGCCAAGGCCAGCTCGCAAATGTCTTGGTACATGAGACGCTTTGGAGCTTGAGCGGTGTAGGCACGGAGGTTCACGCAATCATCTCTTTTCTCTTGGTACAACCTAAAGGCGCTCTGTACCTGGTCTACTCGCTTGCTACGAGTACAGTCAGGCTCTTCCTCTCTTTCCTCGTCTTCTTCTTCTTCTTCTTCTTCTTCCTCTTTTTCCCTTTGCTGCTCGTGGTCAATAAACAATGGCGTGGCTCGCCCCTTTAGTTCCACCAGCTGGACTGCGAATATAGCGAAGGGGCTAGTTTTAGTGGGATAGGCGAAGTCAAGGAAAGTGATCAAGCCGGCCAAGGCTTCGTGATCGGAGACGGCGAGAACTAGTCCCATCTCGGTGGATGGAGGAGTGTGTTGGATGGTGCGGTGCTTACTACTCCTGTAAGGCCGAGTGGGATCGTATAAGAAGCTGATGAGCGGCGTCGATATACCTGTGACCACAAGCGTATGCAAAACCATGATAGTGAAACCGGGTAAGCCGATCATACGTTTATCAATCCAATGTAAGTAGAGCAAGATATCGATCTGGCCTCTCAAGTTCATCATGAGGCCAAGCGTGAGACTGTCTCTTGTGGGAACTTTGAAGAAGAGAGCAGCCGCAACGGTGGAGACAAACTTGGTGATGAAGCCAACGACGGTCATGTAAAATAGAGGAGAAAGCTGTTGTGGCCAAATCTCGTCATTAAGAAAGTTAACATTTGTGTTGAGTCCCACCAAACCAAAGGTGAATGGCATCAAGAATTCATGGATGAAGGACTCGCTCCGAACAGCCAACGTGGAACCCAAAGGTGGGCCATGTGGGACAAGCAACCCTAGATAAATGGGTCCAACAGCAATAGACAAACCAAACATATCCGTGAGAAAACAAGCGACAAGAACACCAATGAGAATCACAACAATGTAGTTTTGGTCTACGAGTTTGCCCTCGGGCGTTTGAGCGACAACCCAATCAAGGCCTCGTTTCACAACCAAAAGCATAAAGGAAGAAAAGATAACCACCGACACGAGAAACCAAACTAAAGCATAGGTGCCTCCACCGTCAAGCTGTGTCCATGCCTCAAAAAACGTAAGCACGTTGATCGCTGCCATGTCTCCAAGGAGAGCCACCGACATGGCGAACTTGCCAACCTCGGAGTTGAGAAGGTTTATGTCTCTCAAAATGGTATAGATGACAGGGAAAGAACTGAAAGCCAAAGCAAACACGATCCCTCCAAGGGCCGATGGTTTCTTCATGTTTATATGCATTTTGTTACGCATAGACATCCCCACGGCTCCCACGCAGATCATGGGGACGAAAACGCCAATAGCAGCAATGTACTTGTGCTTTCTTGGTGCCTTCCCAATGGCTGTAACGTCGGTCATGGCCGCGGTGAGGAAGAGGAAGTAAAAGAATCCCATCAATCCCAAGTTTGCGCATATGTAATTCGCAATCGGTGGAAACAAATAGTAATTGAAATTTCTGCTTCCTCCAAACAATGACGGTCCTATCATCATTCCACCCTTCAAAACATAAACCATTCTTTTAATATTACAAATCAAGGTTTTAGTAAACTATACAATAAAAATAATATAAGATCAATGAACTAACGATGATCTCGCAGACGATACGAGGTTGGCGAAGAGGTCGAAGGAGGAAGGAAACGGATTTAATGAAGAAAATGATGATTACTGCTTCAATCAAAAAAGTCGAAAATGCGTAGTTCATCGCATTTTCGCCCTTGAACATTCCGAACGGCTGCTTATGGTGGACCTGCCGGCAAACCTCCGGAAGTCTGGCCGAGAAGGCACGGCTGCTGACGTCTCCGGTTGGGTTTCCCGGCCAAAACCCAAAATGAGCTGGCAGAACACTCCGGTCA